>JAPKLY010000283.1:182506-246444 GCA_026898435.1 Prunella vulgaris | reverse complement strand
CATACTGCATTGTTCTTAACCTCAGGACTGAATCAATCATCCTGAATATGAATACTGTGCACTCAGCCTTAACCACCAATTTACTAAGCAACTCAGAGAAAACGTTTTCAGAAACTAAAATGAGTAGAATCTAAGGGCTCACTTTCCGCACGTACTCTAACTCACTGAGATAGTAGTCCAACTGACTCGCTTCCGAGCAGTCAGTAGGCTTGTTATCTCTACTGAGTCTCCGAGCACTTTACTCACACTCAGTTTATCTAACTCGTTACTGAACCATCCCTGCTGCCCATGTGGACCTTCAGCGTACTGAGTACTTCAGGGAATCCTGACTGAGTGCGTTAGAGTATTTTTCTGAGTCTTTCTGAAAAATCTGACATCAGTGTATTCCCCCCCATACACTGATTTAACTCGTTTCGGGACCAACACTCCTGTCAGCATGAATGGTAGGAAATATACCCTTGTTGTTGTTGATGATTATTCCAGGTACACATGGGTAATTTTCTTGCTGAACAAGAAGGAGACTCAGGTCAAGCTTCCGGAGTTACTCAAGCAATTGAGTACTGAACAGGGTCAGAGCATACTCAGGATCCGATCAGATCGAGTAACAGAGTTTATCAACTCTATTATAACTGACTTTTGTACTAAACATGGTATTGCTCATGACACTTCTGCAGCCAGGACCCCTCAGCAGAATGGGGTAGCTGAGAGAAGAAACCGGACCCTGAAAGATGCTGCCCGGACCATGTTGGCTGAGCCAGGACTGCCCAAGAAGTACTGGGCTGAAGCAATCAACACTGCTTGCTATACTCAGAATCGATCTATGCTGAACAAACAACATGCTCAGACACCTTATGAAACTTGGAACAAGAGGAAGCCTCGCATCTCTTATTTCCATATTTTTGGGTGTAAGTGTTTCATCCTGAACAATGGGAAAGACCAGCTTAAAGCCTTTGATAGCAAGTCTGATGAGGGAGGGTTCTTAGGATACTCCTCAGTCAGCAAAGCTTTCAGGGTGTATAACTGTCGGACCCTTTGTGTGGAGGAAACACCTCATGTTGTGTTTGATGAGACTGCATCTATGCGTAGAAAACAGGTTCCTAGTCCTGACACTGAGGGGGTTATCAAGAGGGTGACAAGACTGAGCCTGAAGAATCCTGAATTCAAGAGCAAGCTTGTCAGTGCTCCCAAGGAATGGGATGATGATGATGATGATCAGGATGGACCTCAGGCTAACCCTCAGTAAGCCCCAACCTCGGAGAATGTTGAGTCTCAGACGGAGGCTCAGACTCAACCTGAGGTACGTACTGTCGGTGATGATGCTTCTGCAACTGAGACAGTTACTGAGTCCAATTCTGTAGGGGGAAGCAACGTCCCTGATATTGTGCAACCCTCAAGAAATGACTCAGTATCCCCTGTTCTTGCTCGTTCTGCTTCTTTGCCAGTTATTGTCGAGACTAACATTTCAGGATCAGGCGAGGGAACTTCAGCAGCTCCCAGTGCAGCCGTCAGTAGGAGGCGGTGGCTAGATGATCACTCATTGGCTGACATCATTGGTGATGTCAATGAGGGGGTCATGACAAGGTTGCCCTTTGGTGAGAGTGCTATGTTTTGTTGTTTCCTGAGTGATCAGGAACCTAAGAACATAGAAGAAGCTCTCGCTGACCCCAACTGGATCCTAGCTATGCAGGATGAGCTCAATCAATTTGAGCAGAATCAGGTTTGGGAGTTAGTTGAGAGACCTAGGAGTCAACATGTTATTGCCACCAAGTGGGTCTTCAAGAACAAGAGGGATGAGAAGAATGTTGTTGTCAGGAACAATGCCAAGCTAGTGGCCAAAGGTTACTCTCAGGCTGAAGGGATCGACTATGATGAGACCTTCGCCCCAGTTGCAAGGTTGGAAGCAATCAGGTTGTTCTTGGCTTATGCAACATTCAAGAAGTTCAAGGTGTATCAGATGGACGTAAAGAGTGCCTTTCTGAATGGTGTACTAAACTAGGAGGTTTATGTGGAACAACCTCCAGGGTTCGAAGTCGGTGATAAGGTCTGTCACCTGAAGAAAGCTCTTTATGGCCTGAAACAAGCTCCCAAGGCTTGGTATGATACACTCTCTCAGTTCCTGATAAACCACGGGTTCGTGAAAGGAACAGTGGACATGACCCTCTTCTGGATTTCCGAAGGGGAGGACATTCTCTTGGTTCAGATTTATGTGGATGACATAACATTTGGATCTCCTAATCTGAAGCTTTGTGAGAAATTCTCCAAGCTGATGACTGGGAAGTTTGAGATGACAATGATGGGAGAAATGAACTTCTTTCTGGGTCTCCAAGTCAGGCAATCTGACTCCGGAATTTTAATAAATCAATCTGAGAATTTTGATTAGATCCCAAAACCTCTGATGAATTTTCCTAAGTATAGTTGTTCAGATTTGTCTAGTTCAGGATAGTGAGGTTAGAAATTCAGTTCTGGGGGAACACGCTGAAGACTGAAGAATATTGGAGTCGACCCAATTTACGGAAGTCTGATGTGCAATCCATCCTGAAGAAGTCAGAGTCAGTCTTGCTGAAGATTGCCTGAACTGAAGCTGATGAACGAAGCCTGATGATCCGTCCTGAAGACAATCCTAATGTACCATTGGTTGATGTTTCTACTGAGTACACTAAGCATACTCAGGACAGAACTTAGTCAGTGAAGAGTAAGTGTTAACCTATCAGGCTGTGCTGAATGCACTGAAGACCTGACTTAGGCCTTGAGTCAGTTTATCAGCCTCATGTAAGTACAAAGCAAAAAGGTTATACATATTGGGCTGAATAACCTATCAGTCTGTGCTGAATGCACTTAAGACCTGACTTAGGCATTGGTTCAGTTTACCTGAATCATGTAAGTCCAAAGCAAAAAGGTTATTTATGCTATGGGACAAGAGACAAAGAGAATGTCAGTAAGACTCCAATAAGACAAACATTCAGACTGAGTTATTAACAAGAGACTCAGAGTATTGAATGTACGAGGAAGGACAAATGTCTGAAAGTCAACTAGCCGTTAGAACAGAGAGCCAACGATCTTTTGACACGTATGTACGGAGTCTGCGCAGCATTTAATGAGGCATTTAATGCGTCTCAGATTTGCAGGAGGTTGGACAAACTTGCCAGAAAAAGCATGGCGATTAGGTCACACAGTACTTCTAGCCTGCAACCACCCTAAAAAGGAAAGATATAATTTGATCTCCTCCAACAAATCTATTTTGAATCTTGTCTATAAATATGGAGAGCCTTGCACCCATTCAAGGCTAACGGGAAATTTCCAAGCGAAAGCTCTCAAGAATCCAAGCACTCAAAGCATACTATAAGCAACACTCTGCAATTAAATTTCCCTAGTGTTGTAGTAGGATTCTCTTTGTATTTGCTTAGATTGATAGCTCTAATATTTAGCATTGTTTTGTACTGCTAGAAGTATCCTAGTTGGAAACAAGAAGACCAAACCACTCAGGGTGTGAGATTGGTTGGTTAGAAGGACTGGGACTTGTAAAACGCCCAGGGGTCAGTTCCTAAGAGGGAAAGTTGGCTATTCGTGTCCCTTGGCACGTAATACCCAAGTACCTATCCTCAGGGTTTTGAGGATAGCTTCCTGTTAAATCAGGCCGTGGAAGTAGGAGTTGGTTATCTCCGAACCACTTTAAATCAGTCCAAGTATGCGAGGGACTTGATTCAGAAATTCGGAGTTCAGTCTAGTAAAGTCTCACGTATTCCCATGAACACAAATGAGAAGCTGGATCCTGACAAAGAAGGAGTCTCAGTAAATCGGACTGAATATAGGGCACTGATAGGATCCTTACTGTATCTGACTACTAATCGTCCTGACATCACTTATGCAGTCGGAGTTTGTGCAAGATATCAGTCTGATCCAAAGAAGAGTCATCTAGAGAGTGCCAAAAAGATACTGAAATACCTGAGAGGAACAGTCAATTTAGGACTTTGGTGTCCCCTTGATGACAACCTAGAACTGACTGGCTATTCAGATGCAGATTATGGAGGCTGTAGGCTTGATAGGAAATCAACTACAGGCACATGTCAGTTTCTAGGGAGTAAACTGATCTCTTGGTTTTCTAAGAAGTAAACCAGTGTTGCAACGTCTACTACTGAGGCTGAGTATATGGCGGCAGGCAGTTGTTGTTCTCAGATTCTTTGGCTGAAACAGCAACTGAGAGACTACCAAATTGAAGCCACTGATGTCCCAATTTATTGTGACAATAATAGTGCCATTGCCATATCCCAAAACTCAGTCTTACACACAAGGTGTAAGCATGTAGACAACAGGCATCACTTTATCAGAGATCATGTTGAGAAGAAGGACATCAGGATGGAGAGAGTCCCTACTGATAAACAGAGAGCTGACATCCTGACTAAGGCTTTGCCTGAAACCAGGTTTGTTGAGTTATCAGTAGAGTTAGGACTCCTTGACCCAGGCTTAGGAGATTCAATCTGAATCTCAGATCAGAATGCATAAGGTAAGTGGGAATGACTAACTAGGACTCAGGATGAAGGAATATCAGAGAGAATGTGAATGGTTGTAGGGGGAACATTTAGTATGAAAAGGATGATCAGTATAGACTTATTAAGATTCAGGACAATGAATTCAGGGCTTGTCACCCTGATAGGTCAAATGTGGTATCAGTCAGAATACAAATCTGACTGACTAGTATGGTTCCTGATTTTCTTTCAGTCATCGTATCTTGCGTGCATCATCCTTGATACTGTTTGCCGTATTGTCAAATCAATTTATTTTGTCATTTAATCCCAGCCATTCATTTAATATTCAGTTATTATTTAATGAAAATTATTTGAATTTAATATGAGTATGCTCTGACGCGCATTTAATGCACAGAGGGCGAGAACAGTTTTTGATAAAGTTTTGACTCATTACTGTTGAAAACCGAAGAGTCTTCATGCATCTTGCGTTTTAATCTTAACCATTGAATCTCATAAGTCATAATTTTCTGAGCCATCCGATTAAAACTGGATTTTAGTATAAATAAGGGAAGTTTTTGTCATTGCAACCTTTATGCACTCAAATCTTTTCTTGATATATTTCTCTCTGCAAACCGATTTTCTTCATATCTTCATATTACATCCATGGCTTCTCCTTTTGTGGACTCGTTCTTTGGTAACCTTTTTCATCTTAGAAACGAAATCCACTTGGAACCATTTGGAGATTTTACCTCTAATCATTCTGACATCCTGCCTGTAAAGGACCTTTTTGAAAATGCAGGACTTCTGCGATTTATCACAGTAAGACCCCAGAGACTCCATCCCCGTCTTGTTGCTGCCTTCTATCTCAAAATGGCACAGAACAAGGATTCCCAGGAGTGGGAGACGTGCATTCCCCTGACTTCCTGTGTGAAGGGGAAGGATGGTAAGGAAGAGATGACCAGGAGGTGGGTCACTCTCAATATCAGGGAGAAGATTAAGGAGGTGTTCAATCTTCACAACTCTGGACGAAGCCCTGTTGATTATGGGTTTGGGACTGAGAAGGATTATCTCCAGTCCCTCTGCGATGGTGATGTGGTCCTAAATTCAGGCCTGAACAAATCTGTGCTGAGGACTGAGAATCGTCACTTCTTTGACCTGACTAGTCAGGGAGTAATGGGGATTGCTGGAGGGCTGGAGCAGATTTCCCGGCCGAAATTATATACGATGATGGCAATCTCTGATGCCTCAGAACACAATTTTAACTGGGAGGATTACTTCCTCCAATTGCTGGTAGCTAAGACCAATAAAATCAAGTACTCGCCGAAGGGTCAGGCGACTTTCGAGGCCAAAATGCACTTTGGCACCAAGATTTCTCTGATCTTGGAGACCCTGAATCTCGGTGATGTGGATCAGGCCCAATCACTCGAGATTCCAGCGAAGATAGATCTCTTCAGAGCCTATTCCGGTGATCCTGGCACCAAGAAAAGACCAAGAACTCAGAAGAAGAAGGCTCAGGCGAGCACGATTGGGAGAGTCAAGGCTCAGGCGGGCAAATCTTCAGAGTCCGATATTGCGAAGCCAGCGGAGGACAAACCTAAGCCCTCAGGACCCAAGCAACAGAAGCTTAAATTCTTATATCTGGTTTCAGTGGAGCGAAAGAAGAAGCTCGTGGAAGAGAAGGCTGCTGAAGAAATGATTCAGCATGCACATCGGGAGAGGGAATCAGCTCAGGCTGCTCTTGAAATCGCCCCTATCTCTGCCATTCCGGATGTTGCACCCACTGATCCAAACCCACTGATCCTTGATATTGCATCAAATTATCAGGGCTTGGAGGCCCCCTCGGGTGAGGATCAGGGGGAACCTGCTCAGGAGGAAGAAGTTCAGAAGGAGGTTGCTGAAACAGTTCAGGCTGAGGTTCCATGGCCATTCCCTGCTCCTGATGAGAACACATTGCCAGATTTTGAAATAGTGGCAAGGGGAACGGCTGCGGAGATGGTGGAGAAGAGGTTTCTTGACCTCTCAGATGCACAGAAGGAGGCAGTTGTGCAACTTCGCACCTATGCCATGATCAGGAATGCAACCTGGCCTGAACTCAGTAAGCTTGGAGAATCACGAGGATGGGACAAAATGGCTGAATCAGAAGCTGCCCTCTTTAATCATTTTGACGTAAACTCTCTACATCACCTGATCAAGATGGTGGACTTTATCAGAATAGTCCGATGCATCTATCCTGAGCCCGAGCCTCAGAGAGTAGAGAAGGAGAAGGAAGCTGAGAAAGAGGTTGTTGTGATTGCTGATGATGCTCAGCAAGGTGGCACTGAAGGGGTCAGTGCACCGGTCGATGAAGCAATCCTGGGACCCGGGACTGCGGAGGCTTCAGGAGAGGGTCCAACTGGTCTGGTCCGACTCAAAGGAAAATGGATCACCCCCGAGTCACTATATGTTCAGAATTCCTCACGAGCCCTTGCCAATCTTCAAAGAAGGGTAATCCTCATCGAGAGAAAAATAAGTCTGGTTGGTTCAAATTCTGAAGTTCTGAATAAGAAAATGCACAGACTGGATCGAGACCTGAATGAGATGGGAACTGATATGCATGCAGCCATTGATCTTCTTGGAGAAGTCAGGAATCAACACTCAGTAGATCTCACTGTTATCTCTGATCAAGCAAAAAGGGTCATTCAAATCTGCAATCAAATGGTCTCTAATGCGCAAACTCAGCAGGAGAACAAGCTTGCCACTTTTCTTGATCAACAACTGCCTGAGAGAATTGATCAACTGGTTGATGAAAAGCTGGCCAAGCTGAAGGATGAACTGAAGGATGTGAGTGAGATGTCTGCACAAGAGAAGATGGAAATTGCCTCTGCCCTGGAAAACCGAATGACGATCTTCGAAGCACGGCCGAAGAATGAACATAATTCAGATGTTGATGCTCTCGGTGTTGATCTGAGGATGATGGCAGGGTAGATAGGACAACTGCAGGCAAAGCAGACTGAGATGGACAGTCAGTTCACTTTATTGGCGGAGTCAGTAAACGAGGTCGTTGGCCGAATCAACGACGATGATGCCAAAAAGGGGGAAGGGAAGAAGCAAATAGCTGCTGGGAAAGCCAAGAAGAAAGACTTCCCCCCTGAACTGAAAGCTGCGGACAGAAAAAGGACTAGGTCCGTAGCTGCCATCGAAGCTGCTGAAGGTTCAGATCCAAAGAGGTTGAAGTCCTCTGAGGATCCCGCTCTGGAACTTTTGTACAAGGAGATGGAGGAACAGATGCACCCGGGGTTGACCACTCAGAAGAAGATGGTGATGACTGAGGTGGAGAAGATAGCAAAGATGAAGGAGATTTCGTTGCTCAGTCAGATCCAACGATTAAAAGAGTCCAATGAGTACCTGACTTCGCAGGTTCAGAAGAAGAAAACTGTGCCTTCTGGATCTCGAATGAAGACTCAGAGGAAGTTGGTGGTCAATCCAGATCAAGGTCCTCCTCCACTCCAGTTCGTAGAGGCTTTCATTCTGATAGAGATGTTGGAGGTATGGATTCTAATCCGGAATAGGTGGGCTTACCTATTCTATGTGGTGGGGTTATGGGACGATCAATCTGAAGAAAAAGACATCATACTCCATCACTGGATGGCACAGGAGCATCCGGATCTATGGGCTGAAATAATCAAACATGCTGACACTGAAGGTGTAGAAATTCCTCAAGCTGCTTGGAATAAGGATGAGGAATAGATCAAGAAATAGTTGTTCAGGAATTGTAATAGCTTCAGGATAACTGTAACTCTTATATCAATAAATGAAGTTATTTCATCTTCCTGAGTACAACTTCTAGTTGACTCCTGAATTATCTTTTCTGAATCCTTATCAAGAACTGTACTAACCCATTCCTTGTTTTCATCTTATAGACTAAGTGTCTAGTTTGACAGAAGGTACTGACCTATTTCACTGACTAAGTCAGTTGATTCTATAGATGAATAGGAATTTGCTTAAGGGTTTTGGCATCATCAAAAAGGGGGAAATTGTTGGGACAATCTGAGTATTTTGATTAGATCCCAAAACCTCTGATGAATTTGCCTAAGTATAGTTGTTCAGATTTGTCTAGTTCAGGATAGTCAGGTTAGAAATTCAGTTCAGGGGGAACACGCTGAAGACTGAAGAATATTGGAGTCGACCCAATTTACTAAAGTCTGATGTGCAATCCATCCTGAAGAAGTCAGAGTCAGTCTTACTGAAGATTGCCTGAACTGAAGCTGAAGAACGAAGCCTGATGATCCATCCTGAAGACAACCCTAAAGTACTATTGGCTGATGTTTCTACTGAGTACACTAAGCATACTCAGGATAGAACTTAGTCAGTGAAGAGTAAGTGTTAACCTATCAGGCTGTGCTGAACGCACTTAAGACCTGACTTAGGCCTTGAGTCAGTTTATCTGACTCATGTAAGTCCAAAGCAAAAAGGTTACACATACTGGGCTGAATAACCTATCAGGCTGTGCTGAATGCACTTAAGACCTGACTTAGGCATGGTTCAGTTTACCTGAATCATGTAAGTCCAAAGCAAAAAGGTTATTTATTCTATGGGATAAGAGACAAAGAGAATGTCAGTAAGACACCAATAAGATAAACATTCAGACTGAGTTATTCACAAGAGACTCAGAGTATTGAATGTACGAGGAAGGACAAATGTCTGAAAGTCAACTAGCCGTTAGAACGGAGAGCCAATGATCTTTTGACACGTATGTACGGAGTCTGCGCAGCATTTAATGCGGCATTTAATGCGTCTCAGAGTTGCAGGCGGCGGGACAAACTGGCCAGAATAAGCATGGCGATTAGGTCAAACAGTACTTCTAGCCTGCAACCACCCTAAAAAGGAATGATTTGATTTGATCTCCTCCAACGGATCTATTTTGAATCTTGCCTATAAATATGGAGAGCCTTGCACCCATTCAAGGCTAACTTGATATTTCCAAGTGAAAGCTCTAAAGAATCCAAGCACTCAAGGCATACTATAAGCAACACTCTGCAATTAAATTTCCCTAGAGTTGTAGTAGGATTCTCTCTGTATTTGCTTAGATTGATAGCTCTAATATTTAGCATTGTTTTGTACTGCTAGAGCTATCCTAGTTGGAAACCAGAATACCAAACCACTCAGGGTGTGAGATTGGTTGGTTAGAAGGACTGGGACTTCTAAAACGTCCAGGGGTCAGTTCCTAAGAGAGGAAGTTTGCTATTCGTGTCCCTTGGCATGTAACACCCAAGTACCTATCCTCAGGGTTTTGAGGATAGCTTCCTGTTAAATCAGGTAGTGGACGTAGGAGTTGGTTATCTCCGAACCACATTAAAAAGACCCTTGTGTGCTGATTTACTATTTTGTTCAGGATCATAACTGTCATCATTCTAAACTAAACATTCTGCATTGTTTTTATATTCTGGACTGAATCAATCACCCTGAATCTTAATACTGTGCACTCAGCCTTAACCACCAGTTTACTAAGCAACTCAGAGAAAATGTTTTTAGAAACTAAAACGAGTAGAAACTAAGGGCTCACTTTCCGCACGTACTCTAGCTCACTGAGATAGTAGTCCAACTGACTCGCTTCTGAGCAGTCAGTAGGTTTGTTATCTCTACTGAGCTTCCGAGCACTTTACTCACACTCAGCTTATCTGACTCGTTACTGAACTGTCCATGCTTCCCCTGTGGACCTTCAGCATACTGAGTAATTCAGGGAATCCTGACTGAGAGTGTTAGAGCATTTTTCTGAGTCTTTCAAAAAATCTGACATCAGTGTATTCCCCCCATACACTGATTTACTCGTGTCGGGACCAACAGACTTGATTCAGAAATTTGGAGTTCAGTCTAGCAAAGTCTCACGTATTCCCATGAACACAAATGAGAAGCTGGATCCTGACAAAGAAGGAGCCTCAGTGAATCAGACTGAATATAGGGCACTGATTGGATCTTTACTGTATCTGACTGCAAGTCATCCTGACATCACTTATGCAGTCGGAGTATGTGCAAGGTATCAGTCTGATCCGAAGAAGAGTCATTTAAAGAGTGCCAAAAAGATATTGAAATACCTGAGAGGTACAGTCAATTTAGGACTTTGGTATCCCTCTGATGACAACCTAGAACTGGCTGGATATTCAGATTCAGATTATGGAGGCTGTAGGCTTGATAGGAAATCAACCACAGGCACATGTAAGTTTCTAGGAAGTAAACTGATCTCTTGGTTTTCTAAGAAGCAAACCAGTGTTGCAACGTCTACTACTGAGGCTGAGTATATGGCGGCAGGCAGTTATTGCTCCCAGATTCTTTGGTTGAAGCAACAACTGAGAGACTACCAAATAGAAGCCACTGAAGTTCCAATTTATTGTGACAACAATAGTGCCATTGCCATATCCCAAAACCCAGTCTTACACACAAGGTGTAAGCATGTAGACATTAGGCACCACTTTATAAGAGATCATGTTGAAAAGAAGGATATAAGGATGGAGAGAGTCCCTACTGATAAGAAGAGAGCTGACATCCTGACTAAGGCTTTGCCTGAAACCAGGTTTGTTGAGTTGTCAGTAGAGTTAGGACTCCTTGATCCAGGCTTAAGAGATTCAGTATGAATCTCAGTTCTGTATGCATAATGTTAGGGGGAATGACTAACTAGGACTCAGGATGAAGGAATCTCAGAGAGAGAGTGAATGGTTGAAAGGGGAACTTTCAGTATGAAAGAGATGATCAGTATAGACTGACTAAGATTCAGGACACTGAATTCAGGGCTTGTCACCCTGATAGGTCACATGTGGTATCAGTCAGAATACAAATCTGACTGACTGGTATGTTTCCTGATTTATCTTGAGTCATCATATCTTGCCTACATCATCCTTGATAATGTGCCGTATTATCAAATCAAATCTCCTTGTCATGTAATCTGAGCCATTCATTAATATTCGGTTATTATTTATTGCAAATTATTTGAAATAAATACGAACTTACTCTGACATGCATTAAATGCACAGTGGGCGGGAACAGTTACCGATAAAGTTTTTAAATAATTACGTTTGAAAATCGAGTCGATTCATCTCTGTTCACGCATTTTTTTGTTTTGATCTAAAAAGTCGAATTTTTAACGTCTTCTAATCAGGGTCGTTCATTTGAAAATCGATTTTATATAAATATATGGAGTTATTTACTTTGCGTCTTTTATGCACTCAAAATTTCTCTTACCATATTTATATTTTCTCTCTGCAATTCATCTTCTTCTAACCCTCATATCTTCATCCATGGCTTCACCGTCTGCTAATACCATCTTTGAGAACTTATTCCACCTAAAGGACTCAATTGCATGGGAGCCTGTGGCAGATTTCTCCTCGAACCACGCTGATCTTCTGCCTCTCAAGGAGATGGTCGAGAAGGCTGGGCTTCTCAAATGGCTCTCCACCGGACTAGTTCGTCTTTACCCCAGGCTCGTAGCAGCGTTCTATCTAAAGATGCTAAAGAACAGTGCTGGGGAGTGGGAGACGTGCATCCCTACTTCTGAAGCGGTTGTTGAGAAGGGTGAATCCAGGGTTAATCATAAGTGGACCACCCTGAACCTTAGGGAATTGATAAGGAGCACCTTTGAACTGCCTAACTCTGGGGTGGTCCCTAAGGATCAAGGGATGGGGGATGAACAGGAGTATATCAACCCACTCTGCGAAGGGAAGGTGCTAGTGAAAGCTCGTCTGAACAAATCAGTGTTGAAACCTACTCCTAGGCACTTCTTTGATCTGACAACTCAGGCAGTGATGGGGTGTACCGGAGGATTGGAGCAGATTTCATGCCCTAAACTGAACATCATTATGGCCATTGAGCAAAGTGCCAATCATACTTTTAACTGGGAGGAGAATTTTCTGGGCATGATTGTGGCCGAGCTTAAGAAAATTGAGCGGACTCCCGAGGGATTCACTAAGTTTAAGAACAAGATGCACTATGGCACTAAGATATCCCTGATGCTGGAGAAGAAGATGGTTTTCAGAGATATTGATCTGAACAACACCATTGAGCTACCCAGAAAAATGGACATTTTCAGATCTTTATCTGACACTGTAGTAAAGAAGAGGAGAACCGCCAAGAAAGCTCCTGCACAGAAGTCTGATGCTGAGGAACTAGCTGAGGTGGCTCAGGCTCAAGCGAGCGAGGCTCGGGCAAGAAAGCCCACCAAGGCAAAGTCTTCTACCTCAGCCCCAAAGGGGAAGCAGTCCTTAATCATCAAGTATACCAAGGTTGCTGAGAAGTCAGGAGAACCGGAACAATCTGCAGCTCCGGAAGATGTTGCTCTCACTTCTGTTGTACCCGCAGTTCCTGACACCTTACTAGAACCGCCTTTTGTCTACGAGCAAGACAAAGTTGATGAACAGATTCTATCTGTCGCAGCCGAATATGCTGATGTAGAAGTTCAGGAGAATGCTCCAGAGGGTGAGGAAGAGCAGCAGGCTGAATCGGAGGCTCAGGATGAGCAATTTGAGGCTGACGAACAGGTCTCACCTGAAGCTCCATGGCCATTTCCAATTCCTGACCAGGAGGGTTGGTCCGGTTTTGAGATTTTGGCTCGAGGACAATCACTGGAGCTAGTAGAGTGGAAATTCCCTGACCTTCAGGATGCTGGGAAAGAAGTTGTCGTGCAATTGCACACATATGCTCAATTCAGAAGAGCCACATATCCTGAAATTGGGTTGTTCGGAGCTAGAAGAAGGTGGGAAGGGCTAGGGGATGCAGAGGCGGCCCTCTTCGACTTCTTTCAGGTAACCTCCCTGAATCAGCTTATCAAAATTCCTGACTTTGTGAAGGTAGTCAGGAAAATCTTTCCACTGGCTTCTTCCATTGAGCCAACATCAGATGAAAGTCAGTTAGCACTAGCTCTGGTGCCTAAGTTTGCTCCAGAGGTTGCTCAGGAAAAGGAGCGAGAGACGGAGAAGGAGAATGTAGATGAAGAGACGGCGGAAAGAGAAGCCGCCAAGGAGGTGATCACGATTGCTGATGATGATCAGCAAGTGTGACTGACTTGGTCAGTGCATCGGCCAAGGACGCACTCCCCGGGTCTGGGATTGCTGAGGCTTCGGGAGAGGACCCTGAGGACCCTGATGAACTCGTTCCTGTTCCAGAAGGCAAAATTCAGCACAAAGCAATGTGGTCACGCGCTAATTATGCTATGCGCCGTCAAATCAACATTCTGAGTTTGAGAGTTAATTGCTGCAAAGTCTACGGATCAGTTATTAATAAATGAATGAAGAGATATCAAGAGGATCAGGACGAGATGGTCAGTGCGTTCAAAGAAGGACTCGACATCCACGCAGGTCAAACTATAACTCACAGTGTGGAGATCACAACTGCTGTTGGTCAGATTCAGGACGCTATGTCTGACTGCAAAATGCTGACTCTAAACATCATGAAGGAGCAGGAAATCTTCCTGAATCAGAAGGTGGAGAATAAACTTGCCTCCTTCAGAGATGAGTTAAAGGCCCAGATTCGTGCTGAACTGATGGAAGAGATGAAAGCTTCTCACACTGAGCTTGATTCCAAGCTGACAACGCTGAAGGACGAAGTCTATGCCAAGGCTTCAATCGAGGTGAAGTCAGTCTGTAAGGAGTTGGGATCAGAATTGAAAAAGGCTCATCACACGGCAGTGACCGATCTGAGTGCTGACCTTAGGGGGTTTGTCGAGCGGATTGAGAAGCTCGAATCGGCGGACAAAGAGAAGACCAATGAGTTCCAAATGCTTGCAGGTCAGGTTGGTGAAATATTTGGCAAAATCAACATTGATGATGCCAAAAAGGGGAAGGAGTGTCGGAAGCAAAGAAGATCAAGAAGAAGAGTTTCCCCCCGGAACTACAAGCTACTGAACGCAAGCGAATGAGGTCAGTTGCTGCTGCAGCCGCCAATGAACCTGAATCAAAATCCAATCCAAAAAGGGTGAGGCACTCTGAAGAGTCGAACGAGCCTCTATTTAAGGAGATGGAGGAGTCCATGTATCCGGGATCAACCACTCAGGCAAAGGTGGTGATGTCTGAAGCCGAGAAGTAGGTGAAAATGAGGGAGATCTCACTTCACTGGCAGGTCAGACGCCTGAAGGAAAGAAACGACTATCTCTCTTCCCAGGTTCAGAAGCAGAAGAAGGTGGCTTCCAGATCTAGGAAGAAAGCTCAGAGAAAGATGGTTGTCTCTCCGGATCAAGGTCCTCATCCAACTCAGGCAGTGGAGAATTTCATCCCCATAGAGATGTTGGAAAACTAGATTCCGGCAAGGAACATATGGTCATACCTGTAGTATGTGGTCAGGTTGTGGGATAATGTGCACGACTCAAAGGAAACAATCATGCACCTGATGGATGATGACGGAGTATCCGGATCTCTGGTTCGAAATTGTCAGGCAGGCTGACATTGCTGTTGTCGAGATCACTCCGCCTGATTTCATCAAGTATCCACCACCACTCTATGGGAAGTCAAAACTACTCGACAGGATAACTATTCAAGAAGAGGCGACGCGAGTCGGAACAGTGCTGAATCTGCTGAAAGATTCCAGTCAGATGAGGCAGGTCCTAATCCGAGTGTTAGACATGTATGAAATCCCAATTGCCAAGTGGGATGGTGATGAGGAGTAGTTGTCATGAGTAGTTATCAGGAAAATTGTAATAGCTTCAGGACACCTTGTAATTTTTCTACCAGTCAATGAAGTTAATTATTTTTTCCTGAGTACAACTTCTTGTTAACTCTTGACTTTACTTTTCTACATTCCATATCAAGAACTGTACTAACTCATTCCTTGTTTTCATCTTATAGACTAAGTGCCTAGTTTGTCAGGTGGTACTGAGTTATTCTCACTGACTAAGTCAGTTGGTTGTATAGATGAATAGGAATTTGCTTAAGGGTTTTAGCATCATCAAAAAGGTGGAAATTGTTGGGATAATCTGAATGTTTTGATTAGATCCCAAAACCCCTGATGAATTTGCCTAAGTACAGTGGTTCAGGACTGTCTAGTTCAGGATAGTCAGGTTAGGGATTTAGTTCAGGGGGAACGTGTTAAAGACTGAAGACTATTGGAGTCGAACCAATAGCCTGAAGTCTGAAGTGAAAATCGCCCTGAAGAAGGTCAGAGTCAGTCCCGTTGAAGATTGCCTGAACTGAAGCTGATGTCCGAAGTCTGAAGATCCATCCTGGACACAATCCGGAAGTACCATTGGCTGATGCTTCTACTGAGTACACTAAGCATGCTCAGGACAGAACACAGTCAGTGAAGAGTAAGTGTAACTTATCAGGCCGAGCTGAATGCTTGTAAGACCTGACTTAGGCCTTAAGTCAGTTTATCTGACTCATGTAAGTCCAAAGCAAAAAGGTTACACATACTGGGCTGAATAACCTATCAGGCTGTGCTGAATGCACATAAGACCAGACTTAGGCATTGGTTCAGTTTACCTGATCCATGTAAGTCCAAAGCAAAAAGGTTATTCATGTTATGGGTCAGTTAACATTTATGTTAACATCTGAGAGACAAAAAGAATGTCAGTGGACTCCACTAAAGACAAACATTCAACCTGAGTTATTGACAAGAGACTCGGAGCTTTGAATGTAAGAGGAAGGACGAATGTCAGAAGGTCAACTAGCCGTTTGTACGGAGAGCCAATGATCTTTGGACACACATGTACGGAGTCTGCGCAGCAGTTAATGCAGCAATCAATGCGTCTCAGAGTTGCAAGCGGCGGGACAAAGATTGCCAGATTAAGCATGGTGATTAGGTCAACAGTACATCTAGCCTGCAACCACCCTAAAATAGGAAAGATTCGGAAAGATCTCCTCCAATGGATCTATAAATACAGAGAGCCTTGCACCCATTCAAGGCTAACGGGAAATTTCCAAGAGAAAGCTCTCAAGAATCCAAGGACTCAAATCATACTATAAGCGACACTCTGCAATTAAATTTCCCTAGTGTTGTAGTAGGATTCACTCTGTATTTGCTTAGATCGATAGCTCTAATATTTAACATTGTTTTGTATTGCTAGAGCTATCTTAGTTGGAAACCAAGAATACTAAACCACTCAGGGTGTGAGATTGGTTGGTTAGAAGGACTGGTACTTGTAAAACGCCCAGGGGTCAGTTCCTAAGAGAGGAAGTTGGCTATTCGTGTCCCTTGGCACGTAAAAACCAAGTACCTATCCTCAGGGTTTTGAGGATAGTTTCCTGTTCAATCAGGCCATGGACGTAGGAGTTGGTTATCTCCGAACCACGTTAAAAAGACCCTTGTGTGCTGATTTACTTTTTTGT
This sequence comes from Prunella vulgaris, assembly GCA_026898435.1. Lineage (NCBI taxonomy): Eukaryota > Viridiplantae > Streptophyta > Magnoliopsida > Lamiales > Lamiaceae > Prunella > Prunella vulgaris. Next base: position 229,700 of record JAPKLY010000283.1, on the reverse strand, counting down.
ATTCAGGATCATAATTTGTCATAAATATTAAACTGAACATACTGCATAGTTTTGATATTCAGGCTGAATAAATCATCCTGAGTCTTAATATTGTGCACCAGCCTTAACCACCAGTTTACTAAGCAAACTCAGAGAAAACGTTTTCAGAAACTAAAACGAGTAGAAACTAAGGGCTCACATTCCGCACGCACTCTAGCTTACTGAGATAGTAGCCCAACTGACTAGCTTACGAGCGGTCAGTAGGATTGTTATCTCTACTGAGCTTCCGAGCACATTACTCACACTCAGCTTATCTGACTCGTTACTGAACTGTCCCTGCTGCCCCTAAGGACCTTCAGTTTACTGAGTAATTCAGGATATTCCTGACTGAGCGTGTTAGAGTATTTTTCTGAGTCTTTCGGAAAAATCTGACATCAGTGTATTCCTCCCCCATACACTGATTATACTCATTTCGGGACGAACACTTGCGCTCTGACTCTTGCATTCGTTCGGCTCGTTGTCACCCGAACCAGAGGACCACCACACGAATTGAACATTAGTGGCGCACGAATCTTGGTCTGTGGGTGCACGAATCCGAGGTGTTCTTGGACCACTTCCAATTTTCATCCCTTTACACATTTTTCAAGCAATTTTCTTCCATTTTCCTACACAACACAACTTAAAACTCCTCATAAAATATAAATGGTCATTGAACATCATCAAATTAATAATGAAAATGAACAATTAATCGAAAAATTAATCATGAATCACACCCCCCCAAACTTTTTCGGATCAAGAATCCTAATAAAGTTTGGAAACAGTCATTAATCAAGAAAATAAGCTCAATAAACCATTCACACAACATATCAACTCTTAAACCAAGAATTTCTTCAATCCATAAACAAAATATGCTCCTCAAATCTATTCTTGCACAAAATCCACAAAGAGCAATCATTTCACAAAATCATATAGGCTCAAATGGCATTCATGCTTATATCCCTAAAATCAAAAAGCAAAACTAACACAACAAACAAAATAGAATCAAGGATACGATAAAGGATATAAGGGTGGGTTGCCTCTCATCTAGCGCTTGGATTTAACGTCCCCTAGCCGGACGCTATAAAGCTCAAGTAACATCAAAATTAATGAGGGTTGAGTGACTTACATCACTCAATTTCCTTCTCCAAAAACATTCCTTCTTCACCACTTGTTTTACCCCCTTGTCTTTATTCACTTTTTTCTTCTTTTCAGAGAGAATCTCTTCACTCACTTCATTCTCAAAATTACAAGTTCTCATCACCTTACTTGCATTTTCACCCTCAACTCTTGGGGAACTCATTGATGAATCATAGATAGAGAACGTATTTCTCTCATCATTCATCCTCAAGGTAACCTCTCCTTTTTGAATATTGATCAATGCATCCGAAGTCGCAAGGAAAGGTCTCCCAAGAATTAGAGGAGTATGCTTGTCCTCTTCTACATCTAGAATCACAAAATCGACCGGATATAAGAACTTACCAATTTGAACAACAACATCTTCCACTATTCCTCTCGGTTGCACCTTCGAATTATCCGCCATAAGAAGATTACTCGACATGGGCCTCATGTCCTTTAATCCAAGCCTTTGAGCTATGGATAAAGGCATCACATTCACACTAGCCCCAAGATCGCATAAAGCCTTAATAACCTTTCTTCCTTCAATTTGGCAATCCAAAGCAAAACAGCCCGGATCCTTGAGTTTTTTTGGAAGATGCTTCATGATAAGCTTGCTACTCTCTTGAGTGAGTTTGACAATTTCAAGCTCCTTTTTCTTCTTCTTTGACATGAGGTCTTTCAAAAACCTTGTATAAGTAGGCATTTGCTCAATAGCCTCTTTGAAAGGCATATTAGCATACAACTTTGTAAACAAATCAAGAAATTTCTTGAGCCTCTCATCAAGCCTTTCTTTAACTCTCTTTGAAATTTCCACCTTCTCCTTCTCATCTGCCAGCCCTTCTTCCTCCAATCTATCCTCACCCCCTAAATCAATTTTCCCTTTTTTTCACTTCTTTTTCCTTAACTCTCTCTTCTACCCCCAAGCCTTTTTCACTACCCTTCACCAATTTCACATTCTCACTACAAAATGCTTCCTCCACGATCTCATCATGAAACAATTTCAAAGGATCATTCCCTACCACCTCCTTTGCAACCTCTACACACATAATTGAATTACAATGCTCACGAGGATTAATTTTGGTTGTAGAAGGAAATTTACCTTTGTTAACTTGTGGACTCAAGGATGAAGCAATTTGCCCAAGTTGATATTCCAAGCTCTTAATTTGGTTTCCTTGTGAAGTGTACAAGTCATCAACCCTTTTGTTCGTTTCACTATTCATCTTTCTAAATTCCACTTCAAAATTGTCCATCTTCTTCAAGATCAATGTCAAGGTGTCTTCAAAGCTCCCCTTACCCTCATTATTAGGCGGCTTAGACCCGTGATCAATCCCGGGTGGCAATTGAATTGCCCCCTTAGGATTGGAATATGAAAAGTTCTCATGCCTCCTATTCGGATTATATGGAGGGTTGCTTTGATTTTGATACGAACCCCCTTATTGTCTAAAAGGTGGAGCAACATATGACCTTTGATTACTTTGAAAAGAATTGTTGTATTGAGGATTACACATGTAATTCACTTCTTCTTGAGTAGAGGTAATAGGAGGAGGAAGACTTTCGACAACACTTACTTGCATAGGAGCTGGGGCTTGGTTTTGGTTTTGGCCTCCATAGAACAAGTTCAACACATTTTTTAGGTTTTCCTCAAGAAGTGCAACTCGATCACTCGTTCCACTATTAGCTTCCCATTGGAAAGCATCATTTGCAGCTATGTTCTCGATGATCTCGTTCACTTGTCGAATGGTCTTTGTCCAAAATGAGCCTCCGGTACAAGAATTCAAGTAATTCTTGTCTCCTTCATGCAATCGTATGGTAAATGTCAAAAGAATGTGTTCATCCATCAAACAATGTTGAGGGCAAGCCAACAACAAGGTTTGGTACCTCTCCCAAGCACTTGATATAGTTTCTCTCACCTTTTATCGAAAATTCTTTATCTCTTCTCTAGCCTTTAACATCTTTGATGGAGGGTAAAATTTCTTGAGAAATTGTGAACTTAACTCCTCCCATGTTGCTACTTTCGGATTCATAGATCGAATCCATGTCTTAGCTCTCCCAATCAAGGTAAAATTGAAGAAACAGAGCTTCTTCTCGTTATCAGACATCCCCTTACACATGATCGTGTCACATTGCTCCATGAAGTTATTCAAATGAGCATTGGGATCTTCTCGATCACTTGATCCTTCAAAATGAGATTCCTTTAACAACTTCAAGAGATTTGTATTGAGCTCAAACTTCTCAGCATCTATTGGTGGTCTTTCTATTCCATCATATTGTTCATTAACCCTTGGCTCAAAGTAGTCTCGCAATAATGGTTCATGGTTTTGAGGTGGGTTTATGATTTGTGGACTTTGGTGTTGAGGTGGTGGTGGATATGGATAGTAAGGATAGTTATGTGGTGGAGGTGGATAGTATGGTTGGTTTATTGGGTAATTTTGGTAGTTGAGATATTGAGGTGGATAATAAGGTTGATTTGGAGGTGGATAAGGTTAGTATTGATGTGGTATAGGTTGTGGTTGTGGAACCTCCCTTTGAGCCAAGTGCTCTTCTCCTTGATGCACTTGTCCTCTCAATGGTTCTTCTTCCCTAATCTCATCTCGAGTTTCATTCATGTTATTCTCCATGTTCTCTTGATTCAATCTAGCTTCTCTCCATCTTCTTCGTAGGCTCGTTTCAAGGTCTACATCAAAGGGTAATAGATCTCCCCCTTGACTTCTTGTGTGCCTATACCTACAAAGAATCAAGTATCAAAACTCTCACAATATAGTATCAAGAATTTGAAAAGAAAGAAACAATAAACAACCAAACAAAATAGCCGTCTCCCCGGCAACGGTGCTAAAAACTTGTTCAGTGCAAAACGTGTCCTCATGCAAGTGTAGTGTTCGCTATTGTCGCGGCAAGTTTGACCAAATTTAATATTTATCGAACCCTAGGGAGATGGGGAATTGTAAGGGAAATTTGTTGTTTCAATTTAAAAATCAAACGAAGCAATAAAGGGAAAAGGTATCTATTGTCTACTAATGCGTCAAAAGAGTAAACTACCTATCACCTTGGGTTGCAAAGTAAGCAAATGTGAGATATATGTGCTAGTGTACTATCCTATGTTTCACATGGTGAAGAATCCCTTAATCATGCAATGAGGTATTGTACAATCAATCGGCTAGCCACTCTAACATGCAAAAAGGTCTCCCTAGATACACATCAAAGCCTCTAATTATCCTTCCAATTCACTAATAATAGTTCTCACTATCTTAGGAATTTAATCAAACACTTGGCATGCATTGGCCTTAATACAAGAAGATTTAAGAAAATAGCTCTACTCTCGTATGAGACTAACTCCCTAATGGCCCTTATGATCAACTACACATGCAAAGCATTCATACAATCCATCAATGTAGAGAATTGATCATACAACAATTCATAGCATTCAAAAGTTCAACATGATCACCACATTACTCCATAGAAGTCATACACCAACACATGAAGGAATTAGCCCATGGCTAATTTGGTAAACAAAAGAACAATTAAGCTAGTAACAATCATCATCATACAAGAAATGTAAAGAGATGACCTATTACATTGAGAGTTGAAAAGATACAAGTTACCTCTAAAATGCTAGAAAATGATCCGGCAATAGAAATTTAAATTCAATCGGTAGAAACGTAGCTCTAGCTAAGATGAGAATGCAGGAATAAACGGATCAACGATCAAAGCGTAGATCAAAAGTTCTTAACAAAATCGTAAGAAGAAATCTTAAAAACCCAACTAGTAACTACCTCTCTCTCTCTAATCTAATCTAAGAACTTGAACTATGACTTAATTATAAACTAGATTGCCTTGAGAATCTGATCCTTGGAGTATTTATAGTGCCCACAATGTTTAGTCCAAAATGCCCTTCATTAAACGCGTGAAAAGATGAAATAGCCCTTGAAAATGGGTCCAGCCTGGGCATGGCACGAGCGCACTGAAGTGGCCGCACGAATCTGGTTCGTGCAGCATTCATTCGGTCCTCCACCGCCTGAACAAGAGCTCTGTTGCACGAATCCGGGCTTGTGGTTGCATGAGCCCAGCTTCGACTCGTCCAATCGATCCTCAACTTCCTCGTTTTCTTCATATCTTGAGATCTAGAGCTCTGATTGACTCGATTCTTTTTCTGTTGTGACCCTCTCATCGAACCCTTCGACATGGTATATAATTTGCCTCCATTGGATCAACTCACAATTTCTGGACTTTTACGAACTTGCTTATCTCTTACCGATTGTACTTATTTTCACTACAAAACACAACTGTCTAGCCAAAAAGGGTTAAATGCACAAAGTATAGCATTTTAGGGTCAAATATGAACATAAGCACATCAAAACCATGTATAAATGGATGAAAAAACATGCAATTATGACCCTAATCATATAACAAGAGATTAATGATTGTGGAAGAGTCACATCATGTTGTTTTTCATGAACAACACAGCTCCCCTGAAGAAATTGTTGAAGACTCTTAAGAGGACAACTCTACAGTCACAAGTCAACAGTAGTATGTTGAAATCAAAACTCCTGTAGATTTGACCAACAAAGGATTTGGCACTGTGATAGTTGAGTTACCTCCATTGGAGAACGTTGAAGACCTAGTCTATGAGAATGTTATGTAGGATCGGGAGCGCTGAGTAGAACTGATGTACTATCCTAGCAAACCAACACGGGTCTTTTCTAGCGTGCTTATGTCCTCACTCGCACACACCCTGAGAACTTTCCAGGGGGTCACCCATCATGAAATTCCTCCAAGACAAGCACGCTTAACTTTAGAGTTCTTTCACAATGGGCACCAGAAAAAAAGATGCACCTTGTTGGTATGAGTAGTACAATCAATTCCTTTAAACCCAATATCTAGCTTCAGCGCCACGGGCGGCAATCAACTATGCCTTTAATCGAGCAAACGAGTGGACTTGAGCGCAGCTCGCCTCCAAGGCAAGGACTGCTAGGATTTCTCCTAACAATCCCCCCCTAGCAGTACCCTGACTTGAAGCCAAACATACCACTATTTGTGCCATTGGGGACTCGAACCCGTGACCTGTGCTCTGATACCACTTGTTGGTCCTGAAACGAGTAAAATCAGTGTATGGGGGGAATACACTGATGTCAGATTTTTCTGTAAGACTAAGAAAAATACTCTTACACTCTCAGTCAGAATTTCCTGAATTACTCAGTATGCTGAAGGTCCACAGGGACAGCAGGGACAGTTCAGTAATGAGTCAGATAAGCTGAGTGTGAGTAATGTGCTCGGAAGCTCAGTAGAGATAACAAACCTACTGATTGCTTGGAAACAAGTCAGTTGGACTACTATCTCAGTGAGCTAGAGTACGTGCGGAAGGTGAGGCCTTAGATTCTACTCGTTTTAGTTTCTGAAAAAAATTTCTCTGAACTTGCTTAGTAAACTGGTGGTTAGGGCTGAGTGCACCGTATTCAGATTCAGGATGATTGATTCAGTCCTGAGGATAAAACAATGCAGAATGTTCAGTTTATTATGATGACAGTTATGATCCTGAACATAACAGTAAATCAGCACACAAGGGTCTTTCTAACGTGGTTCGCAGATAACCAACTCCTACTTCCACGGCATGATTTAACAGGAAGCTATCCTTAAAACCCTGAGGATAGGTGCTTGGTTTTTTGTGCCAAGGGACACGAGTAGCCAACTTCCTCTCTTAGGAACTGACCCCTGGGCATTTTACAAGTCCCAGTCCTTCTAACCAACCAATCTCACACCTTGAGTGGTTTGGTATTCTGGTTTCCAACTAAGATAGCTCTAGCAATACAAAACAATGCTAAATATTAGAGCTATCGGTCTAAGCAAATACAGAGTGAATCCTACTACAACACTAGGGAAATTTAATTGCAGAGTGTTGCTTATAGTATGCTTTGACAGCTTGGATTCTTGAGAGTTTTCTCTTGGAAATTTCCCGTTAACCTTGAATGGGTGCAAGGTTCTCCATATTTTTAGGCAAGATTCAAAATAGATCCGTTGGAGGAGATCTAATCAAATCTTTCCTATTTTAGGGTGTTTGCAGGCTAGAAATACTATTTGACCTAACCGCCATGCTTATTCTGGCAAGTTGTCCCATCGCCTGCAACTTTTGAGACGCATTAAATGCCGCATTAAATGCTGCGCAGACTCCATACATACGTGTCGAAAGATCATTGGCTCTCCGCTCTAACGGCTAGTTGACCTACAGACATTTGTCCTTCCTCGTACATTCAATACTCTGAGTCTCTTGTTTAATAACTCAGTCTGAACGTGTGTCCTAATGGAGTCTTACTGACATTCTCTTTGTCTCTTGTACCATAGCATAAATAAGCCTTTTTTGTCTTGGACATACATGGTTCAGGTGATCTGAACTACTGTCCGAGTCAGGTCTTATGTGTCTTCAGCACAGCCTGATAGATTATTCAGCTCAGTATGTGTAATCTTTTTGCTTTGGACTTACATGGTTCAGATAAACTGAACCAAGGCCTAAATCAGGTCTTAAGTGCATTCAGCACAGCCTGATAGGTAACACTTACTCTTCACTGAATAAGATCTGTCCTGAGTATGCTTAGTGTACTCAGTAGAAACATTAGTCAATGGTACTTCAGGATTGACTTCAGGAAAGATCATCAGGCTTCGATCTTCAGCTTCAGATCAGGCAATCTTCAGCAAGACTGACTGATTCCTTCAGGATGAATTACACTTCAAACTTCAGTAAATTGGGTCGACTCCAATATTCTTCAGTCTTCAGCGAGTACCTCCTGTACTGAATTCCTAACCTAACTATCCTGAATTATTTTAACCTGAACAACTATACTTAGGCAGATTCATCATGGGTTTTGGGATCTAATCAAAATACTCAGATTGTCCCAACAATTTCCCCCTTTTTGATGATGCCAAAACCCTTAAGCAAATTCCTATTCATCTATACAATCAACTGACTTAGTCAGTGAGAACAACTCAGTACCATCTGACAAACTAGGTACTTAGTCTATAAGATGAAAACAAGGAATGGGTTAGTACAGTTCTTGATAAGGATTCAGAAAAGTAAATTCAGGAGTCAACAAGAAGTTGTACTCAGGAAAAATAAAATAACTTCATTGATTGATATAGAATTACAGTTATCCTGAAGCTATTACAAATTCCTGAACAACTAGCTCCTGATCTAGTCTTCATCCTTATTCCATACAGCTTGTGGAATATCATACATCTCCAAGACTCGGTTCAGGACCAACTTCATCCTGTTCCGATCACCAACAGCCCCGGCAGCGCATCCTACTCTGACGACTTCTTCTGATATTGCTTTCCGGTCTAGTTTTTTGGAGTTCCTGAAGAGTGGAGGAGGGTACATGATGAATTCCGGAGGAGCGATCTCTACACCTTCAGTGTCAGCATGTCTGATTATTTCAGCCCAGAGATCAGGGTGCTCCTGTGCCATCCAGTGATGGAGTATGACGTCTTTTTCTTCAGTTAGATCGTCCCATAACCCCACCACGTAGAATAGGTAGGCCCACCTATTCCGGATCGGAATCCATACCTCCAACATCTCTATAGGAATGAAGTCTTCCACAAACTGCAGTGGAGGAGGGCCTTGTCCTGAACTGACCACCATTTTCCTCTGAGTCTTCATCCGAGATCCAGAAGTCACAGATTTCTTCTTCTGAACCTGCGAAGTTAGATACTCATTGGACTCTTTCAAGCACTGGATCTGACTGAGGAGCGAGATCTCCTTCATCTTTGCTATCTTTTCAGCTTCAATCATCACCATTTTCTTCTGAGTGGTCAACTCAGGTTGCATTTGTTCCTCCATCTCTTTGTACAAAGGTTCCAAAGCAGGATCCTCAGAGGGTCTTAATCTCTTCGGATCTGAACCTTCAGCAGCTTCGACGGCAGCGACGGACCTTGTCCTCTTCCTTTCCGCCGCTATCAGTTCAGGGGGGAAGATTTTCTTCTTTGCTTTACCTGTAGTGGTAATTTGCTTCTTCCCTTCTTCCCCCTTTTTGGCATCATCGTCATTTATTCGTTTGACAACTTCATCCACTGACTCCGCCAATAATGTGAACTGACTATCCATCTCAGTCTGCCTGCCCTGCAATTTCCCAATCTGCCTGGCCATCCCTCTCAGGCTAACACTTAGCTTGTCGATGGCTGAATTGTGCTCAGCTTTTAACCGTCCTTCAAAGCTCATCATTCGATTGTTTAGGGTAGTAGCAATTGCATCCTTCTCCTGTTCAGACATTTCATTCAGCAGCTCCTCTTTCAGTTCAGCTTTCAGTTTGGCCAACTTTTCATCAACCAGTTGATCAACTTTTTCAGACAATTGTTGATCAAGAAAAGTGGCAAGCTTATTCTCCTGCTGAATTTTCACATCTGAGACCATCTGATTGCAGCTTTGTATGGCACCTTTCGCTTGCTCGGAGATAGCAGTGAGATCTACTGAATGTCGAGTTCTGACTTCTCCAAGAAGATCTATTGCAGCATGCATATCAGTGGCCATTTCATTCAGGTCTTTGTCCAGCCTTTTCATTTTCTTGCTCAGAGCTTCAGAATTTGAATCAACCCTACTTGCCTTTCGCTCAACGAGAGTTATTCTTCTGTGACAATTAGCAAGTGCTCGTGAGGAATTTTCAGTGAACATAGCTGCTGGGGTGATCCAGTTTCCTCTGACTCGGATAAGACCTGTTCGACCCTCTCCTGAAGCCTCCGCAGTCCCGGGTCCTAGGGGTGCATCATCGGCCGGTGCACTGACTCATTCAGTGCCACCTTGCTGGATGTCTTCAGCAATCATAACTTCTTCCCTCTCATCCTTCTTCTCCTTCTCAACTTTTTCAGGCTCTGGCTCGGGGTAGATGCGGTTGACAGTTCTGATGAAGTCTGCCATTTTGATCAGGTGATGTAAAGAATTCACGTTGAAATGATCAAAGAGGGCAGCTTCAGTCTCAGCCATATTCTCCCATCCTCTCAACTCCCCAAGCTGACTCAATTCAGGCCATGTGGCATTTCTGATCATAGCATAGGTGCGAAGTTGCACTACCGCCTCCTTCTGAGCTTCTGAGAGGTCAGGAAACCTCCTCTCCACCATTTCAGCAGCCCCTCCCCTTGCCACTATCTAAAAATCTGGCAATGTGTTCTCATCAGGCGCGGGGAAAGGCCACGGGGCTTCAGCCTAAATTGGTTCAGCAGCCTCCTGCTCAACTCCTCCTTCCTGAGCAGGTTCCACTTGATCCTTCTCAACACTCTGATAGGATGAGGCGATGTCGAGAATCAGTTGATCGGGATCAGGGGATGCAACGTCTGGAACGGAAGTAATGGGAGCAATTTCAAGAGCGGCCTGAGCCGGTTCCTTTTTTAGAGTTGTATGCTGAACAGCTTCTTCGGCAACTCTCTCTTCCATTAGCTTTTTCTCTCGCTCTGCTGACACTGAATAAAGAAATTTGAGCTTCTGTTGCTTGGGTCCTGAGGGCTTAGATTTGACCTCCGCTGGCTTTGCTATGTCAGCCTCAGAAGATTTGCTCGCCTGAGCATTGACTCTCCCAGTCGTGCTCGCCTGAGCCTTCTTCTTCTGAGTCCGAGGTCTCCTTTTTGAGCCAGCATCATCGGACTAAGCTCTGAAGAGATCAATTTTTGGTGGAATCTCGAGCGACTGGGCCTGATCAACGTCCCCGAGATCCAGGGTTTCCAAAATCAATGAGATCTTGGTACTATAGTGCATCTTAGCCTCGAACGTCACCTGACCCTCTGGCGAATACTTAATTTTGCTGGTCTCAGCTACCAGCATTTGGAGGAAGTAATCCTCCCAGTTGAAGTTGTGCATTGAGGCATCCGAGATTGCCATCATTGTATAAAGCTTTGGTCTGGAGATCTGCTCCAATCCTCCGGCAATCCCCATCACTCCCTGACTTGTCAGGTCGAAGAAATGATGGTTATCAGTCCTCAGAACTGATTTGTTGAGACCCGACTTTAGAACCACATCCCCATCGCATAGAGACTGGAGAAAGTCTCTCTCGTTCCCAAACCCGTAATCCACCGGGCTTCGCCCAGAACTGGGGAGATTAAAGACCTCCTTAATCTTTCTCCTGATGTTGAGAGTGGCCCACCTCCTGGTCATCTCCTCCTCACCATCCTTCCCCTTTACACAAGTGGTCAGGGGAATACATGTTTCCCACTCCTGGGAATCCTTGTTCTGTGCCATCTTCAGATAAAAGGCAACAACAAGTCTCGGGTGGAGTCTCTGTGGTCTGGCTGTAATGAATTGCAGAAGACCTGCATTTTCATATAATTCTCGCACAGGCAAAATATCGGGGTGATTAGTAGAAAAATCCCCAAAGGGTTTGTAGTGGATCTCATTTCTTAAGTGGAAAAGATTTCCAAAGAATGATTCTACAGATGGAGAAGCCATGGAAATAAGTTGGAGATTTGAAGAAAATTGGGTTTTAGAGAAAATATGTTAAGAAAATATTGGGTGCATAAAGGTTTTAACAACACAATCTTCTCTTACTTATACTAAAATTCGGTTTTAATCGGATGGCTCAGAAAATAATGACCTATGAGATTCAAGGGTCAAGATGAAAAAAATGAAAAGCATGGAGTCTTTTCGGTTTTCAAAAGTAACTGGTCAAACTATATCGAAAATTGTTCCCACCCACAGTGCATTAAATGCACATTAGAGCATGTCCGTATTTAATTCAAATAAATTGAATTAAATAATAAGCGAATATTAAATGAATGGCTGGGATCATTTGACAAATTAAATTGATTTGACAATACAGCAAACACTATCAAGGATAGTGCACGCAAGATAAGATGACTAGATAAAAATCAGGAAACATACCAGTCAGTCAGATTTGTATTCTGACTGATACCACTTGTGACCTATCAGGGTGACAAGTCCTGAATTCAGTGTCCTGAATTTAGTCAGTCTATACTGATCATCCTTTTCAGCTGAATGTTCCCCCTACAACCATTCACATTCTCTTCTGAAATTTCTTCATCCTGAGTCCTTATTAGTCATTCCCCCTGACCTTGAGCATTCTGACTAGAGATTCAGATTGAAACTCCTAAGCCTGGGTCAAGGAGTCCTAATTCTACTGAAAGCTCAACAAATCTGGTTTCAGGCAAAGCCTTAGTCAGTATGTCAGCTCTCTGCTTTTCAGTAGGGACTCTCTATATCCTGATGTCCTTCTTTTCAACATGATCTCTGATAAAGTGATGCCTGATTTCTACATGCTTACACCTTGTGTGTAAGACTGGGTTTTGGGATATGGCAATGGCACTATTATTGTCACAATAAATTGGGACTTCAGTGGCCTCAACTTGGTAGTCTCTCAGTTGCTGTTTCAGCCAATGGATCTGAGAACAACAACTGCCTGCCGCCATATACTCAGCCTCAGTAGTAGATGTTGCAACACTAGTCTGCTTTTTAGAAAACCAAGAGATCAGTTTACTCCCTAGAAACTGACATGTGCCTGTAGTTGATTTCCTATCAAGTCTACAGCCTCCATAATCTGCATCTGAATAGCCAGTCAGTTCTAGGTTGTCATCAGAGGGATACCAAAGTCCTAGATTGACTGTACCTCTCAGGTATTTCAGTATCTTTTTGGCACTCTCTAGATGACTCTTCCTTGGATCAGACTGATACCTTGCACAAACTCCAACTGCATAAGTGATGTCAGGACGACTAGCAGTCAGATACAATAAGGATCCTATCAGTGCCCTATATTCAGTCTGATTTACTGAGACTCCTTCTTTGTCAGGATCCAGCTTCTCATTTGTGTTCATGGGAATACGTGAGACTTTGCTGGACTGGACTCCAAATTTCTGAATCAAATCCCTTGCATACTTGGACTGATTTATGAAGATTTCGGAGTCAGTTTGCCTGACTTGGAGACCCAGAAAGAAATTCATTTCTCCCATCATTGACATCTCAAATTTCCCAGTCATCAGCTTGGAGAATTTCTCACAAAGCTTCAGATTAGGAGATCCAAAAATTATGTCATCCACATAAATTTGAACCAAGAGAATGTCCTCCCCTTCGGAAATCCGGAAGAGGGTCATGTCCACTATTCCTTTCACGAACCCGTGGACTATCAGGATTTGGGATAATGTGTCATACCAAGCTCTCCGGAGCTTGCTTCAGGCCATAAAGAGCTTTCTTCAGGTGATATACCTTATTTCCAATTTCAAAACCTGGAGGTTGTTCCACATAGACCTCCTCGTTCAGTACACCATTCAGAAAAGCACTCTTTACGTCCATCTGATACACTTTGAATTTCTTGAATGTTGCATGTGCCAGAAACAACCTGATTGCTTCAAACCTTGCGACTGGAGCGAAGGTCTCATCATAGTCGATTCCTTCAGCCTGAGAGTAACCCTTTGCTACCAATCTGGCCTTATTCCTGACCACAACATTCTTCTCATCCCTCTTGTTCTTAAAGACCCACTTGGTGCCAATGACATGTTGATGCCTAGGTCTCACAACTAACTCCCAAACCTGATTCCGCTCAAACTGATTGAGCTCATCCTGCATGGCTAGGATCTAGTTGGGATCAGCAAGAGCTTCTTCTATGCTCTTAGGTTCCTGATCACTTAGGAAGCAGCAAAACATAGCGCTCTCACCAAAGGACAACCTAGTCCTGACCCCCTCATTGATATCACCAATGATATCAGCCAATGAGTGATCATCTAGCCACCGCCTTCTGCTGACGGGAGCACTGGGAGCTGCTGATGTTCCCTCGCCTGATCCTGAAATATTAGTCTCGACAATAATAGGCAAAGAACAGGAACGAGCAAGAACAGGGGATACTTAGTCATTTCCTGAGGGTTGGCCAATATCAGAGACATTGTTTCCCCCTACAGTGTTGGACTCAGTAACTATCTCAGGTGCAGAAGCATCATCACCGACAGTACGTACCTCAGGTTGAGTCTGTGCCTCCGTCTGAGACTCAACGTTCTCTAAGGCTGGGGCTTGCTGAGGGTTGGCCTGAAGTCCATCCTGATCTTCATCATCATCATCCCATCCTTTGGGAGCACTGACAAGTTTGATCTTGAATTCAGGATTCTTCAAACTCAGTCTTGTTATCCTCTTGGTAACCCCCTCAGTGTCAGGACTTGGAACCTGTTTCCTATACACTGATGCAGTCTCATCAAACACAACATGAGGTGTTTCCTCCACACAAAGGGTCCGACAGTTATACACCCTGAAGGCTTTACTGACTGAGGAGTATCCTAAGAAGACTCCCTCATCAGATTTGCTATCAAAAGCTTTCAACTGGTCTTTCCCATTGTTCAGGATGAAACACTTACACCAAAAAATATGGAAATAAGAGATACGAGGCTTCCTCTTGTTCCAAGTTTCATAAGGTGTCTGAGCATGTTGTTTGTTCAGCATAGATCGGTTCTGAGTGTAGCAAGCAGTGTTGATTGCTTCAGCCCAGTACTTCTTGGGCAATCCTGACTCAGCCAACATGGTCCTGGCATCTTCCTTCAGGGTCCGATTCCTTCTTTCAGCTACCCCATTCTGCTGAGGGGTCCTGGCTGCAGAAGTCTCATGAGCTATACCATGGTTAGTACAAAAGTCAGTTATAATAGAGTTTATAAACTCAGTTCCTCGATCTGATCGGATCCTGACTATGCTCTGACCCTGTTCAGTACTCAATTGCTTGAGTAACTCTGGAAGCTTGACCTGAGTCTCCTTTTTGTTCAGCAAGAAAATAACCCATGTATACCTGGAATAATCATCAACAACAACAAGGGTATATTTCCTACCATTTATGCTGACAGGAGTAACTGGACCAAAGAGATCCATGTGCAGAAGTTGAAGCACTCTGTCAGTTGAGAAGGCTTCTTCACTTTGAATGAAGCTTTTGTTTGCTTGCCTTCCTGACATGCACCGCACACGTGGTCTTTGCTAAAAACTTCATTTGGTAGACCATCTACAAGTGAGAGTCTAGAAATTTTGTTAATAATCTTGAAGTTTAAGTGACTTAGGCGTTTATGCCAAAGCCAACTGAGCTCAGAGGAGCTCTTAGCAACCAAACAAGTTTCAGGAGGACTGCTCTTAAAATCAGCAAAATATACATTGCCCCTCCTGATACCTGTAATCAGAACCTGTAGTGTAGATTTGTCCTTCACAACACACATGTTAGATGTAAATTCTACAATATATCCTCGGTCACAAAACTGACTGACCGAGAGTAAGTTATGTCTCAGTCCCTCAACATATGATACATTCAGTACACGGACAGAGCCAATAACAAGGGTTCCGAATCCTCTGATGAAACCCTTAGAGTTGTCACCAAAGGTTACCTGCAGGCCTTCCTGAGCTATATAATCCTGATGGAGATCACGAAATCCGGTCATGTGCCTGGAACATCCTGAGTCCAAGTACCAGTCCTTCATCAGATCCTCCTTCCTCTTCTTGTAGCCCGCAGCGACCTGAAAAGAATCAGGCCTCAGGTACCCATCTCGTATTGGGTCCTACTGAGTCAGCCATACCCTTCGGGATCCATATTTGTTAACAATTCTGATAGCATCAGAAGTGTAAACCTGTTTCCCTGAAACATCAACATACACAGTCTTCTTCCTTTGTGCCTGGGAAGTTGAGGATGTATGTGTGTCAGTCTGAGGTTTAGGAGCCCTATATTGATTCCTGGGAGTGGGCCTCATGTTCCTCCTTGGCCTGGGTGCATTGGGCTGAGTTTGATCCTGAGAAGGAGCAACTCGGGCCTGACCTCTTGGCACTTGAGGTCTAGCCTGAGTGTTACTGGAGTCAGGTCTCCATAGCCTTTCAGAGACCACCTGGTTTGTCCTTCTCTTTTGAGGATTGGGACGCACCTGATGGGCTCTGTGCCCTGTCTGAGGAGTCTGGACCTCAGTAGTCCTTGGCTTTGCCTGAGGCCTCCTCTGTTCTGAGTTCCTTCTGCTCTGAGCATTTCTAGGCTGGGCCTGAGAAGTGCTAGGAGCAGAGTTCTTCCCAGATTGAGGATTCCTAGGCTGAGCCTTGAAGTTCCTTTGATCTGTCTTCCTAGACTCAGGATGAGGAGCCTTGGCCTTTCCCTTAGGTTTTGGCCTTGATTCCTCAGTCCTTTGCCTGACAGGTTCAGCAGGCATTTTTTCCTTCCCTTTGCCTTTATTCTGATGAACAACACTTGAGCTCTTGTCATCAGTTAGGGCAGGGACAAACTTCTTCTGAGAGTTGCTCCCTGAAGCACCTCTCTTCTTTTTGCCCTTTGGGTCTTTTGAGGCATCATAGCCTAACCCAGCTTTAGCACCATCAATCAGCTGAGAGAAACTTGTTAACTCATCAACCACTTGGGTGGATGTGTATAACTTCTTCAGCTTAACTTCAAGACGCCCATTGGTTTCTTTCAGGGCCTCAATTTCAGCGGTGTACTGAAGCACCAACTCTTCATGAGCTTTCTCTTATGAGATCAGCTCAAGATCCCAAGCGGTTTGCTCAGCATAAAGGCGAGCTTGCCACTCAGTTTCGAACATTACTCTAAGAGCAATTCACTCGATCATCAGTTGTTCCTGAGCAAGGAACAGATCAGTATCACGAGTCCCAATTAGAGAACTGATTACACCCTTCAGTCTTTCTACCTCCAGTGGAGCTTCATCATGTTGTTCTGAGCATGAAGTAGCTCTTCCTAAAGATGGACTAATCTGAGGGCTTCCTCAGTATCTCTTACTCTGAGAGACTCAGTTAATCGATCATTTTCCCCACTCAGTTTGCATTCACATCCACTGTGTGAGTATGAGTCTCCTGCAGCCTTGAGAAGTCACCATCAATTGCTCTAGGGCAGTCGAGTTCTCCTGTCGAATCTGAGCTAAACTCAGGTGCGTGATCAGGAGAAGAGGCAGAAGAACATACCTCATCATCTGCCACCAGGCAGAGGTCATCATACTCCTCATCGGAGAAGAGTTCAGGGGACCGGCGTCCTGGGCCATCTGAATCTGAGGAGTCCTCAGCAAGCAATGCTCTCCGGTCTGATGCCCTGAGCTCTCTCTTGGCTCTCCGATCCTCTCGCTCACGAGCACTGAGCTCCGGACAATCATACTGATAATGCCCGGTCTTTTTGCAGTGGTAGCACTGATCTACATAAGAAACAAGTTTCTTGTCAGTGTACCTTTTATCAGATGACACCCTCCTGCTCCCTGATGATCGTTCAGGTTTGGAGCTGGATCTTTTGGGCTCATTATCTCTCCTTTTCTCATCTCTTCGTCGCTCAGGCTCGTTGCGATCCCTCCTGGAATCTAAACCTCTCCTTTCTTCTCTTCGGGGGCTCGATCTCTTGGGGCTGGAGTACCTGCGATCACGACTGTCAGTATAAAATTTCTTATACCTTCCGAATCGAGAGTTCAGTTTCTCGAAACGCCGCGCCATCAGGCTGTACTCCAAGGCTAGCTCATCCTTGTTCATGTCCTTCAGAGACTTGGAGTCAGTTCCAGCCTCAGGCTCAGGAGTAGCTTTAAGACCTACGCTCTTTTCCTTTTCAGGAGTCTTCTCCTCACTAACTTCCTCACTGACAACACCCTTCTTCTTCCTCTTATCGAGGTCGAATTCCAGAGCCTTTAACTCTGAGAATAGGTGAGAGTATGGAATGTTTGTAAGATCCTGAGTGTTTTTCAGCAGGATTACTCCTGTGTCCCATCTTTCAGGGAGACAGTTCAGGATTTTAGAAGACACCTCCCTCTTGGGAAACTCCTTCCCAAGGGTTGCTAGCTCGTTCATCATCTTAATGAACCGAGCTTCCATTTGATCGATGGATTCTCCCTCTAGCATCCGAAAGGCTTCAAACTTCCTAATAGCAAGATCTCTCTTGTTCTCCTTGATCTTTTCTGATCCCTCACTCATCTCCCTCAGAGCATCCCAGATTTCCTTTGCGGTCCTCAGATGCATGAGCCTGACTGAATTCTCGTAAGAAACGGTGTGGAGTATAATGTTTTTGGCAACATTATCCAGTCCAATTTGCTTAATCTGATGAGAATTAAGCGTTGACCTCTCCACTTCTTCATCTCCGGTGGCTGGAACAGGGACATTGCCAGCAACAGGTCAGGTCGTCTGAAGATTCCTCATAAACATGATCGGACCATGCTCAATCACCTGATACATCTGATCATGGATAGAGTAGAGATGTGCAAGTACCCTGAATTTCCAATAATCATAATTGTCAATAGAGAATTCAGGAAGATTGCCCTCGAGGCGTTTAGAACCGGATGCCATGATATGCAATTTTCAGAAACAAGATCTATTCAGTAGACCACCAAAAGTTTCTCCTCAGAAACTGTTGGTAAACAAAGTCAGTGGTCTTTTGAACCACTGCTCTGATACCACTTGTAGGATCGGTAGCGCTGAGTAGAACTGATGTACTATCCTCGCAAACCAACATGGGTCTTTTCTAGCGTGCTTATGTCCTCACTCGCACACACCCTGAGAACTTCCCAGGGGGTCACCCATCATGAAATTGCTCCAAGCCAAGCACGCTTAACTTTAGAGTTCTTTCACAATGGGCACCAGAAAAGAAGATGCACCTTGTTGGTATGAGTAGTACAATCAATTCCTTTAAACCCAATATCTAGCTTCAGCACCACGGGCGGCACGCAACTATGCCTTTAATCGAGCGAACGAGTGGACTTAAGTGCAACTCGCCTCCAAGGCAGGGACTGCTAGGATTTCTCCCAACATGTTCAAATAGAAGTAGAGACATCAACAAAAGGATTTGATGAGTCTGCGGTAGGTGAATCTATAGCTGTAGAGAACAATGATCAAAAACTAGAACCTATGTCAGATTTGATTTGGTTGAAAGATCACCCCCCTGAGCATGTAATTGAAAATCCATCAGATGCTGTAAAAATAGGAAACAAATCCATGAGGCAATGTTTGCTACATTTCTTTCATCTTCAGAACCTACTGATATTCATGAAGCACTGCAAGATGTCAATTGGATTATTGCAATGCAAGAAGAATTGAATAGTTTTGAGAGAAATCAAGTATGGGAACATGTTCCAAGACCTAGGAATCATAAACTTATTGGAACTAGGTGGGTATTCAAGAACAAACTTGATGAAGATGGAATTGTAACCAGAAATAAGGCAAGGCTAGTTGCTCAAGGCTATTGTCAATCTGAAGGCATAGATTTTGATGAACCATTTGCCCCAGTTGCAAGATTAGAAGTTATAAGAATATTTCTATCCTATGCTGCACATATGAATTTTACAGTCAATCAAATGGATGTAAAGAGTGCATTTCTCAACGGTTTACTCTCAGAAGATGTGTATGTTGAACAACCACCAGGATTTGAGGAATCTACAGCTGAAGACATGGTGTATAAGCTTAGAGAAGCCCTTTATGGACTTAAACGAGCACCAAGAGCATGGTATGATACCCTATGTGATCATTTGATCAAAAATAGATTAAAAAAGGGAATGGTTGACAAAACCTTATTCAGATTACAACATGGGAAGGATATTTTGCTTGTCCAAATCTATGTTGATGACATAATCTTTGGCCCAACCAATGAATAATTATGCAGAAACTTCTCTAAGCTCATGACAGAGAAATTTGAAATGAGCATGATGGGAAATCTGAATTTCTTTTTGGGATTACAAGTGAAGCAAATGAGAGATGGAATTTTCATCAATCAAGCTAAATACACTCAAGAGCTTATCAAAAGATTTGGAATGGACTGTTCTAGGCCTACCAATATACCTTTAACACCTTCTGTGAGTCTTGACAAAGATGAGAATGACAAAACTGTTGATGTAACCAAATATAGGAGGCTAATTGGATCATTGCTATACCTTATATCTAGCAGACCTGATATCATGTTTGCAGTAGGTGTATGTGCCAGATTCCAAGTGAATCCTAAGGAATCACACTTGAATGCTGTAAAGAAGATCATCAAGTATGTCAAATCAACACAAAATCTAGGACTATGGTATCCTAAAGAAGGAGGAATTGAACTCATTGGGTACACTGGCTCAGATTTTGCAGGCTGCAAGATTGATAGGAAGAGTACTAGTGGGATTTGTCAATTCCTAGGTGAAAGGTTGGTGGCATGGCACAGTAAAAAGAAAAAATTATATTGCTCTTTCTACAGCTGAGGCAGAATACATTGCTGCTGGAAGTGGTTGTGCACAAATCTTATGGATGTAATATCAATTACAAGACTATGGGTTTGATGCAAGAGAAACAACTATATTCTGTGACAATACAAGTGCAATTGCTATCACACAGAATCTAGTTTTACACTCTAGATCAAAACACATAGATGTATGGCATCATTTCATAAGAGATCAAGTTGAAAGAAAGGATGTGAAATTGACAAAGATTCATACTGATTTGAATCTTGCTGATATTTTCACTAAACCTTTATGTGAATCAAGATTTTCAATCTTGAAAGGGTAATTTGGGAATGTTATAATTGTAAGAAGACTCTGTGAAAAACACAAAATTGCAAAGACAAACCTAGAAAATTGGAAAATCAGTGAAAAGGAAAATTGCAACTGTAAAGTCATTCAACTGTAGAGTTGAACTCTACAGTTGTAGACTTAGTTCTGAACTGTAAATTCCTTAACCAACTGAAGACTTCCAAATTCTAAGATTGTCAACTGCAAACTTAGGAAATTTACAGTACTTTGTACAATTCTACAAATTAAATGAAGCACTACAAATTCAGAAACTTTTGTACTGTAGTTACAGACATTTTGGATTTATTCAAACATTTTAATTAATAAAATGTGTGATTATGTGTAATATTTTAAATAGAATTAAATTCTATGTGAGTTTGATTTTGGACAAATTTAATTATAAATTCTGGTCCAAAATTCAAAAACTCATAAATTTTAGGTCAAAGACCGTTATACCCCTGCTCCTTATGACTGTTTAAGGAAATGTATTTAAAGGACTCTTCATCCTTTTATATCCTACTTTAACATTTCGAACCCTCTAAAACTTTAAACACTCCCCATCCCCTACTCAAAAGAAACCAAGAATTATGGCAATGAAAGTTATCTTTGGAGCTCTGTTCGACTTCGATGAGATTTTGAAGAAGCATCCCTACTGATGCAATTGAAGATGTTGTTAAGCATATAGTGAATCAAGGGATTCATTATTGTTTAACCCACAACCCTGGAGCTTACGATGATAGGATTGTGCATGAGTTATATCAAAATGCAGAAGCTAATGTAGAAAGAAAGACATTATCAGTGAAGCTGCGAGGAAGGAATGTAAAGATTACAGCTGGTGATATTTGCAAAGCTCTACGCCTAAGGACTGGAGGTGATGCTCATGATAATCTCAACTTTGCTGAGGAAGATGAGAAGTACTGGAAGAGATTCACTGCAAAGAAGTCATTTGCAAAGAACTGGAAGAGGACATTCAAGAAGACTAACTTAGCAGTTGAGTATGTTTATCTTTATGAAGCTATTGATAATTGTTTATTATGTAGAACTGGTGCTCATGATACTGGCACTATTCTTATGTGGGATTTAATGATAGCTTTTGTTAAGGAAGTAAAAGTTGATATTGGAGAACTCTTACTGAGGAATATAGGAAATGATGTTGTGAAGGCAGGAAAGAACAAAGGTTTTGGTTTGTTCTTAAATTATATTTTGAAGGAAGTTGGTTTTTCTCTATTCAATGGGCATGAAGGGCAGCCTATTCTAACTCATAGAATCATAGGAAAGGCAAATTTCAAAAGAGGAGTTGTAGATGCTCATATGGCTCCCAAGTCAAAGAAAAGAAAGAACAACAAGCCTGAAAGGAAGGTTCTCACAATTATTAGATCACCAAAAGAGCCTGAAACAAAGATGAAGAAGAATGTAAGGAGAAAGCTCTTAGTGGATGAATCAACTGATTCTGAGGATGAAGTTGACAGATAAAAGAGACAGAAGAAACATCATTCAAAGAAAGCTACAGAAGTTGAAGCTGACAAGTCTACAGCTATAGACTTACCAAATGTACAGTCTGAGGTACAAACTGCTGAGGAACAAGTTGAAGATGTTCAAATACCTGAACCTGAAACTGAACAACTTCTTGTTGTTCCAGTTGAGAGGGTAGAAGGATTTGAAGAGGAAAGACTGTCACATCCCCACTTAAATAATACAAAAATGTGATGTGGCACAAGAGGAATGCTACTAAATAATATATAGAGTATTAAAATACGCCATAAGTTTATACAGCGGAAGGCTTAAAATAAGTACGGCCGTAGCCTTAAATTTTTGCAAATAGTGTTCTAAACGTAAATTTATATAAAATAAAACACCACTGCCAGCCGAATTCATTCGCCCACGTCGGGATCCATAGCATCTGTAAAAAAAATAAAAGTAGAAGGGATAAGTGTTTGTAAACACTTAGTGGTGAATCTCTTGACAATTGCACAAATTAAAACATCAATGTTTATAACATGTGAGCCCCCAGAATTTCACCGGGTATCTCTGGGTGGTGCGATCAACCCGTGGTGCCGGGGCGACCGGACTATCTCAGTTGCCACCATTTAGGTGGACTATCTCAAACTCAGGGCCAATCGATATCGGGCCAGACTCAAATATTTAACATTCAATATTTAATAAATGCAATTGTAAATAAAAGTAACACTCTGTGAAGAGTGAAGTAATTCCCCACCTTGTAGATTTGAACCTACAAAGAAAATCTTAATGATAGGAAATTTGTTACTTATCCCTTCACTTTTAAATAAATCATGAAATTCACATATCAACATCTTTCATATGATATACACATAAAATTTCAATTTTAGTCTCAATACATATTCAAAAGTTGTATCAAAGATCATAAATATCAATTAAGCATGTATAATTATCAAATAACAAATCCTAAAGAAATATCGACCGTAAAATATAAACGGACTATTTCGAACAATTCGTACATAATTTCAGTTTCTGCAACCATCCATTTAAAAATTCATATAACATAAATTGCTTTCCCAAAAATTCTAAGATTTTAACTACATAAAAAAAAAACTTAATTTAGTTTAATATCATAATTTTTAATTTCTAAAATTCCTTACTAAACGCTACAATTTTTACGAAGAACAAA
This sequence comes from Prunella vulgaris, assembly GCA_026898435.1. Classification (NCBI taxonomy): domain Eukaryota; kingdom Viridiplantae; phylum Streptophyta; class Magnoliopsida; order Lamiales; family Lamiaceae; genus Prunella; species Prunella vulgaris. The sequence goes on along the minus strand of JAPKLY010000283.1, from coordinate 206,500 downwards.
CTAGTAACAATTTCTGACCCCTTAACATAGAAAATTCACCATAAATAAATCATAAGTCCAATACCTTTGAAATTTTAACTATAAACTCCCAACTTTATGTAGTTTATCACTGTACTTTGAATTTTTTTAAAAACCTAACCGATTATGTGTTAATCCTAGCAAACTTTTACTGTTTTGGTTATAGAGTTTGAAAAACCTAGTTCATCTTTGAAAAATCACCAAAAATCGAATATTACTCCAATAGCTACGAAATTTTAAATATAATTTTGATAATCAGTATACTATCACATAAAATATTTTCAGAATTTTTCACAGCATTAATCGGTCAGAATGAATTTTTAAACGAAAATTGGTCCAGATTTCGTTTTTTATGCATACATGATGATCATCTCAACATAACTTCAAATTTATTCACACAATTTCATGTTTTCCAAGTTATGAACATAAATAACTCATAAATAAACATGTTTAACCTCATACCTTGTGAAAGAATGAATTAAAACATGAAATACATGAAGAGAACATTATATAACATCACAATCACTTGATTTCAAACTTCTATCATCTCTTTCTTAATTTCCTATAACCAAATCTTGCCCCTATCTTAATCATTACTTAAACATGAAGTTAAGAAGCTTACCTAAGTGTTGAAGGATTGAAATCTCTTCTCCTCTTCTTTCTTGGAAACTCACGGTTAGTATGTAAGTTTGTGTATTTTTCTCATGGTTCAAAAGTGAAGATATAGAGCCCTATTTATAGGTAATTTTGGACATGTCTTGAGGCTTCTAAAATTTTCTAAATCCTTCTACTTAACCTCCAAGTAAGGAGGTTTAAGGAGGTGATGTGTAATGCTTAGGTTATCACTTAGGTCATGCTTATGTCATGTCTTATGTAATAGTTTTGACTTTCTTAAAAATCCTAAAATATATTAGAATTAAAGCTCTCTTAAGGTTCTAAATTAATTACAAAGTCTATATATAATTCTATAAAATATTAAGTAAACATTACACAAATTGTTTCTTAAGGAAAGTTTCATTTTATCACTTATATCTTATGAATAAATTACTAAAATTAAAAACTACATTTAATCTTAAGTTAAATACTTTAAGAGACAAATAAAGAGCATATAAAAATTCTAAAATCTCAAGAATAAACATATATCGAGCAAATAATAAATTAATAGCAAGTATCGAGCAATTAAACATATAATTGTGCCCATGCATAAATTCAAATATAAATGTGTCATATAAGCTCATAGAAGATCACAAAATATTTAGTGAAGCAAATATGGACATAGAAACTTAGGGTATTACAGTCTACCCCACTAAAATAAATTTCGTCCTCGAAATTTCAAGTGTTACCGTAATTACTGAGGTAGGGGTACTTTGTTAAGACTTTGTCTTCTCTTTCCCAAGTGGTTTCTTCCTTTCCATGTTTATTCCACTGGACCTTAATCATTGGAATATCTCGATTTCTCAATCTATGAAGTTTTCTGTCAAGTATGGCTATAGGAACTTCCTCATAGGTTAGGTTGGTATCGATTTCTAGTTCAGGTTGGTTTACTATGTGGGTAGGGTCAGGTATATACTTCCGAAGCATAGAAATATGGAATACATTGTGTACTCCTGCCAAGGCTGGTGGTAATGCAACCCTATAAGCTAAATCCCCAACTCGTTCCAAAATTTCATAAGGTCCAATGTATCTGGGTTTTAACTTTCCTCTTTTCCTGAATCGAAAAATTCCCTTCATTGGTGATACCTTTAAAAATACTTTGTCTCCGACCTCAAAGCTCAATTCTTTCCTTCCCCTATCGGCATATGCTTTCTGTCTATTCTGAGCTGCTTGCATTCTTTCTTTGATTTTCTTTACTACCATAGTAGTCTCTTCGATCAATTCCAGTCCCAGCAACCTCTTTTCTTCAATTTCATCCCAACACAGTGGAGATCTGCACTTTCTCCCGTACAATGCTTCGTATGGTGCCATTTTAATTGTAGTATGATAACTGTTGTTATAAGAAAATTCCACCAAAGGTAAATATCTTTCTCAACTTCCTCCAAAATCAATAATGCAAGCTCTTAACATATCTTCCAGAGTTTGAATTGTTCGTTCTGATTGACCATCTGTTTGGGGGTGAAAGGATGTACTAAACTCCAATTTAGTGCCCATTGCCTCTTGAAGACTGTGCCAGAATTTTGATGTAAATCGTGAATCTCTATCTAACACAATAGAAATTGGAACTCCGTGTAACCGAACAATTTCTTTGATATAAATCTAAGCCAGCTTGTCCAATGTAAATGTCATCTTTATTGGTAAGAAATGTGCTGTTTTGGTCAATCTGTCAACAATTACCCAAATAGCTTCATTCCCTTGCATTGACTTGGGTAATCCTACCACAAAATCCATCGTAATATTTTCCCATTTCCATTCCGGAATCTCAAGTGGTTTTAACAATCCTGATGGTCTTTGATGCTCAGCTTTCACCTGTTGACAAGTTAAACATTTCTGCACAAAATTACCAATATCTATCTTCATATTTTTCCACCAAAATATCTTCTTCAAATCTTGGTACATCTTGGTTCCTCCAGGATGAACTGAATATGGTGTACAATGTGCTTCTTCCAATATTTCTTTCTTAAGTTCTTCTTTTTCTGGTACACATATTCTTCCTTGACATACTAGAGTACCATCTTCTTGTGTCGAAAACTCCTTCGCTTTTCCTTCCTTGATTTTCTGTTTTATCTTTTCCAAGAATGTATCTTCACACTGAGCTTTTGCTATCCTTTCTTTCAAGGTTGGTTTCACTACCAAAGTATTGATTCTGACCTTTTCTTTGCGACTCAAAGCATCGGCTACTACGTTTGCTTTTCCGGGATGGTATAGTATCTCACAATCATAATCTTTTACCAACTCCAACCATCTTCTTTGTCTCATGTTTAACTCCTTCTGTTCGAAGATATATTTCAAACTCTTATGATCTGTGTAAATCTGACATTTATTTCCGTATAAGTAATGCCTCCAAATCTTGAGCGCATGAACAATTGCTGCTAACTCCAAATCATGTGTAGGATAATTTTGCTCATGTGGTTTCAATTGTCTTGATGCATACGCCACTACTTTTCCATTCTGCATAAGCACACATCCTAATCCCTGTTTAGAAGCATCACTGTATATTATAAATCCTTCCGTACCTTCAGGAATTGTAAGAACTGGGGCTGTTGTTAATCTTTGCTTTAATTCCTGAAAACTTCTTTCACATTCTTCTATCCATTCATACTTTGTATCTTTCCGAGTCAACTGAGTTAAGGGTTTTGCAATCCGAGCAAATCCTTCAATGAATCTTCGATAATACCCTGCTAATCCAAGAAAACTCCTGACTTCTTTTACGTTGGTTGGTGTCTTCCATTGGTTTACAGCTTCTACTTTTGCTGGGTCAACTTCGATTCCTAAAGCCGAAACCGTATGTCCAAGAAATACAACCTTATCCAACCAGAACTCACACTTCTTGAATTTAGCATACAATTTCTCTTTTCTCAGAGTTTCCAGCGTAATCCGAAGATGTTTTGCATATTGCTCCTGACTTTTTGAATATACTAGAATATCATCAATAAAGACGATCACAAACTGATCTAAATATTGGTGGAATACTCGATTCATCAAATCCATGAAAATAGCGGGCGCATTGCTAAGTCCAAATGGTAACACTACAAACTCGTAGTGACCATATCGAGTTCTAAACGTTGTTTTTGGAATATCACTTTCCTTAATCTTCACTTAATGATATCCTGATCTCAAGTCAATCTTAGAAAATACACAGGCTCCTCTTAACTGATCAAATAGGTCTTCGATCCTGGGAAGTGGATATTTGTTCTTGATGGTAAGCTTATTTAATTCCCGGTAATCAATGCACATCCTCAATGATCCATCTTTCTGTTTCACAAATAACACTGGTGCACCCCATGGTGATACACTCGGTCGAATAAAACCTTTATCCAATAGTTCTTGTAATTGTACCTTTAACTCTTGCAATTCTTTTGGTGCCATTCTGTAAGGTGCTTTCGAAACAGGCGCTGCTCCAGGTATTAAATCAATAGTAAACTCCAACTGGCGATCTGGGGGAAGTCCTGGTAAATCATCTGGGAATATATCCTTGTATTCACATACTACTGGCATATCATCCAATGTTGGACCATCGGAGTTCGTTGCTACAATATTTACTAGAAATGTCGTATTCTCTCCTTTCCTTAATAACTTTCGAGCTTTTATCGCTGAAATTACCTTAGGTATAATTCCAATTCTAGCACCATATAGTGTAAAATTCACACCTTCTGGTCCTTGTACCGATATTTCTTTCTCTTGGCACTTGATGAGAGCATGATTAGCCATAAGCCAATCCATTCCCAAGATAATATCAAAGTCTTTCATTTCTACTATATGTAGATTTACCGGGAGTGAAGCATGTTCAAAATCAATCATCACATTTTTACACAATCCTAAGGATTGTTTCGTAGTACCAGAAGGAATGTTTATTTCTAGGAAATCTCCTTCTACCATAATACGAGCAGTCTCAAATTGTTCAAACATTTTCCTAGAAATAAATGAATGCGTAGCACCAGTATCGAATAGTGTAAAAGCAGGTACTTGGGATACTTTAAACATATCTGCCATCACTTCTGGATTTTCCATTGCCTCCTGTTGGTTCATTGCAAATACTCTGGCAGGTGCCATCCTCTGTTGTCCCTACAATCTTGGACACGCAGTTATGATATGTCCTTGTTCTTCACATTTGTAACATATTCCCGTTCCTTTTAGGCATTGTCCAAAATGTTCCTTTCCACAATTGCTGCACTTAGGTGGCTTCTGTTGTTGTGGTACTGCCGCTATTTTCTTGACTTGCTTAAAATTTCTCCCTTGTTTTGTACCGACCCATTTTCTCTTATTTTGTTGTGGTTCTGGCATTCTCACTTCTTCTATTTTCATACGAGCTGCAACAGCTTGTGCTTTCTCAAACATCTCAGCATAAGACTTAATATCTTGTGCTGCTAAAATAGTGTTGATTTCCGAACAAAGGTTCTGTACAAATCTCTTTGTCTTTCTTTCATCTGTATCCACCAAATGAGAAGCATAACATCCTAGCTGATTGAACTTCTTTTCATATTCCTGAACCGTCATACTTCCTTGCTTCAACTGTAAGAACTCAGTTTCTTTTTTATCCAAGAATGACTGTGGTATGTAATTTTTTACCAATGCCTTCACAAATTTCTCCCAGGTAACTGACGTTCGTTCTTCCTCTTTCATTGTCCTAGAATGAGCTTCCCACCAATAGTCTGCATCTTCAGTCAGTTGAAAGATAGCACATGAAACCTTTTGTTCATCCGTACATCCAAGATAAGTGAATATATTTTTTATACTTCGAATCCAATTCTCAACTTCCATCGGATTCTCTTTCCCGGTCAAGGTTGGAGGTCTAAACTTCTTAAACTGACTAATCTTATTCTCATGGTTTTGGACTGGAGGTAGTGCAGATGTTTGGGATGATTGGCCTTGCTGACCTAACTGTTGAACTAATTCCCTTAATACTGATGCTAAATCACCGTTCATCTCTGGGTAGGTTTTGGTCCCCCTACGACTCATGGTGCTAATCAGTAATAAACTTATTAGTAATAATTAATTTACGTAATTATAACCACAACATATATTTTATATACTTATACCACAAATATTACATTCAAAATATACTATTCATTCAAAACATCTAGCTCATATTAGACATATACTTTGCATATAATAGTAACTGTCATGTAGGCACATAATACATATATTGGTCAGATAAACACATAACTTTGATTCCGATTTAATCATCATCAATGATAATTATCTCGGGTTCCTCCTTCTCTTTCTCCCACATCTCAATTGAGCTGGTACTGGCATCACTGTCACTATCGTTGTTCATCTCCATCTCTGTACTTCCCTGTCCGCCTTCGATCTTAGCTTCTCTGCTTCCACAGTTTTCTTGTACTATTTCATAAATGGGAGACCACTGTTGAACTTCTTTCATCTCAAATCTTGGATGAATCGGGGTAAAATGGACAGTCCCCGACTGAGCCCATTCACAAAATAACATTGAAGTAAAACAGGGAAAGCACAGATGTCCATGTTTATCGAACACATAATCAAGCATATCTAGGCTCGCACATAACCAAGTAGATGGCACGGTATCCAGAAGTAGATGACAGTAATAGTCATCATCCATGTAATGTCCATTTCCTAGCACATGTTTATACTGTGACATTATTTCTCCAATATAAGCTCCTAATCCTCATCCTTTATTCGTACTTGTTCCATTCTTTAACAACAAATTTTTATTCGTTAGTTTAATATAACATATAATTCTAATAATTAATCAATTAAATTAATCACAATTTCATATAAACAACAAAATTAAGCACTTATGAAACACTTACCTGATCCCGTCGTGGAGAATGACTTTGGTGCGGCTGTTTTGTTTAAAAAAAAAATTTAAAATACACACACTTTTAAAAATTCTTTAGCAGGAGAACCTGCTCTGATACCACCTGTAACATCCCCACTTAAATAATACAAAAATGTGATGTGGCACAAGTAGGAATACTACTAAATAATATATAGAGTATTAAAATATGCCAAAAGTTTATACAGCGGAAGGCTTAAAATAAGTACGGCAGTAGCCTTAAATTTTTCCAAATAGCGTTCTAAACGTAAATTTATATAAAACAAAAAACCACTGCCAGCCGAATTCATTCGCCCACTTCGGGATCCATAGCATCTGTAAAAAATAAAAGTAGAAGGGATAAGTGTTTGTAAACACTTAGTGGTGAATCTCTTGACAATTGCACAAATTAAAACATCAATGTTTATAATATGTGAGCCCCTGGAATTTCACCGGGTATCTCTGGGTGGTGCGACCAACCCGTGGTGCCGGGGCGACCGGACTATCTCAGTTGCCACCATTTAGGTGGACTACCTCAAACTCAGGGCCAGTCGATAGCTGGCCAGACTCAAATATTTAACATTCAATATTTAATAAATGCAATTGTAAATAAAAGTAACACTCTGTGAAGAGTGAAGTGATTCCCCACCTTGTAGATTTGAACCTACAAAGAAAATTTAATGATAGGAAATTTGTTACTTTTCCCTTCACTTTTAAATAAATCATGAAATTCACATATCAACATCTTTCATATGATATACACATAAAATTTCAATTTTAGTCTCAATACATATTCAAAAGTTGTATCAAAGATCATAAATATCAATTAAGCATGTATAATTATCAAATAACAAGTCCTAAACAAATATTGACCGTAAAATATAAACGGACTATTTCGAACAATTCGTACATAATTTCAGTTTCTGCAACCATCCATTTAAAAATTCATATAAAATAAACTACTTTCCCAAAAATTCTAAAATTTTAACCACATAAACACAACTTAATTTAGTTTAATATCATAATTTTTAATTTCTGAAATTCCTTACTAAACGCTACAATTTTTACGAAGAACAAACTAGTAATAATTTCTGACCCCTTAACATAGAAAATTCACCATAAATCAATCATAAGTCCAATACCTTTGAAATTTTAACTATAAACTCCAAACTTTATGTAGTTTATCACTGTACTTTGAATTTTTATAAAAACCTAACTGATTATGTTTTAATCCTAGCAAAATTTTACTGTTTTGGTTATAGAGTTTGAAAAACCTAGTTCATCTTTGAAAAATCACCAAAAATCTAATATTACTCCAATAGCTACGAAATTTTAAATCTAATTTCGATAATCAGTATACTATCACATAAAATATTTTAAGAATGAATTTTTAAACGAAAATTTGTCCATATTTCATTTTTTATGCATACATGATGATCATCTCAACATAACTTCAAATTTATACACACAATTTCATGTTTTCCAAGTTATGAACATAAATAACTCATAAATAAACATGTTTAAGCTCATACCTTGTGAAAGAATGAATTAAAACATGAAATACATGAAGAGAACATTATATAACATCACAATCACTTGATTTTAAACTTCTATCATCTCTTTCTTAATTTCCTATAACCTAATCATGCCCCTATCTTAATCATTACTTAAACATGAAGTTAAGAAGCTTACCTAAGTGTTGATGGATTGAAATCTCTTCTCCTCTTCTTTCTTGAAAACTTACGGTTAGTATGTATGTTTGTGTATTTTTCTCATGGTTCAAAAGTGAAGATGTAGAGCCCTATTTATAGGTAATTTTGGACATGTCTTGAGGCTTCTAAAATTTTCTAAATCCTTCTACTTAACCTCCAAGTAAGGAGGTTTAAGGAGGTGATGTATAATGCTTAGGTTATCACTTAGGTCATGCTTATGTCATGTCTTATGTAATAATTTTGACTTTCTTAAAAATCCTAAAATATATTAGAATTAAAGCTCTCTTAAGGTTCTAAATTAATTACAAAGTCTATATATAATTCTATAAAATATTAAGTAAACATTACACAAATTGTTTCTTAAGGAAAGTTTCATTTTATCACTTATATCTTATGAATAAATTACTAAAATTAAAAACTACATTTAATCTTAAGTTAAATACTTTAAGAGACAAATAAAGAGAATATAAAAATTCTAAAATCTCAAGAATAAACATATATCGAGCAGATAATAAATTAATAGCAAGTATCGAGCAATTAAACATATAATTGTGCCCAGACTTGATTTGACTTCATTTACTCCATTTCCTCTTCTATTGCTTTATTCCATTTTCTTTTGCTGGACAAGTTAGAGCTTCTTTCACAGTTTTACACTATAGAAAATTCAAGAAATCGTGACGAAAAAAAATTTCACTGAAACATCATTTTTCGTCACAATTGATATGTTGTGATGAATTTTTTAGTGGCATAGATCGTCATTTAATGTGCGTGGTATTATGAAAAATGTGACGTTACATTAATTCGTCATGAAAAGGGCATCAATTGGTGACGAAATAGGTCATCGTCACTGTATGTTTTCATCTATTGTGACGCATAAATTGTCACTTTAGTCATAAAAAATTTGTCACTTAATATGACGTTTCGTCACTAAAGTTCTATTTTACGTGACGATATAAATAATTGTCACAAAACAAGTTACTTTAGTGACGTTAATTTTGTCACGATTAGCTTGGTTATTTCGTCACATTTTCTATATTCGTCAAGAAAGAGTTGTTATTCGGTGATGAAATGTTGATCATCGTAATATGTGTAAATATAAAATGATGATGAAATTTGTCACTGATGAGTATGCTTTAGTGATAAAATTTTTATTGTCCCAAAATGCTGTGAAAATTGTGACAAATTGTTTTTTGTCACTATAATATATTATTTAGTGACGAAAATAACAATCATCACTAAAAGTTCATATTTGGTGACAATATATTGTTCGTCATATTTGACATTATTCGTCATGAAAGAATTACAAAAAAAATGACGAAAATAATGACGTAATTATATATATAGATATAATGACAACTAAATTTTGTCACAAAAAATTGGACTTCAGTGACAAAATATAAGTCGTCATTAAAAGATGTAAAAATGGTGACAAAATATTTTTTGTCATAAAAAATATTATTCAGTGACGATGATGATAATCGTCACTACAAAAATTGATATAGTAAAAACATATTTCGTCATGATTAGTCAACATATCGTGACTATTATTTCGTCATAAAAATGATACATATTGTGACGTATTTATTTCATCGTGAAATAATTCATTTTATTATCAATTTATTTGAATTTATATATATATTAAATCAGTAATAATACTAAATAATAAATATTACTCCCTCCGTATTTCTATAAGTTGCTCGTTGCTTTTGGGCACACGAATTAAGGTAAAAGTGAAAAAGTATAAGTGATGTGATGGAAAAAGTGAAAAAGTATAAGTGATGTGATAGAAAAAATGAAAAAGTATGACTGATGTGATGGAGAAAAGTGAAAAAGTAATGAATATTGTGTAAAAAGTATTGCAAATAATAATAAAGAAGTGAATAGTAGTTTCCAAAAAAGGTAAAAAAACAATGAGCAACTTATAGAAAGACGGACGAAAATGGCAACATGAGCAACTTATAGAAAGACGGAGGGAGTACAAACAAAAACTAAATTAATTAAAATAAAAAAAATTGCATTAATAAAAAAACTCGTTCAAGCAATTAGAAAGCAATCAACAATCTTTGTTATCAATAATACATGAAACAATAAACTCAAAAAAATCGAAGTCTTATATGTCTCCAAAACTAATTTCCATGTCATTATTCCTTTTTGCACTTCAAACGACAATGATGAAATCTTCTCCTCTGTAGATATCACCTATAAAAAAAATCATATCAGATGAATTTATAAGAAAGCTTAACTCCGTAAAGTATCAAGAAAACGATAATCCTAAACTTTAAATGCACAAATACACTTACCAATCAAGAATGCATTGAAGGTGGAAATCATGCTTGCAGCTTGTAACCTACACGACAAACGGTATCCCCAACAGTAAGAAATAGCAAACGAAACACTATATTTTCACTTCACCATGGAAGGATCACTATCAGAAAAGTCCTCAAGGCATATGCTAAATATGGAGCTTCACTGACACACAAGATCTAAGATTGTGTAAAAGAATATTAGATAATGAAAGTATCACAATCACCATAATTGACTGGATCAGTTAAACAAGAATCCCAAGCAATTGATGAATCCAAATTTCACTCAAGTTAACACAGAATGCCATAGCTTTACACACAAGCATGAAATAATTTCAGCTATACTAAATCTCGGGTCTCACAGTAATTCCTTCACGTAATCAAAATCTAAGATTGAGTAAATTATTTAGCATTCAAATCTAAGGCATTAGGGGTCAAAACAGCAACATGGTTGGGTTCAGAAATCATCCCCAAATTCAGACTAGAAGAACCATTAGCAGGTTTCATACTCAATGCACCAGAATTCAAGTTTTCAATATATGCAGCATTCTGCAAACTAGAATCAGGCTCCAACTTCGAAAGTTGAAAACCAGATTTAGGCAAATCCCCAGAAATCACAGAAGGAATAAGCACGTTATCGGAAACGGAAGTAAAATTTGAACCAGAGGATGCACCATTCGGCATAACAATAGAATTAATCCTAGCACCAGGCCCAAATTTCGAAACATTCGAATGCAATTCAGAAGGAATGAGTAAACTAACTTCTGTTAATCATTACATCCATGAACTAAAATGCAACAATCTTTACTTAACATACCATAACTAAGCATAATTTGGTAGTGAAATATACAAAGTATAGTACTACCACTATCTACATACACGCAATACACGTATATATTGGCTAAAAATATAAATTGTATCAGACACATATCCACATTTATATTTGAATCAAATCAGCAATTGCAATGCTCCAAAAAATCAGCAATTGCAGCATCTACAAAACCTAATTACACTTCAAAATAGCATCTACAAGTGCAAGGAATGCAAAAACTGAAAACATATACTCACAAGTTCATGCGATCGGACTGAAAAAGGCTTTCTTCCAACAGTATGCTTGCATAACATTTTTTCCCTGTTGCTTGTATTTATCTCACTTAAATGCTGCAAGAGCAATATAATTGTAACAAAGCAAATCAGATTTTTTGCATTGAAAAGTGTTAGCCATTAAAACCGTAAAATTATGTGCATTAAAATTAGCAAAGCTAACGTTACCTTGAATTCAGGTAAGGCAAAATAAACACAGAGTTTTTCCCAGTTATCTTTGTTGGGACAGGCTTTTGGTTTGCGTCAGTCTCTGCAGGAGCACAACTTTTCTAAACCAATTTAAGTGACTTTCCATCTTTTCAATGAATAGCATAAAAATCATAAACCATGCTATTAAAAGTCGGATTTGGAGGGATTTCAGAGTTAAAGCAAGTTGGAGGGATTTCAGTGTTAAAGCAAGTTGGAGGGATTGCAAAACCACTTTCAATCTATGGTTTTTTTTTAATTATGAATTCAAACATCTAATTTAGTATTGAGTTAGGCAAATGATAATTAGTTTTAATTTCAACAAAACTTAATGAACAATTCTTATTTACTTTCCAGGATAATGCTAAAAATTATTAATATATCCCCTGAATTATGAAATCAAATCTGAGTCAAATAAGAACTAAACCACCATTCCGACGAAATGGAAGCAATGGCGTGAAATTAATCCATCATATCCGAATCTAATTTTGTTATTTTTTTGTCCATTCACAGGGACGCCTAATTTATAGTCACAAATCGCAAACCGTTTGCAAAAAATGTTGAGCCCAGACTTACAAAAAATAATTTTGAAACCCTAATATAATATAATCAGATTCAATTATACCTTCAGTTGACAGCGTGGCGTGGCCGTGGACGGCAGGGGGTGCTTCGACAGCGTGGCGTGACCGTCAACAGTGAAAAAATGGCGATTGGACGGTTTCTTCCCAGGTGAGAGGCTGTGTGGTGTCGGCGGTTTCCGTCGTGGAGAGTGGACGGCGGCTGTTAGGAATTTCTGGTGGTGATGACGTGCGACGGCTTCGATTGCCAGGCGGCTTCGCGAATTGGCGGCGAATCGATGGCTGTGTTGATGTCACGAGTCTGGCGGCTGTTGATGTCGCAAATCTGAACGGCAGGGGGTGCTTCGACTGTGTCTGATGTACCGCACAGGCGTCGGCGGCGCCAGTGTGGGAGGAGGCGGCGGTGCCTGGCTGCTGAAAATCCGTGGTAAGGAAGAGAACAAGAGTATAATAGATGGCACAATGTGGATAAGTGGGTTTAGATACAGGTCTTATGGGCCATTAATGAAATCTTAAAATATGTATATTTTATTATTTTGAAAGTAATTATTTATTAATTTTAATTATACAAATAAAATTTATAGTTTTACTTAGATTACGTAAATTAAGTCAAATTAAAACCACTGTATTAATTTAAGTACATAATTAAAAAATTTATGATTAATTAAATATTTTAATACACTCAAATACATTATAATCTTTTCATATTATATAAATAATTTTTGGTCGGTAACATAATATTTTATTCAACACTATAGGATCAGACATAATTAATCCTACCAATGTTTACTTTTTATTTAATTTAAATATCTATTTTAATTTATTATTTATATAATTTTATATTTACAATTTATAATATTCAATCCGTGCATCTCACGGGAGAATGACTAGTTTAGATTAGTATATTATGATATATTTATATATTATGAATGAATTTAAATTAGTATATTTCGTATTTTATATTTTTGTCCATATTTCATATTTTATATTTATATAATATGAAGGAAATATTAAAATTTGAGTCCATATTGATTAATTAATTATTATTAGTTTTTCTATTAAGAATAATAATAATGATGATTTATAAGTGATATTTATATTGTTTAAGTGTTTCACACTAGGAAGATTAGTAATTCAAGGAAATATTATGAAATAACCTAATTGTATTACTCTTTTGTGAGTATGGTACTAGGAAATAACCTAATAGTATGTAATACTAGATTGAGTAGTTCTAATACCATCCTCACAAAAGAGTGATATTATTAGGATCCAAACATCAATACTTGTAAATAGAATCACTAAATCATTAATAAAATTGATAATCACACACTAAACCACTAAATTTATCATAACATGGAGTTTTGGTAAACATGAAGATGTGTGAGTACTACAAGTGGATATGACTACTATAAGTATCACAAGTGCAATTTCCACTAACAGTTAACACAACAAGTAATATTTTCGTATAACAAGTGTGTATCTTTGAACTAATTTTGTTTTTTTATATCTAATCTAATAATTTAAAACTAAAATAGATAATATCTTCCAAAACTTTTAATATTAGTAGTAATTTAAAACTAAAAAATAAGGATATAACCAAATAGTATTACTCCTTTGTGAGGATAGTACTAGGAAATAACCTAATAGTATGTAATACTAGATTGAGTAGTTCCTAATACTATCCTCACAAAAATGTGATACTATTAGGATCCCAACACCAATACTTGTGAATAGAATCACTAAATCATTAATCAAATTGATAATCACACACTAAATCACTAAATTTATCATAACATGGAGTTTTGGTAAACATGAGGATGTGTGAGTACTACAAGTGGATATAAATACTATAAGTATCACAATTACAATTTCAACTAATAGGTAACACAATAAGTAATCTTTTCGTACAACAAGTGTATATCTTTGAACTAATTTTGTTTATTATATCTAATCTAGTAATTTAAAACTAAAATAGATAATACCTTGCAAAACTTTTATTATTAGTAGTAGTTTAAAACTAAAAATTAAGGAAATAACCTAATAGTATTACTCTTTTGTGAGGATGGTACTAGGAAATAACCTAATAGTATGTAATACTAGACTGAGTAGTTCCTAATACCATCCTCACCCAATATCAATAATTGTGAATAGAATCACTAAATCCTTAATCAAATTGATAATCACACACCAAATCACTAAATTTATCATAACATGGAGTTTTGGTAAACATGAGGATGTGTGAGTACTACAAGTGGATTTGACTACTGTAAGTATCACTAGTACAATTTCAACTAACAGGTAACACAACGAGTAATCTTTTCGTACAACAAGTGCATATCTTTGAACTAATTTTGTTTATTATATCTAATTTGATAATTTAAAACTAAAATAGATAATATCTTGCAAAACTTTTATTATTAGTAGTAATTTAAAGCTAAAAATTAAGGAAATAACCTAATAATATTACTCTTTTGTGAGGATGGTACTAGGAAATAACATAATAGTAAGTAATACTAGACTGAGTAGTTCCTAATATCATCCTCACAGAAGAGTGATACTATTAGGATCTCAACATCAATACTTGTGAATAGAATCATTAAATTATTAATCAAATTGATAATCACACACCAAATCACTAAATTTATCATAAAATGGAGTTTTGGTAAACATGAGGATATGTGAGTACTACAAGTGGATATGACTACTATAAGTATCACAAGTACACTTTCAACTAATAGGTACACAAGGAGTAATCTTTTCGTACAACAAGTGTATATCTTTGAACTAATTTTGTTTTTTTATATCTAATCTAGTAATTTAAAACTAAAATATATAATATCTTGCAAAACTTTTATTATTAGTAGTAATTTAAAACTAAAAATTAAGGAAATAACATAATAGTATTACTCTTTTGTGAGGATGGTACTAGGAAATAACCTAATTGTATGTAATACTAGATTGAGTAGTTCCTAATACCATCCTCACAAAAGAGTGATACTATTAGGATCCCAACATCAATACTTGTAAATAGAATCACTAAATCATTAATCAAATTGATAATCACACACCAAATCACTAAATTTGTTTAGAGTATCAAATTGATTAGATGTTTAGTTTTGTTCCGAAAATTTTCTATGTATTAAAAATATAATATATATATATATGTATTAATGTTATTTTAAAATTAGATAACTAAAAATTACTAGATAACATATATATACAATTTATCTAAAATATATTATTTTATTTAAAATTATATATAGATAACTTTACATAGTTAACTAAGAGTAAAATAAGTTATCTAGGTACAAAGTGATCTCTAACTAGTTACATAGATAACTGAAACGTGAACCATATATAACTGATTTAGAGAACTCCGTTATCTATTCTCAGTTATCTATGAGAAAAATGTAGTAGTGTGCAAACTTGATTCAAATAGTTTTATTAAAATACCTAACACAAATATAGTGTTTGGTCCAGTTGTGTAGTTATCGTCTTTAGGTAAAAGGGTCCCATGTTCGAACCTAGATGGATTAAAATTTATATTTTTCAATTTTTTAATATAATTTATATTTTATACAGAAAAATTAATTAATGGTAAAAAGATAATAAATAATAAACATCAAATTAAAATAAAAATTTTCTAGCTTATTTGGCAAAAACATAATAAATAATAAACATCAAATTAAAATAAAAATTATCTAGATTATTTGGCAAAAAGATAATAAATAATAAACATCAAATTAAAATAAAAATTATATAACTATTTGGTCGTTATTTGTCCATTTGTCAAGTTTAATCGAAAGGTTTTGTGATCGAACCTTAATAAACAAATTTTTTTAATAAATTTTATATTCACAATTTTATTCAGTAAAATCTATATTTTATATGGAAAAATTTATTAATCGTCACCATATATAAATATTGGTGACAACATACTATGTCACTATTTACTATGAACAATTAATGACGAAACATAAAACCGTCATGCAAATTGAATATTATATGACCAATATTGATCGTCACTAATTAAAATGAAGATTGTTACCGAATAATATTGTGACGAAATAAGTGCGTCATTAAAAAAATATTAGTAATCGTCACTATATATCTATATTGGTGACGAAAGAATGTCACTAATTACTATGAACAATTAGCGACGAAATATAAAATTTTCATTAAAATTTATATTATATGACCAATATTGATCGTCACCAATTAAAATTGAGATCATCACCGAATAATATTGTGACGAAATAAGTGCGTCATTAAAAAAAGATTATTAATCGTCACTATATATCAATATTGGTGACGAAAGAATATGTCACTAATTACTATGAACAATTAGAGACGAAACATAAAATTGTCATCAATATTATATATTATATGACGACTATGATCGTCACTAATTACAATGACAATCGTCACCAAATAATAGTGTGGCGAATTAAGTGCGTCACCAATTATTTTGAATAATTAATGACAAAACGTATAGTTGTCACAAAAATACTATTTTTCATGACGTTGAATATCGTCACCAAAGTTTATTGTGACGAATTTCATGTTTTTGTCATGAAAATTTCGAATTAGTGACGAGGAAAAACACCAGTGGCGACATAAAGAAAATTCGTCACGAATTCTAACTTTTTGGTGACGAAAATTAAATTTGTCACTTATAGGTAACATACTGTGACGAATTTTGTGTCGTCACACAAAATTTCATCACGGAATGTGTGATTTCCTGTAGTGGGATCTTCTTCATCCACTGGGGAAATTTCCCCATTTTCTGGAGAAACAAAGAAGGCATGACCTTCTATTGTTGGGTAATTAAGCGGATCTATTCGGACCATACGCTAAATACAAATTTAATCCCACAATTAATATAAAGATTTAAACATAATTAAATCAAATAATTGTATACACAACAATATGTTTCGCATGCAAAACATATGAAAATATAAAATCACATAAAACCCTACACATGCGGAACTAAGGGACTTAGTGAATTATATCTCTTTAAGAAAATGCAGTTTTAGAGACAAAAGGCGTCTTTTTGAGATGCTTTAGAGCTGAGTAGTATCAACAATAAACTTGAGCAACCCAAAAGCCTTCTCAATTATTCCCTCGTCCTTACTCGTACACCCGGTGAGAGGCTACACGAATAATCACAACACAAGGAAAAAATATTTTTGTTGCCCACACCACTGTTATTTTCGAAAATTGCAGCTTCAATAATAATGATAATAAAGTCTTGTATCATCTCATATTTATAATGAGAATACAAGATCTTGAATATCTTGAATATCTAATATTTCAAATCTTGATTATCATGAATATCAAATATACTAATCTTGATAATCTTGAATATCAAATATTCTATTGTTTGATATATGCATCATATAGTTTTCGAAATTATTATTTTAATATGCATCATATTATTTTCGAAATTTTAAATTTTGAATTATATCATGCTTAATAAAATCCTGCAGAATATGTGAATATTGTTATGTTTACATGATCCGTATATGCTTGTGTGAATATGTTTTCTGCTACCCCCATGAATAAGCACACACAATCTCACAATTTTATTATACATATTCAAGAAATATTGCAGGACAAATCGTATGCTTTACAATCTGATATGCCCTGTATTCATATGCTTATGTGGTTCATATGCTACTGTGATAATACGAATGAATTCTTGCTTCTCCTTGTATTTGCATAACAAAACCCATTCCAAAATATTGTGCGAATAAAACCCTACACAAATTGATTATCTTCAATAAAAACCCAGTTTTGAAACAAAACCAATTTCGTCTCCGAAACCCAGAAAATTCAATTTTTATCAGAAATCTATTCCAAATTTTTGATAAATCAGTTTCGATTTATTTTTTTTTTCAAAAATCAACAAAATTTTCGATACAGCAGACCCAGTTTTTGAAGAAACCCAAATCAGTGATTTCGAAACACCCAAAACACGATTTCAATCGAAAATAAAAAACCCAATCGAAACCTACCGTCCAAAATCCCCTGAAGTGGACTCACGCGACGCCAAAATCGGCGAACGCGCGACGGCGGCAACGCGGTGGTTGCACGCAAATCGCCGACGAGGCCCCTGTGAGCCTCCTGCCCTGTGCGATGCTGCGACGGCGGCCACTGATTTGGCCGCGACCACATATACGCCACGACGGATACAGCAGGATAACGGGGCTCCGACCTCCTCGCGACAGCGACCTCCGCACGATGGCGCCGGAGACGCGACCTTGTACCACCACGGAGCTCTGCATCCTACGAGATGGAGTCCATACGCCAACGCAGCACGCGACGGAGGAGCGCTCCTCTTTGGGCAAACGGCGACGGCGCCCTCCACCGCCACAGTCGGCCGCCTCCTCGCGATGAACGAGCCAATGACAAAAACGGGGACGTGGCCATACCTTTTCCAACTTTCTCACCCAAAACCCGTTTACGATACCTGCCTTTTTTCAAAAGATAAAACGCTTAATCTGATAATTGATTTGGGCATTGGGCATTGGGCCTTTTTGTTGGGTCCTTACAATTTATTGGGCCAATTTTTTAAATTGATTTGGGTCTAATTATTCTAGTTGATCCCAATAATTTTGGGTCTTAATTATTATTTTTCGGGCCTGAAGCACATTAAGGAAATTTGTTGACTCTTTTGAGTAAGACCCTTAATTAATCAATAATAAATTTTTGGCCCCTAATCCCATTAATAAAAGTCATAATTATTAAAATTCAATTATTAATATCCCCTAATTTAATTAATTTTTGTCTTAGCACATTTTTATTGAGCCTTAATTATCAAATGCTAAAAATCACTAATTTTAATTAGTGCCAGATTATAATAAGTTTTCATTTATTAATTTTTTTTGTAGCACAACATGTCTGATATCACTAAGTGTGAATTCGATGAATTGACACTTGACGGCCATAACTTCTTGACATGGGCACTCGACATTGAAATTCACTTAGCCTCTAAGGATCTTACTGACACAACTAGACAACCATCTAAATCCACAACTGCCCAAAAGGCACAAGCTCTGATCTTTTGAGACATCATCTCAATAAGGATCTAAAAAATGAGCACCTCACAGAAAATGATCCATCTGTATTATGGAGATCCCTGAAGGATCGTTTCCAACAACAACATGATGTGATCCTTCCCCAACCCAAATACAATTGGCTAAACCTCCGCTTTCAAGATTTTAAATCTGTCACGGAGTATAACTCAGCCCTACATCGTATTGTCTATCAGCTGAGGCTTTGCAATGAAACTGTAACCGATGTTTAGTTAATCCAGAAAACTCTTTCCACTTTTCACACAAAAAATCTTGTACTCCAGCAGCAGTACAGGGCCAAAGAATATAAGACCCATTCCGAGCTAATTTCTGCACTACTTGTCACAGAAAAACACAACCAGCTATTGATGAAAAATCACAACATAAGACTAGTTGGTTCACAAGCAGTGCCAGAAGCACATGCTGCTCGGAAGAACTTTAGAGGTCGTAAACGTGGAAAGGGAAACAATGCAAATACGGGCCACGGATCGACCTGAAGTCGAGGCCGTGGTAGGGGACGAGGTCGAGGTCGGAATGCACAACAAAGTGCAATTGATAAATATCCACCTCAAGATAAAAAATCTACTCAACCATCGAGCTCAAATTCTCAGAACAAACGTGTCTGTCACCGATGTGGATGCTATGACCATTGGTCTCGCACGTGTCGTACTCCAAAGCATCTAGTGGAATTATATCAACGTATGCTAAAAGACAAAAAGGGGAAGACTCCTCAAGGTGAAACACACCACACCGACCTGGCCAGAGCAGGCATTGACATGGAAAAGGATGACCTCTTGGGTGAACAGATGACTGTTGATGCCTTTGGAGACAATGAGTGATTGACACCTACATGTTGTTATTTGACTACGTATAAAGTTCTGCGTATTTGGAATCAAATACCCCCACACGCCAGAAGCGTAAAGGAAACTTTAATACAAGTGAATCAAATTCACGAAAAAGTAAAGCTAGCAAAAACTCTATGTCACCCTTGAAATCTCCTGAAGAGATTCGTCATGAAGACGAGAATCCTAGTCAAAATGCACGTGTACAAGCAAACAATGACTCTAGGATTGCGGAACTACCTGACCAATATTCCTTGGGAAATGAAGAGGATCTGGTTGACATAAATATGGAAGTTTCAACAAACTTCATAAATACGGGAGAAACTTATAACATAAATACTACTGTTGTCAACAACATATTTGCGGCCACAATTACCTTCTTTATTTCAAATAATGATCATGATCATGAACCTAAAACTATATTCGAGTGCCAGAAGCACTCCGATTGGGTGAAATGGGAAGTAGTAATTAAGGTAGAGCTAGACTCGCTAAATAAACAAAATGTATTTTGTTCCATCGTTCGTACCCCAAAAAATGTTGTCCCTGTAGGATACAAATGGGTATTTATGCGAAAGTAGAACGAAAATAATGAAATTGTTAGATACAAAGCGAGCTTAGTAGCTCCAAGGTTTTCGCAGAGACCTAGTATCGATTTCGATCAAACTTACTCTCCTGTTATGGATGGAATAACATTCCGCTTCTTAATATCCCTGGCAGTTAAACTAAACTTAGAAATGCAGTTAATGGACGTAGTTACCGCATACTTATATGGATCATTAGATACAGATATCTATATGAAAATCACTGTTGGATTAAAGATTCCCCAGTTGCGGAATAATGAAAATCGTAGTATGTTCAGCATAAAACTACAATGCTTGTTATATGGTTTAAAATAATCAGGTCGAATGTGGTATAATGGACTTAGTGAATTCCTCCTGGAGAAGGAATACATAAATAATGAAGCTTTTCCTTGTGTATTCATAAAGAAATCCCTTAATGGTTTTTGTATCATCTCGGTGTACCTCGATGATCTAAACATTATTGGAACAAGGAAAGAGAGATTGAAGAAGCAAGTTCAATCTTTAAAACTGAATTCAAAATGAAAACTTTGGGTAAAACCAAGTTCTGTCTCGGCCTGCAGATCGAGTACCTCCCTGAAGGAACATTAAAACACCAGTCAACCTACTTAAAGAAAGTGTTGGAGAAATTCCACATGGATAAATCTCATCCATTAAGTACACCAATGGTTGTCCGTTCCCTCGAAGTGGAAAATGACTCATTTAGACCTAAAGAAGATACCGAAGAGCTATTAGGACCTGAAGTTCCTTATCTTAGTGCGATTGGCGTACTGCTCTATCTTGCAAACTGCACTAGGCCGGATATTTCCTTTGCAGTGAACTTACTTGCAAGGTTTAGTGCCTCCCCTACGAGGAGACATTGGAATGGTGTGAAACATTTCTTATGATATCTTCAAGGTTCACAAGATCTTGGTCTGTTTTATCAAATAAACCAAGACAAAATACTTGTAGGTCATGCCGATGCTGGTTATATGTCTGATCCCCACAATGCGAAATCGCAAACCGGTTATGTTTTTCTCTGTGGTGGTACAACCATTTCATGGAGATCTTTTAAACAAACTATGGTGACCACATCGTCAAACCACTCAGAGATCATAGCTCTATACGAAATGTCACGAGAATATGCTTGGTTGAAATCCTTGGTAAAACATATTTACGACTCGTCTGGTATCCCGTCTCATGATTTATGCCCTTCAGTAATTTAGGAAGACAATGTTGCATGTATTGCTCAAATGAGTAATGACTATGTCAAAGGGAACTTGACGAAACATATTTTTCCCTAAATTCTTTAATCCTCATGAACTCCAGAAGAGTGGTGAGCTCACGATAAAACAAGTACGCTCAAGTGACAATCTTGCAGATTTATTCACTAAATCCCTTCCCACTTCTACTTTTGAAAAGTATGTACATGGAATTGGGATGTAATACCCCGAACCAAATTAGGATTTTCTATTATATATATTAAATGTTATGTTATACGTATATATTTTAACTTATTGATTTTTATCTCTTTAAGGACATTATGTTTTTAAAAGGTTGATTTCTACTCAACGGTTGGTCCAAAACCAGAACCGGGAGCACTCCTAGCACCGTAACTGCGAATCGGACTTAAATATATCGATGGAATGAGTAAGATAAGGTCCTAAATAGGCTTTTAAAGGCCTTTAAGTTTAAAAGAATTATTAAATAAAATTTAGACGTTTGTTGCCAAATGTCGAACCGAAAACCCTAAATTTCAAAAATCATCAATTCGGCGAGTAATTAGAGTTCCTAATCAAGAATTAATTAGTAAAATGTGTTAAATACAAGGTTTGATTAATAAATACAAGATATAAAAATTTTGTTTGCCAAAACGAGCAAAATATTAATTTTTGGAGCCCAAAATGCAACCGAATATTATCCGATTTCAACATCGAAAACCATATCGCATCCCAAAATACATTTAGAACTCAAATTCCCTCCTAAATACCCTTATGACCGACACCCTGCTGCTGGGAATGGAGGAAATTGAAGGTCAATTGTCCTTCCTCAATTTAGGGGTCCATGTTTCCTCCTTTTCCACTTTTTCAACCAAGGTACACCTAACCTTGACTCCATTGTCCTTCTCCTATACTCAAATTTGGCCAAGACCAGCATTTCCCTATATATATACATTATCTTGATACTCTTCCTTCATTTGACAAGAAACCAATGAAAGAAAAACAAGCAAGACATCTCTTCCCCCTTCACTTACAACTTTCGGCCATTATCATTTCAAGGGTGAAGGAAATTTTCTTCACCCATTTACAACCATAAGAAGCTTTCATTCTCATGTATAAAGTCATCTATGAAGTTGTATTGAAGTTTTGAAGCCAACAACAAGCAAAAAATAAGCTCTCCATCTCTCCTCTCTTTAAGTTCATGTTTTCCTCTCTATTTTTCCTAACTTACTCTATTGCCTTGTTTTAGCTCAAAACCAAAGTATTCCTCCAAGTGGTGCTCCATTACTACAAGCTTAAGGGTCAAGGGACAAATAAAGCTTCTTTTATTAATAAGAAAAAGGCTCCAAAGGTTGTAAAACCCCAACTCAAAACATTTGGTTTTCTTGCATGGGTATGTAAGCTATGTGTGTTTATTGTTGCATATATTTAGATACCATGAAACCTTAGGACTTTGTCACTTTTTAATGTTCAAATGCATGATAAATGAAGTCTTGGATGATGTTTTTGAAGGTGTTAAAATGTTGGTGGCATGGTAGTTATGGAATAGAAAATGTAAGTGAAAGCATGCACACAAACCACACACTCTATGCACTGACCTCGGATCTCTTACAGAATTCGGAACTCATGTTTTATAAATGTTTGGACACTCTTTATATGGTTAGAAACTAGATCAAGTTAGCTATCATTTGAATCTAGTTTGATAAATTTTGGAGTTTTCGTTGATAATTTATGAATTTTCTACGAACGTGTGACAAAATGCTCCTTATTTCGAACTTATGGATTTTATGGGAGTAATCAGTTCATGGAAAAATATATTTAAAATTTTGGTAAAATACTACATGAGGTTTAGTACCTGAATGATTTATATCAAGATTTTTAGAGGTGTTTAAATATTTTTATAAAAATTATTTCGAAAGTTGCACAGTTTCTGGAATTTCTGGAACAATC
>JAPKLY010000283.1:74193-182496 GCA_026898435.1 Prunella vulgaris | reverse complement strand
TATATGTTCTTTTTATTTAATGTTTAGGACATTAAAATACTTCATGCTCATGTATTTTAAGGTGTATGTGCTATATACTCTTCAAGTTTATAATATTATATTTCCTTGCAAAGTTTAGGATATTATGTTTCCTTGCTATGTTTAGAACATCATGTTTTCCTGCTATTTCTAGTACATAAAGTTTTCTTGCTAATTTTAAAATGTTATATTCTGTTGTTTGAATTTATGACTGTATGTTTTCTTAAGTGATAATAATAAAGAGAATGATATTTTAAGTGCTCAAAAGTCCTCTTTCGGACAAACGTGTATAAAAGAATTTCTAAGACATCAATAACTGAAACGCAACGAATGGTGCTAGGTGTTAGTGCGAGAATGGTGACGAGGATTTCTGGGCGAAAAGAATGGTGATTGTTTTTTTAAAGAAGGAAAGCGTTTAAGGTGGGTGACATTTACTGTATTGCCTTGAATACTATATGGACTGTTGGTGTATGCGGATGAAAATGCTTTGACCTTTGGGTCTAGTTACGAGGTTATTACCCAAATGCCTACGGGCACAGGTATCTCAAATGATATGTAATGGTCTGGCTTGTGTAGCAAGGCGCTATGGTGGAAAAGGGCCTACGGGCTATATGATAATAGGTATCTCAAATGATACGTAATTGTCTGGCTTGTGTAGCTAGGCGCCATGGTGGAAAATGGCCTACAGGCTACATGATGAATGATGAGCCTTTGTGGCTATGAATATGTTTGTGTACTGCCAATCTATATAGTAGCATACAGGTCGCCCACACTGAGAATTCAAATGTCATCCCCCCTATTTATAAATCTTTTTCAGGATATGACGAGGTGGAGTTCGTGCCAGTGGAAGAGTGATACGATTTCCTGTATTGGTATTTTGTCATGCATCAAAAGGAAAGGAGTTACGGACGATAACTTTTATTATGACTTTATGAATATGCCAAAGTGAAGAACAGTTATAAAATCTCTGGATAATAATGTATGATAGTTATTTTGTTGTCTATTTTGTGCCAAACTTTTTACAAAGATCCTAGCATAGTAAATCATCAAAATGGCCACCGCGTCTTTCATAACAAAAAAATTATCTTTCTGTTGTCTACGTGTTCTTTTAACGAAACACATGCTTCCGCTATCTATTTAATGTCATTAAAAGTGTTTTACTTTTGAAGGAAAAAAATATAGCACGATATTTAGTCACTAAGTGAAGACACGAGTTTCTAGAATGCCAAAATTGCATTTTGGAAAACTGGGGCGTTACATGGGATGCGTCGACTTGGAAGATTGTTATCTTCAGGGGGAGTATCAAATTCCAAACAATCCTGAAGATTTGATCTCGAAGATCAATGGTTATACTCCTCTGGTTAACTTTTGTATTTTTCTAAGTTACAGTTATTATGTCCAAGGGGGAGTGTTGTAAAATATATATTAATATATATTATATGGACATAATAATATATATGGTCCATTGGACTTTAGATGTATGGGCTTAGGGTTAGGGTTATGATACTTTACTATTTAATGTTGTATTCTATTGTACATACAGAACTTCATACGCAGTCATATTATCATCTCCTGACTTGGTCGCCCCCAGACGTAGTCAGGTTGTGATGAACTGGGTTATCAAACTCTGTCTTCTTTATTGCTTAAATATTTCTACGCAAATTACAACACAAAATATTTTTTTTATTTTAATCACCTTGTTAATTGTTGGAAATTTAATTGGGCTACTTGAGGGGCCTTTAGGAGAATTATGATTTGACCTCCTAATGGGCCTAGAATTCTAACATTGAGCACAATGTCATTCAACCCATTAACATTAATCTCACTCCACTATAGGATTAATGTTGCACTATCCAACTTAACCCATGTTACAATCATATGGCTACCGGTCTTTATTTCCCGTGTTTAAGATTCTCTTGTCCGTTAATTAATCAAGTCACTGAATGCTTTAATTAATTTAATATCTTAACCTTGGAGTAAGGACTGCTCTTCTTTATTATCATACCAGAAACAAATTCCACTTGCAAGATTTAGTATGACGAACGTTTAGAGCCTATCAAGTGGACTAATCATGCAAGACTCTCCAAGCACACTTTTCTCTATATTAAATATTAGCAACTGTCATGTTCTCAATGGTGTCACCCAAGATGCAAAGTATTGAATCTGATTGACTCTCTACCCATAACAAATTAAAGCGCCACACATGGATTACACACAGTCCTATTTAAGGGACATAGGTTTAGAAATAAACGACCACTGAGATCTATTTCTTCATCCCATAAATAAGTACGGAAGAATTACCTCTCTGTAGGTCCTCTTCAATGCATCATCCTGCACTAGTGTAATCCCTTGATCAAGATTAGCCAATCTGGGATCTACACATCCACCGTGTACCAATGGGGTGTTCAAATCCCATCTAGGTTTTGAATTTAGTACTTGTTACAGGACACTGATAATGTGATCTTGCTGTGAGTTATTCGGGGATCACCACATTTATCTATAGTGTAATTTGTACTATTATATTTGAACGGATTGCAATAGATAAATAACATTCATATTATCTAAAGTACAATGATAAAAGATTTATTTCATATAAAGCTCAAAGATTTAGTTTAGTTTTACAAAGTAAAAGCATACTTTCTAGTATAACCCTAACAATCTCCCACTTATACTCAAAGTCTGCTTTTAAGTATACTACAACATATCTATGTCTTACACATGTCCTAGAGGTCAGGCCCGAGCTGCTCCTTCCCAGGACACACATCAGGCCAATGCACCCAGGCCAAGGAGGAACAGGAGGCCCGCCCCCAGGAATCAATCTAGGGCTCCTGAGACTCAGGCTAACACCCATACACCCTCAACTTCCCAGGCACAAAGGAAGAAGAGGACATTGTATGTTGATGTTTCAGGGAGACAGGTTTACACTTCTGATGACATCAGAGTTGTTAAACAAATCTGGTTCCCAAAGGGTATGGCTGACACTGTAGGACCCAATACGAGATGGGTACCTGAGGCCTGATTCTTTTCAGGTCGCTGCGGGCTACAGTAAGAGGAAGGAGGATCTGATGAAGGACTGGTACTTGGACTCAGGGTGTTCCAGGCACATGACCGGATTTCGTGATCTCCTTCAGGACTACGTAGCTCAGGAAGGCCCACAGGTAACCTTTGGTGATAACTGTAAGGGTTTCACTAGAGGATTCGGTACCCTTGTTGTTGGTTCAATGAGAGTGCTTAATGTATCCTATGTTGAGGGTCTTAGGCATAACCTACTTTCGGTCAGTCAGTTTTGTGACCGTGGTTATAGTGTAGAATTTACATCTAACATATGCCTTGTGAAAGATAAATCTACTCTGCAGGTTCTGATTACAGGTGTCAGGAGAGGAAATGTATATTTTGCTTATTTCAAGAGCAGCTCTCCTGAAACTTGTTTGGTCGCTAAGAGCTCCTCTGAGCTCAGTTGGCGTTGGCATAAACGCCTGAGTCACTTAAACTTCAAGATTATTAACAAAATCTCTCGACTTTCTCTTGTAGAAGGTCTACCAAATGAAGTTTTTAGCAAAGACCACGTTTGCGGAGCATGTCAGGAAGGCAAGCAAACCAAAGCTTCATTCAAGGAGAAAGATGCCTTCTCAACTAACAGAGTGCTTCAGCTCCTACACATGGATCTCTTTGATCCGATTACTCCTCTCAGCATGAATGGTAGGAAATATACCCTAGTTGTTTTTTATGATTATTCCAGGTACACATGAGTTATTTTCTTGCTGAATAAGAAGGAGACTCGGGTCAAGATTCCTGAATTACTCAAGAACTTGAGTACTGAACAGGGTCAGAGCATCGTCAGGATCAGATCAGATCGGGCAACAGAGTTTATTAACTCTATTATAACTAATTTTTTTATTGACCTTTGTATTGCTCATGAGGCTTCTGCAGCTAGGACCCCTCAGCAGAATGGGGTAGCTGAGAGAAGGAACCGGACCCTGAAGGAAGCTGCCCGGACCATGTTGGCTGAGTCAGGACTGCCCAAGAAGTACTGGGCTGAAGTAATCAACACTGCTTGCTACACTCAGAACCGATCTATGCTGAACAAACAACATGCTCAGACACCTTATGAAAAGTGGAATAAAAGGAAGCCTCGCATCTCCTATTTCCATATTTTTATGTGTAAGTGTTTCATCCTGAACAATGGGAAAGACCAGCTGAAAGCCTTTGATAGCAAGTCTGATGAGGGAGTTTTCTTTGGATACTTCTCAGTCAGCAAAGCCTTCAGGGTGTATAACTGTCGGACCCTTTGTGTGGTGGAAACACCTCATGTTGTGTTTGATGAGACTGCATCAGTGCGTAGAAAACAGGTTCCGAGTCTTGACACAGATGGGGTTACAAAGAGGGTGACAAGACTGAGCCTAAAGGATCCTGAGTTCAAGGTCAAATTCGTGAATTCTCCCAAGGAATGGGATGATGATGACGATCATGATGGACCTCAGGTCAACCCTCAGCAAGCCCAAACCTCAGAGAATGTTGAGTCTCAGACGGAGGCACAGACTCAACCTGAGGTACGTACTGTCGGTGATGATTCTTTTGCACCTGAGACAGTTACTGAGTCCAACTCTGTAGGGGGAAACAATGTCCCTGATATTTTACAACCATCAGGGAATGACTCAGTGTCCCCTGTTCTTGCTCGTTCCACTTCTTTGCCTGTTATTGTCGAGACTAACATTTCAGGTTCAGGCGAGGGAACATCAGCAGCTCCCAGTGCAGCCGTCAGCAGGAGGCGGTGGCTAGATGATCACTCATTGGCTGGCATCATTGGTGATGTCAATGAGGGGGTCAGGACAAGGTTGTTCTTTGGTGAGAGCGCTATGTTTTGCTGTTTCCTGAGTGATCAGGAACCTAAGAACATAAAAGAAGCTCTTGCTGACCCCAACTGGATCCTAGCCATGCAGGATGAGCTCAATCAGTTTGAGCGGAATCAGGTTTGGGAATTAGTTGAGAGACCTAGGCGTCAACATGTCATTGGCACCAAGTGGGTCTTCAAGAACAAGAGAGATGAGAAGAATGTTGTTGTCAGGAATAAGGCCAGACTGGTGGCTAAGGGTTACTCTCAGGCCGAAGGAATCGACTATGATGAGACTTTTGCCCTAGTTTCAAGATTGGAAGCAATAAGGTTGTTCTTGGCTTATGCAACATTCAAGAAGTTCAAGGTGTATCAGATGGATGTGAAGAGTGCTTTTCTGAATGGTGTACTGAACGAGGAGGTTTATGTGGAACAACCTCCAGGGTTCGAAGTTGGTGATAAGGTATATCACCTGAAGAAATCAATTTATGGTCTGAAACAAGCCCCCAGGGCTTGATATGATACACTTTCCCAATTCCTGATAGACCACGGGTTCGTGAAAGGAACAGTGGATAGGACCCACTTCAGGATATTAGAAGGGGAAGACATTCTCTTGGTTCAGATTTATGTGGATGCATAATATTTTGATCACCTAACCTTAAGCTTTGTGAGAAATTCTCAAAGCTGATGACTGGGAAGTTTGAGATGTCAATGATGGGAGAGATGAACTTCTTCTTAGGTCTTCAGGTCAGACAATCTGACTTCGGAATCTTCATAAATCAGTCCAAGTATGCGAGGGACTTGATTCAGAAGTTTGGAGTTTAGACCAATAAAGTCTCACGTATTCCCATGAACACAAATGAGAAGCTGGATCCTGAAAAGGAGGGGACCTCAGTGAATCAGACTGAGTATAGGACACTGATTGGATCCTTATTGTACCTGACTGCAAGTCATCCTGACATCACCCATAGAGTTGGAGTTTGTGCAAGGTATCAGTCTAATCTGAAGAAGAGTCATCTAGAGAGTGCCAAAAAGATACAGAAATACCTGAAGGGTACAGTCAATTTAGGACTTTGGTATCCCTCTGATGACAACCTAGAATTGATAGGCTATTCTGATGTTTATTATGGAGGCTGTAGACTTGATAGGAAATCAACTACAGGCACATGTCAGTTTCTAGGGAGTAAACTATGTTGATGGGCGAGCTATCTAAGGAGAATTGAGGAATCAATTGGTCTAAGGCTAGGAAGGTCGCCAATGCACCCAAGAGAGCCAAGGCACTGACCTCGGCCACCTTGCAAGGAAGGAAGCTCGCCTAAGTACCCGACCTTATCTGGGGGAGAAGGTCAGCGGAGAAGCTCGCCGGGGTCGATGGGGCCGAACCTAAGCCTACCTCTACGTGGCTTCGGGAATACACAAGGCTCTGGAGCTCGCCCATGAGCTCGCCCTGAAGCTCGCCCAGTGTGGGGAATTAGGGTCACGAGTATCTAAATAGGATATGAGTGTGGTAGAACGAGGCATGGTAAAGGGAGCAGCGTGAGGGATCAAGGTGAGGGTTACGAACCCTCGTCAACACCGGAAGGCAAATAGGCTTGTAAGGTGCCACCTCACACACGCACACCTATAAATAAGACCTCTCTTGTAACTATTACACACTTCCAATCATAATACAACATTTACTTTCTCTCTCTAAACCCTTCACTTTCTCTCTCTATATCTTCCCCTTAAGAACATCTAACAACACATTCTTAGATTATTTTTTGATATTATAAAGCCACATAAACAAACACGATTAGTAAATTCTATCAACAATTTGGCGCTAGAAGGAGGGTTCATTGAACCAAAAATTTGAGAGTAAAACTTAGGGTTTGTTAAAGGTTTGAAGATTTGAAGGTGTTCTTGACAAAACTCAACAACACTTGAAGATACACACATATTTTCGTCCCTTGAACGAAAACCCAGATTTTCGAGTAAAAACCTAAATTTCTGGATCCATAGTTTCTGCACGGAAAAAGTTTTCAAACGCACATGTGTACACGAATAAACCAGATATTAGATAATTCGTTGCACGTAACGTTAGACAAAAACAATCCAAAAATCATCCTGACCGGAGATCACGACCTCGGTGACCTACCTCGGCGACCTTCCCCCTGCAGAACCTCAAAATGACTAAGGAACAGACCTCTGCGAACACCCGGAGGTGGAAGGAGGGCGCCCAGGACCAGGTCGAAGGGGAGACCTCACACCGAGTTCCCCCGAAGAGCAACGCTCCACGACCTCCGAGAGTCGTAGTGACTCAGGAGGATTTGAACCCCGCCCTGAGGGACCGCGCCAACAACCCCGACGAGCTCCAGCGCACCATTGCAACCCTACAGAGGTTGCAACAAAGGCAGCTCGATGAGCTCACCCTGGTACCCCGGTGAGCTCCAGCCACCGAAGCCAGGGAGCAGACGAGGCCCACTGAGGGCACTCAGACCCGGGGAGAACACAACAACATCCCCACAGAACAAGAGGCGAGCTCGGCCCAAGCTCGCCGGGACCGGGAACTCATTGGGAAGGCCAAGGTGGTGGAGGAGCCCACCCCACATACAGGGCGAGCCTCGGCCTACACCGAAGCATCCGCCACCCACCAATCAATGAGGAGGGAGATCCTACAAGGCCGTCTGGGACCGAGGTGCGAGGAAAATGAACGGACGGTGGCCCCAGCTATGTTCTACGGAGATTCAGACCTGCAACCGCGCAGGTCCGCCCACGACCGATTGAGAAGGCCCACGACCGACAGGTTGGGCCCCCATGGCGAACGCCAATTCCAGCCCGTCACAGAGAGGTCACCCCAGAGTGAGACACCTTGGGGGCATGCGTCCACGAGGCACACGACCTTCGAGCAACCTCCACCTCCACCGGAGGTGGCCCGCAATGACGAGATGGCCTCACTAAAAAAGGCCGTCGAAATGCTACAAGCCAAAGTTGCAGCCAAGTCCGGCGGACCTGACTCCACCACTCTCCCCGCATCACCATTGCACCTGCCATACTCCGAGCGCCGGTCCAGAAGAAGGTCCAATTCCAAGTAATGTCCGCGTACGAGGGCGAATCTGACCCGAAAGTCCACTTGGCCAAGTACGCACACTTCATGATTTCGGTGGGTGCCACCGACTCCACCCAGTGCCGGAATTTCCCGCTGACTCTAGGGGACCGAGCTCACTGCTGGTTCTTGTCACTCGCCCCGGGGTCAATCCACTCATTTGGCCAGCTCTCGCGGGAGTTCTTAGCCCACTTCTCTGGGTTTGGGTCCTACCTTACCCAGAAGCACCGCCTCGCCAACAATACCTGGAGAGGTTCGACAGGATACTGTTGGAAGGTGAGCCAGTGAGCGAGGACACCAAAGTCATCGTGGTGATGGCAGGACTCCGTAAGGGGACCGACCTTTGGAAGGAAATGCACCTCGCATGTCCAAACACTTACACCGAATTCCACCACAAGGCGGGGGTGTTCGTGGCCATCTAGGAGGCCCTCTAAAAAGAGGTTGGTGCCTCTGAGGAGAGGAAACCCTACGGGAAGAAGTCTGGGGGAACATACAAGGCCCCCCAAAACTTGAAAGCTTTTGGCGACGGGGACGAGTTCAAAGAGAAGCTCAACCAGGTCCTCACTGTCTTCGTCGACCATGTCTTTACTGCGGTCAAAGACAAAGCCTTGTTGGAAGAGCCGAGGAGAATTCGCCAGGACCGCGCGAAGCTCAACCCCAACAAGTACTGTGCCTATCACCAGTCCATCGGCCACTTCACCAGCGAGTGCCGAGACCTCCTCAAACAATTATGGAAATTCTATAAGGATGGGAAGTTGGCCGAGTTTGTGAATAAGACACCGGCAAAGAGGCCCAGGTTCGAGAGAAGGGAGGTCTCCGATGACGAGGAAGAGGACGCGGGCCAACCTCAACAGAACCTAGAGCCCACTCGAGAACTCTTGGTTCTCGAGGAAGAAATTGGAGCTGCCGGATGTCTACAGGGCGGGGGATCCTCCCTTTCCAAGATAAAAAGGAAGGCCGAGATCTGGGCCATCAACCAGGTCCAGGAAGACAGCTCAGGCCCAGGTCCGTCGCGCAGCTCACTGATGAGCTGACATTCTCCTCGGCGGACCTGGAAGGGGTACTGACGCACCACAATGACTCATTGGTGATAGCCGCCAACATCATGAACGTCCGAGTTCACAGGCTGCTTGTGGACACCGGCGCATACACCAACATTCTCTTCAAGTCCACCTTAGATGCCTTAGGTGATTTTGAGTCGTACTTAGAGCCTAGCAATGCTAGGATAGTGGGGTTCGGAGAAGCTGTAACCGTCCCCCTAGGTAGTATCAGGTTGAGCGTCCAACTTGTATCGGCCGAGGACCCATAAATGAGACTGACTTGGTTAGTAGATTTCCTAGTTGTCGACCAGCAGTCCTGCTACAAAGGGGTTCCTTGGCCGCCCGTTTATCAATGAATTTAAAGTGGTGTGTTCGACCTACTACTATTGTTTGAAATTCCCAACTCCGAAAGGTGCCGGAACCATTAAAGGTGACCAGAAAAAGGCCAGAGAGTGTTTGTTCCAAATCAAAGATGGTCAAAAAGTCTGTGATGCAGGTTCACATCCTTGAAGAGGATGTACAGATTCCAGCAGACGAGCCGAACATCCTAGACATCATCTCAACAGAAACTGAGTTGATGGAGGTAGGCGATCTGCCAGAAATCAACCAAGTCTTAGAACCTGCGCAAGGCACACAACCGGAGCCTATGGAGGGGATAGAGGAAGCACAAAACAACCAAGTGTTGGAACCAGCGCAAGAACAACAACCTGCACCCATGGAGGTGGACCATGAAACCCAAGGTGGAGGATCTCCGCGAAGACAGGGACCGGCGCAAATGGATGTCAACCCAGCTCCCCAGATTGGAGGACCTTCCCAGGTTGAGCAACCACCGGAAATGCTGACAGTTGATGAACCTTCCCAAGTTGAAAGCAACACTGATGACCTCAAACCGTGCCTAGGTTATGAACCTGTGCAGATGTCACAGGAGGAGTGGGATGAGTTCATCAACGACCCTAGGTGGAAAAACCAGAAAAGGAAAGCTACCCCTATGGAAGAACTGACGGCACTCCCGGTGGACCCGGAAAGGGACTTGGTGCTTTTCATAGGTTCTGAGTTACCTGAACCATACCGGTCGAGGATGGAGCTATTTTTGATGTCCAACCTGGGCGTATTTGCCTGGTCCCACGAAGATATGACGGGGATCCCATTGGAACACGCATGTCATCGACTCCACATAGATCCGGTGAGGAGACCCGTCCGCCAAAAACGAAGGAAATATGGACCAGACAAATACGCAGCTCTAACCGTTGAAGTGGGGAAGTTATTGGACAACAAGATGATCAAGGAAGCCCTATGTCCGCAATGGCTCGCGAACCCCGTCCTGGTCAAAAAACACAACTGGACGTGGAGGCTCTGCATCGACTTCACGGACCTGAACAAAGCATGTCCGAAGGATAACTTCCCACTATCCCACATTGATCAACTCGTAGATAGCACCGCAGGCCACGAGATGATGACATTCATGGATGCCTTTGCGGGCTATCACCAGATAGCATTGCACCCAGATGACTAGGAGCATACGGCCTTCTACACCAACAAAAATATGTATTGCTGGGAAAGGATGCCGTTTGGACTTATCAACGCCGGAGCAACCTACCAAAAGATTGGTGAATAAGATGTTCGACCATCACATTGACAAATCTATGGAGGTGTACTTGGACGACATAGTTGTCAAGAGTTTGAGGAAGGAAGACCACCTTGACAACGTCAAACAAACGTTCGACATACTGCGCCACTACAACATGAAGTTGAACCCCAAGAAGACCAGTTTTGGCATACATTCAGGAAAATTCCTAGGTCACCTGGTGAGCCAGCGGGGGATAGAGGTCAACCCGACGCAGGTCCAATGCATAATCGAGATGGGCATCCCCGATTCTGTGCAAAAGATTCAGAGGTTGACTGGGTGCATGGCAGCTTTAAACAGGTTCATCTCCAGATCTGGCAATCGAAATCATCCTTTCTTCGAGGTGATCAAGGCAAACACACGAAGGTACAAGGAAGCGGCCAAGGCCAACAAGCTACACCTGAAAAACCACTTCGTGTGGACAAGCAAATGCCAATGAGCCTTCGAAGATATCAAGGCATACCTGGCCGATACGCAGGTCCTGTCAAAGCCAATACCTGGCGAAAAGCTGTACTTGTACCTCGCTGCATCGGAGGTTGCCATCAGCTCCGTCCAGGTCCTAGAAGAGGAGAAAACACACCTACCAGTGTACTATGTAAGCCAAGTCTTACACAAAGCTGAGTTGCGGTATACCACGACGGAGAAGCTAGCCTATGCACTGGTGATGAGTGTTAGAAAATTGAGACCCTACTTCTTCGACCATCCAGTGGACGTGTTGACGACGTTCCCACTACGTCGGATACTACAGCGCCCAGACACCGCCGAACGTCTGCTGAAATGGTCACTAGAAGTTAGCCAATACGGTATAACCTACGCACCCCGAATAGCGATCAAGGGACAAGCGCTCGCCGACTTTATCGTCGAGCTAACTTTCCCACAGGATCCGATGAGGGAATGTATAACTCCGTGGCACCTCTACATTGACGGGTCATAAACCAACACATCAGCAGGCGCCGGCGTAGTCCTAATCAGCCCGGACAGACAAGTCTTCACCTCTGCAATTCGGTTCGACTTCAGAGCAACCAACAATGAGGCGGAGTACGAAGTTTTGATAGCTGGACTTAGGCTATCATTAGCTGTGGGGGCAACCAATCTTCAAGTTTTTGGAGATTCCCAGCTAATAATATCCCAAGTCCGGGGGGAGAATGAAGCAAAGGACCAGCAGATGATGACCTACCAGAAGATAGCCACGCATCTGATCTCGATATTTACGTAGGTTTACATCAATCAGATACCGCAGCTAGAAAACACACAAGCATATGCCCTAGCCCGACTAGCTACCAGTAACAGCGAAGCCAAGTTCACGGAGGTTGTAATCACCAAGCTGAAGAACCCCTCGACGTCCGATTACAAAGTAAATCAGACCTCGATTGGGGGGCAGGAAGGTGACGAAGACAGTGAAGATTGGTGCACTCCGATAAAAAAATACTTAATGGACGGAACAACCCCGAAGATGCCTGGGAAGCTAGTCGGCTAGTAAAGCAAGCTGCCAGATATACGCTGCTGGATGGCCAACTCTACAAACGTTGGTTCTCTCTACCTCTACTCAAATGCTTATCTAAGAATCAAGGGTTCAAGGTGTTAGAAGAAATTCACGAGGGAATTTGCGGAAGTAAAAAATACTTAAAGGACGGAACAACCCCCGAAGATGCCTGGGAAGCTAGTCGGCTAGTAAAGCAAGCTGCCAGATATACGCTGCTGGATGGTCAACTCTACAAACGTGGGTTCTCTCTACCTCTACTCAAATGCTTATCTAAGAAGCAAGGGTTCGAGGTGTTAGAAGAAATTCACGTTGGAATTTGTGGAACTCACGCTGGGGGGCAAGCTTTGGCATACAAGACGATCAAGCAAAGGTACTACTGGCCCACTCTTCGCAAGGATGCCATTAGCTTCGCACGGAAATGCCGAAAGTGTCAACTTTTCGCACCTAACATCCACTCCCCAGCCAACCAACTGAAGTCAGTCTTCAGCCCGTGGCCTTTCGCAAAATGGGGTATCGACTTGATCGGCCCATTTCCACCTGGCAGAGGCAGCGTAAAGTTTGTTGTTGTAGCAGTAGACTATTACACTAAGTGGGCTGAAGCCGAAGTACTTACTACCATAACACAGGAAAGGATGATCAACTTCATATGGTAGAACCTGATCTGCCGGTTCAGACTTCCGCAATAGATCATCACGACAACGGAAGGCAGTTTGACGGCCAGAAGTTGAGAGATTTCTGCAGTTCGTGGAACATCAAGAAGCACTAGTCAACTCCATACCATCCACAGTCAAACGGCCAGGTCGAGGTGGTCAACAAAATCTTGAAACACACATTGAAGCTCCGCCTCGAAGATAAGAAAGGAAGCAGGGCAGACGAACTCCCAGAGGTCCTATGGTCTTACAGAACATCATACCGAGCCAGTACCGGAGAGACCCCATTTTCCCTAGCCTTCGAAACTGAAGCGGTGGTACCGGTGGAGGTTCAGAACAAGACTTGGAAGGTGGTGGGTTTTGATGAAGAAAAGAATGACGAAGCCTTAGCAGTAGAAAAAGATCTGATCGAAGAGACCAGGGCCTCGTCAGAAATGAAAAACGCCACCTACAAGTGTAGAGCAGAAAAGTACTACAATTCCCAGGTCTGAGACCGAAAGTTCAAAGTCGGAGACCTAGTACTAAAAAAGAAACTGATGGCCCCACCAGGAGTATTCGGGTCAAACTGGGAAGGACCGTTCCGGGTTACTGCAGCCTGGCCAAACGCACTTATGATCTCTAAGACGCAGAAGGCAATGCCTCGTCATACACCTGGAGTGCCGCACATTTAATGAAATTTTATCAATAGACCAGGACTCTGTAATAGACTAGCCGAAGGTTCGCATCAGAAATATTGATGGAGACCAATGTAAATTACGCTGCTATATGAAGTTGGAAAAAAGTTATTAAGTCAAAAAAGTTGTCAGCCACGCGAGCTTCTGTAGCTTGCCACCTATGCGGGCTCCTACAGCTCGCCAACTAGGCGAGCTCCCATAGCTCGCCCACTATTCAAAGGTCCATAATCCACCTAGTGTCCGAAGCCTTGTAATGCACAAAGACCGAGGTCCCAAACGTTATAATCAAAGTGCTCGAAGGCAAAGGCCAAAGTGCCCAAGGTCGCGAAGGTACCCTTCCTAAAGGGCCACTAAGCACCGACTGCCTTAAGTTAGAAAAATTCATGAAAAAGGCGATTAAAACGTCTAAGGCAAGGTTCATGAAACCCAACTGCCCAATGTGAATTAAACAGAGTACAACTCGCTACCCTAAGTGGTTTAAGACGACCGATTCATGTCCCTAAGGGGTGTAAGACGAAGAATATGTACTATTAAAACAAGAGGTATGATTCGTAGTCCTAAGTGACGTAAAACGAACGATTTGCTTCTCATAAGTAGAGTAAGATGAACAGTCGAGTACCCAAAAAATGTTTAAACGAGCCAATTCAAATTTTAACATAGAGTAAAAATGTAAGTAAGCGAAGTTGGAACAAAAAGATCAAGTTTCATTCAAAAGGCATACTTAGGAAACCTTCAAGCCAGAAAGATGCCTGAAAATTCCTAAGTATACGGAGCGGTGCTAGCCACAATGGTTGGCTAGCTGACCATCTTTGAATTACAAAAGTAAGCTCCTTCTGGGCGAGCTATACATGCCCAACGAGCTTCGACTACTTAGACAAAAAGAAAAGCTACAAAAATGGAGCTCTTTCTGGGCGATCTATGGTGCCCGGTGAGCTATGAAAACTTGGTAAAAATCAGAAATAACAAAAGTGAAACTAATCTATGAAAATAAGAAAAGGACTAAGTCTCCGGAGCTACGCGACCTTGGGGAGCCGGGATAGAGGCGGTGTCGGCGGGGACCTCGGCATCGGCAGCGTGGGGGTGATCTCCCCGCTTACAGTCTGATCGACCGGAGGAGAGAGCCGGGGCAAGATTGTGATGTCACCAGTGCATTCGCTAGTGTCAAACCCACCGACGTTGACCATAGCGTCCCCGCAGACCTCCTGCATCTGCTCCAGGGTGGGGGGAGTTCGCCCCTCTTCTTCGGTGACCTCGCCTTGTCGGTGGGCTTCTGCCTCTCAATCATCGCCAGCTTGGAGGCGGAGAGGTATTTGGGGGCCTCGGTGAAAATGCAGCGTGCTGGACCAGTGGGGAGGTACCTCACCGAGGTTAGAGCCTTGAACTTCTCCGCCGTGTGAAGAGCTTTCGGGCGATGTGGAAACTCGGCGGGAGCATACCTGCGAGTGTTCAAAAAGTTAACAAAATTCACTAAAAATCATGAAGAAATTTAACTTCCAACTTCGAATTGAAGCTCGCCCCCTTACCCGTACCTATCGGGGTTGAGCCCAAGGAGGGTGCCATCCTGGATAGGAACCCCGTATGGAGATGGCGGGGGAGCGCTCTGAGGAGTTGGAAGTATGGAGGAGTGAGAAATAATAGCTCGCCCCGATCCCCCTTGGCCCGATCCGAAGCCACCTCAGTCGCTATGCTCGAAATCCTCGTCGCAGAGGCCAACATGAGAGTGCTTGTTGGAGCGAGCTTCATCCTCACTCACCCGGGAGCTGTCACCTCGGTGAAGGGTTCTTTTAGACTGGTGGGATGGGGGCAGAGAACCTCGCTCCAACCCGGATTCACCTCGCCCAGCGCCCCTCTTGGTCTGGGCGACCTTCTCCTTGGTCTGCTGGGGGGCAACTTTCTTCTGAGAGCCCGACCCCCCAGCTCTATCAGTCGAGGGGGCGGCCTTGGTGAGCTCCGCCTTCTTTATCGCATCTAGCACGGCCCCAGATGGAATACCAGCTCGATTCGGGCATGGTTTACCCATTTTCAATTGGCGGGCTAAGAAGTGGTAAGCTTCCGAGACGTCAATGGAAGGAAGGTCGGCAACTGGGACTTCACCTACAAAATTTGGCGAGCTCCGTCAGCGAGCTATCAAGACTTAGAAATTCTGAGAGTTTGAACCTTGAACAACAAGGTGGTGGGGCGAGGTTATGAGTCCGGTGAGCCTCCGACAATGATGTTAGCATAGGTGTTCGATCTCTCAATCTTTCTGCTCCCGCAAGCAGTAAATAGCCCACACGAGGTCAAAACCAACAGAGACATCGGGCTTCCCACGGCTCGACTTGTGGTGCTTCAGACCTGCAAAAACAAAAGATTAGATTAGTAAATCTAATCCAACCCACACACACCGAAATGTGCTACATACTGCTGGCTTTTCCGTATCCCTCAGGAGTGGGAATACGTCCCCCTTGCCCATCTGAAGTTGGCCAGTCACCCCCGATGAAGAAGAATTGCTCCTTCCAATCGCAAACTTTACCGGGGAGAACTCCCAAGATTTTCTCCTTAGGGCGAGCTTTGAGGTAGTACTTCCCCTTGCCATCTTTCACCTGCCGGGTCACGTTGGACAGTTCGCCGAGCTCCGCTGAGGTTAGCCAGTTCTCGTAACCCTCAAGCCCAAAAACTGTCAACATCGCCAATAGGATACTCCAGGCGTTCGGGGTGAGTTACGAGATTGCAAGGTTATTATCCGTCAGGAACTGCCCGATGATGGGGTGCAGCGGCAGAGTGAGCCTGGCCTGCAAGGTGTGGATGTTGATGGCAGTCAACCCAGGAGGAGGAAGGTCGGCACGTTCGTTATCCTCGGGTGCATACATGAAGACGTCCAAAGGGATACGGTATGTCTTGCGGAGCTTCGGCAGGGTATATTCACTAATGATGCTCACAACCTCGTTCGCCTAGAGGTCAGACTTATCGACGCTGTCGAAGAGATCTTGCTCAAGCAGAGGGAAGCTCGTCGCATATGCCCTCACGTACTCCGCCCAATTGAAGTCGTGGATAACCTCGGCGGGGACCTGGTACTCCGGCAGTTGGGGGAATGGGAAATCGATGAAGCGAAGATACTCTTGAGTGATCTTCACCTCACTCTCATCCTCTTCCTCATCGAGCTCGCGGGCAAGCTCGCTCGCTTGGTCGGCGGTCTCGGCGACCTCCTCCTGAACCTCGGTGGCCTCCTCCTTGTGGACAGCCGCGTCATCGGTAGTTCGGGCGAGGTCTTCCTAAATCTCGCGGAGACCGGAGACCTCTTCGTCTCCAGAGTTAGTGGCACTCTCCCCAAATCGGGGCGAACCTCGCTAGGAAGCTCACGGCTACTCGGGTAAGCTACGGAGCTCGCCCCAGATCCCGAGGTGATCACCATAGGGGTCATTTGGGGAATCGGCCGATCGTCATTGGTCTTTTTCCCAGATTTCGGTTCGGAGAGGTTCGGATCGTGGATTGGTTCGACATTATTAGATTGTTAGTGGGAACCTTTTATGTGTTGTTTGTGGAGTGTCCGAGTCCGGCATGACAATCGCTGGAGTAACGAAAGGGGCGATTGGAAAATGTGCAAAATCTCCGGGAACTCGAAAGAAATGAAGAACGAGCAAGAAAGGAGGAAGAAAGCAAAGAAGAAAACAGGTTTCTACCTTAGGAAGCACTCGAGAATTCATCGGTTGCAAGGAGACCGGTCGCCGGAAAATTTGCTTGGTAAACTAGAAACGCAAAAGTGAGGAATGAGGAGGATTCCTCATATTTATAGACTTTGGGCGAGGTTGAATATCCAGAGAGTGCGGGGGCTTATTTGCAAAGAATTTGAAAGGTTATCATGATCGGCATGGGAAATGCTGCCTAAAAAGGTGTGCAAGATGCCTCGAATCCCACCCCACGTTGGCCCGAGAAACCGCCTCGCGGAAGCTCGCTCGAAAGCTCGCATGTCAGCTCACCCATACATTAGACAAATCATGATATAGGCGAGCTGGGGGGCAAATGTTGATGGGCGAGCTATCCAAGGAGAATTGAGGAATCAATTGGTCTAAGGCTAGGAAGGTCGCCAATACACCCAAGAGAGCTAAGGCACTGACCTCGACCACCTTGCAAGGAAGGAAGGTCGCCTAAGTACCCAGCCCTATCTTGGGGAGAAGGTCGGCGGAGAAGCTCACCGGGGTCGATGGGGCCGAACCTAAGCCTATCTCTACGTGGCTTCGGGAATACACAAGGCTCTGGAGCTCGCCCTGAAGCTCGCCCAGTGTGGGGAATTAGGGTCACGAGTATCTAAATAGGATATGAGTGTGGTAGAACAAGGCATTGCAGAGGGAGCAGCGTGAGGGATCAAGGCGAGGGTTACGAACCCTCGTCAACACCGGAAGCCAAATAGGCTCGTAAGGTGCCACCTCACATTCGCACACCTATAAATAAGACCTCTCCTGTAACTATTACACACTTCCAATCATAATACAACATTTACTTTCTCTCTCTAAACCTTTCACTTTCTCTCTCTATATCTTCCCCTCATGAACATCTAAGAACACATTCTTAGATTATTGTTTGATAGGATTAATATGTTGTAAAGCCACATAAACAAACACGATCAGTAAATTCTATCAACAAACTGATCTCTTGGTTTTCCAAGAAACAAACAAGTGATGCAACGTATACTACTGAGGTTTAGTACATGGCGGCAGGTAGTTGTTGCTCCCAGATCCTTTGATT
Organism: Prunella vulgaris; assembly: GCA_026898435.1. Taxonomy (NCBI): domain Eukaryota; kingdom Viridiplantae; phylum Streptophyta; class Magnoliopsida; order Lamiales; family Lamiaceae; genus Prunella; species Prunella vulgaris. The sequence continues at coordinate 164,372 of JAPKLY010000283.1, read as the reverse complement.
AAAGCAACAACTGAGACACTACCAAGTTGAGGCCACTGAAGTCCCAATTTATTGTGACAACAATAGTGCCATTGCCATATCCCAAAACCCAGTCTTACACACAAGGTGTAAGCATGTAGACATTAGGCATCACCTTATAAGAGATCATGTCGAGAAGAAGGATATAAGGATGGAGAGGGTCCCTACTGACAAGCAGAGAGCTGACATCCTGACTAAGGTTTCGCCTGAAATCAGGTTTGTTGAGTTGTCAGTGGAGTTAGGACTTCTTGACCCAGGAATAGATGGTTCAGTATGAACCTCAGTTCAGGATTGAACAAGGTGGTCAGGAGGGATGATCAACTCTAGATCAGGTTGCAGACAGATGGATGGCCTTCAGGGGGAACATACATCAAATTCGGATCTTCAGGGTCAGAATAGGTTTAGGTTCAGGACACAGAGCTCAGGGCTTGTCACCCTGATCAGACTCAGAGGTATCAGTTAGGTTTCTATATCTAACTGACTGGTATGTATTATTGAACCTATGCTTTAATTATGGTCTGCTTGCATCATTTCTGATTGTGTCTGACACCACATCAATCACGGGGTTTTTAACTCTCATTCCAGCCATTCATTTAATTTTCAATTTTTATTAAATGCAAAATGCGTATTTATTTCAAACATTCCTCTGACACGCATTAAATGCAAGTGTGGGCGGGAACAGTTTTCTATAAAGTTTGAATTATTAACTTTGAAAACTGAATTTGGTAAAGTTTTATTCCGGATGTGCCCCTTCATCTAATCCGTTGAATTTCAAAAGGCTTTTGATCAAATCTGTCCATTAAAACTGAATCTTTGGGTATAAAAGGAAGCCTTGTGCACATTTCATAATTTACGCACTCATATTTTCTTTACCCAAACTCTCTGCAATCTGTTTGTCTTGCAATCTCTGTATCCATGGCTTCTTCTGCTGCTCAATCTCTCGAGGACACTAGGAGGTTCCACAATGCCATCTCAGAAGTGGAATCGAAGGTTTTGTATGAATGGTTGGTGGATTTCACTCATCGATCCACCATCAAGGACCTTCTTTAGGTTTATAGAGCCATAAATCAGGCTGGGCTCCTAGATTTCATCTCTAAGAAGCCAGCCAAAGTCTACCCCCATCAGATTATCGCCTTCTACACGAACTTGAAGCTGAATACTAATGATGAGTGCGAATCAGTGATTCCACTCAGGCGTTCCGTGGAGAAGAATGGGAAGAAGGTAGTTCAGCATTTTAATGAAAGGATCAACGTTAGGGATCTGATCAGGAAGACATACAGACTGCCACACTCTACTGAAGAGAATCAATTGGCTGATCTCGGTGCATGCAAGGCTGGAGAAAAGTAGAAGTGTATGAATGAGTACCTGATCGTTCCTCAGGAGATCTTCAGCACGATGAACAAAAAGCTTCTGAAACCTGAGTACAAGCTTTTGTTTGAAGTCGTTGTCCAGAGCATAATGGGCTTCATGGGAGGCATGGAGCAGATCAGTCAGCCCAAGGTCAGGGGTCTTGCTGCTGTAGTGGACTATGCTCAGATTGACTGGGAGGAGTTTTTTGTTCAAAAACTCATCCAGGAGTCAAAGAAGGTCATGATGGTGGGTGACAAGATAGTGCTTGACAAAAGTTCTCATTTCGGATCAAGGCTTTCCGTAATGCTTCAGGACTTCCTTGGGGACGTTGACAAGGAGGGTTGTGACGACTTCAAGGACAAGCACGTCCTCTTCAAGAACTCTGCTGACACCATCAAGAAAATGCTCAATACTGAAATCGAGAAAGTATCAAGGAGCAAGGGTGGAAAAGGGAAGGTTGTGGCCCAGAAGGCTCAGGAGGAGCCAGTAAAGTCAAGGCCGAAGAGAGTGAAGGTAAAGGGGGTTGTGATCAGTGAGAAGAAGACCATGCTGCATGATTCGGACACTGAATCAGATCACCCTGATCAGAGGCCAGACTCTACTGCCACCTTGGCAACGCCAGTCTCTTCCGTGGCACCTACTAATATTCATTCATCCGAAACCGTTGTTGCTTCTGGCACTGAGCCGGCACCTCAGGAGGAGGTGGCTCAAGTAGAGGGGGAATAGGCTCCACCTATTCAAGAGCCTGTTCAGGAGGACCCCGTGATGCAGGTGGTGGAGGTTCTCGGAGAAGAGGTTCAGGCTGAACCGTCGGTGGCAGCTCAGGAGGAGCTTGATGGAGGTAAAGGAGGAGAATGAGGAGAAGAGGAAGGTGCCCAGGAGGAGCAAGGGAGCTCTGATGCTGGAGAAGGTGAACATCAGGAGGTTGTGGGCATGGAAACTCAGGAGGAGCTCCATGATGAGGATGTTGAGGATAACCGGGGGAGGAAATGGACTGTCTCCAATGATCATGAATCTGAATTGGACAATCCAGAGGAGGGTCAGGAGGTCACCCAGGAGGAGCCTACACCACCAGTGATAACCCCTTTTAAGATGGATGCTAGATCTCAAGCCATTAGATTTGTCACTCAGCATTTTCCAGACTTGGAAGAATCCTATGGCGAGGAGGTTATCAAGCTCAGGGTCCTGGTGATGATGAGAAAGGCCTCAGTACCCAAAATCTCTGCTTTGATAAAGGTCATTGGTGAGGAGGTTCTCAGGGATCAGGAGCAGATGATCCTTGATCGATTTGGGCTACGATCATATGCCCAAGTCATCAACAAAGAAGACTTCATCCGGGTTGTCAGGGCACATGATCCTCAGAATCCTCAGCCCAACCCTTCTATAGCACTAACTGTTGTGCCAGTAGTAGGGCAAGGTGCGACCTCGGGAGGAGGTGCACCGGCCGATGACGCACTCCCAGGGACCGGGACTGCTGAGGCTACTGGAGAGGTACCAAAGAAGGTTGCCACAAAGTCCAAGTCAGCAAAGAAGAGGAAGATCTGAACCATCTCAGTGGGAGTGTCACTGATGGGGAGGACTATTCTAGGCAAGCTCGATCGTCAGCGTGAGAAAATAAAAAATCTCACTGCTGAGTTGAACAAGGCTAGGAAGGAATCAATTGATAGATTCCTGAGCCTTGAACAACAACGATCCACCGGAGTCACTACTGACCAAGTGCAGGGAATGATTGACACATCTCTCAGTGGCTTAGATGACAAGATCAAGTCACTAATTGCGGAGGCACTGAAGGGGCAGGAGGCCCAGGTCAGGACAGTGGCTCGGGAGGAAGCAGGGAAGGCAAATGACGAATTACTGACCCGATGGAGGGATGGTCAGAAAGCTTCTGAGGAAGCATTGCACAAGTCACTGAACACAATGCTCACTGAAAGCCTTAAGAGGAAGGAAGAGCTGACAACAATGCGGAAGGAGTTTGACAGTCATCTGACCGAGAGCCTGCTCAGAGCTGAGGCCAATGAAAAGCTGGCTAAGGAGTTCAAGGTGGTGACCGATCAACAAGCATCTCAGGGGATCTTGATTCAGGATATTCAGAAGAAGGTCGATAAGGACGAGGATGCCCCTGATGCTGCCAAAAAGGGAGAAGGGAAAGCTCTAAAAAATCCTAAGTCTAAGGTTCATAAAGCGAAAGCTGATGTTTCCATGGAAGACCTGATGGAGGAGTGTGAGGAGCAACGTTTCGCTGGTGATCCCATTGTTGAGGGAAGGAAGAAGACAAAGCAGCTGACGTTGGAGACTGCTATGCAGGTCAGAAGTCAGGCTACTGAACTTCAAAAGCTAAAGGGACAGATGGATGTGCTGAAGGAGAAGACTGATTCTATGAAGAAGCCTGCCCCTGAAGCTGGAATGAAGAAGTCAGTTGCTGCATCTAAGAGGAAGATGGTTGATGCTCAGGATGCCGGTCCCTTCGTATACGAATATGTAGACAACTTTGTACCTCCCAAACTGAACGAAACGTGGGTTCCAATCAAGAAAGAGTTCGTGGATCAGTACTATGTTGTCAGGAACTGGCTGAAGACATCCGAAGGCAAGGACAAGAACACCATTTTTGTCGAATGGATGGCCTTGCATCACAATGAACTTTGGGGAGAAATCGTGCGACATGCTGACAGAGCAGGAGTTCAGATCAAGGCACCTGAGCACATCACCTATCCTCCTCCAACCCTCGGCATCAACAACCACCTGAACATGGATCTGATCAGAAGTGAGATTGCAAGTATTGCATCAAGAACAGGAGCCCTCACTGATAAGAAAAAGTTCCACGAAGTCAAGCTCAGAGTCCTGAAGAAATATGGAATTTCCTTGGCTAGGTGGGATGATGAAGATTAGATTAGTTCTTTAGGAATAGTGTCTCAGGAACATTTTTTAATAGTTTCAGGAAACCTTGTACTTAACTATTATATCAATGAAACTTTTTATATTCCTGAGACAACATCTCGTTGACTCGTGATTTATTTTTCTGCTCTTTATCAAGAATTGTACTAACCCTTTCCTGTTTCCATTTTATAGAACTAATGATCTGATATAGGTTCCTGAACTGAATACTGATTTTTTCAGTAAATTGTTTAGATGGTAGGATTTTTCTAAGGGTTTTGGCATCATCAAAAAGGGGGAAATTATTGGGACAATCTGAATGTTTTGATTAGATCCCAAAACCCCTTGATGAATTTGCCTAAGTATAGTTCATCAGGATGATAGGCACAAGATAGATAGGTTAGAATAGATTTTTCTATTCACAGGTATTCAGTTCAGGGGGAACGTGTTGAAGATTGAAGACTGATGGCGACGTCCCTGAAGTCTGAAGCATTTCCAACCCTGAAGGTGTTGATCGTCTTGAAGAAGATCAACCTGAAGCTGCAACCTGAAAAATCTTGAAAGAGTCCTGAAGCTGCGTAGAAGCCATCCTGAAGAAGACCACTGATCCTGACAGAACTGAGTAGACTAAGCATGCTCAGGGAAGTCTCTATCAGTGAGGGCACAAGTAAACTTGATCAGGCTGAACGTCTTACTGATGTTCATAAGTCCTGACTTGGGACTAGTATCAGTTAACCTGATACTTGTAAGTCCTGAGACCCAAGGGTTACATGTGCAAATGAAAGTCTAATGAAACAGAAAGAATGTCAGAGTCTCCAACATAAGACAAACATTTATGCTGAGTAAAGAAAGAGGGAGTCAGAGTTATAAATGTACGAGGATCAGTAAAGTCAATTCCTACAAACTAGCCGTTGAACCAGCGACCAGTAAGAAGGCAACACGTATGTACGGAGACTGGGCACATTTAATGCTTCAAGAGGTGCAGGCGGCGGATCAGAAACTTTGCCATACTAGGTATGGTCTCTGTCAGACAAGGACAACCAGTACATGCACCTACCTAAAATAGGAGGGTTTGAGACGGATCTCCTCCAACGGACCTATTTCAAACCCCCCTATAAATACAAAAGGCCTTGCTCCCATTCAAGGCTAACGGGAAATTTCCAAGAGAAAGCTCTCAAGATTCCAAGCACTCAAAGCATACTTTGAACAACACTCTGAAACTTTAAATTTACCTAGTGTTGTAGTAGGAATCTCCTCTGTATTTTGCTTAGAGTATTGATCCCATCCTTAGAACTTATTTGTTAGAGGGATCAATACACAATAGTTGGAAAACGTGAATACCAAACCCCTCAAGTTGTGAGTTGGTTGGTAGGATGGACTAGGACTGGTAAAACGCCCAGGGGACAGTTCCTAATAGAGGAAGTTGGCTACTCGTGTCCCTTGGCACGTAAAAATCAAGTACCTATCCTCAGAGTTTTGAGGATAGCTTGCTGTTCAATCAGGTCGTGGACGTAGGAGTTGGTTATCTCCGAACCTTTGTGTTAATTTACTATTTACTCAAGATCATAATTTTCATACATATTAAACTGAAGCATACTTGCATTTGTTTTGAAAATATCAGGACTGATTCTTCATCCTGATCAGTAAAAATGTGCACCTGCCTTAACCACGTTTTCACTAAGCAAACTGCTATGTTTTCAGGAACTAAAACGAGTAGAAACTTAAGGGCTCACATTCCGCACTAAACTGAGCTTACTGAGATAGTAGCCCAACTGACTAGCTTCTGACCTGTCAGTAGGATTGTTATCTCTACTGAGCTTCTGAGAGCACAACTCTGACCTAGCCTATTTGATTCATTGCTGATCCGTCCCTGCTGCCCGTGACGACCATCAGTTTAATTGAATAATTCAGGAGCTTCCTGACTAAGTCTGAAAGAGCATTTTCCTGAGATTTCGAGAAAATCTGATATCAGAGTATTCCCCCCATACACTGATTTATACTCGTTTCGGGACCAACAGAATTTGTTCATGTCAACTTATCTTTTGGACTATCCGATAGGGAGAAAGGCGCTTGCCAATGCGTAGCCAAAAGACTTCACAAACAAATAAATCATGGAGGTCAAATAATTTTATTTTATTATCTAGAATAAAATACCGAATTATATTTAAGATATACTTAGTAATTTTCGGAGTTGAGATTTTTCATCATGATATTCATGCAATAAAATATTTAATCAAATTAAATAAATAAAGAATGCATCAAAACAAATTAAACAAATTGGCACATTATATCCAATTGTCATGGTTTATTTTCTCGTTTTTGACTACTAGATATCGTAATCACCATTCATCTTCAAGCTTAATCGTCCGTCTCGATTAAGCTCCCACTCGACCGCAATAAAATTACAACTTTGTCATCGGGCTTTAAAATCTCCATCCTTCGTCTTCGATATCGGTTACAATTTATTTATAAAAATAAATAAATAAACCTATCGTCTAGACTAGTCTATTATATAAAAAATATCCTAGTCTACCCGTGGAATTTCTCATGGTAAACAACGATCCGAACGAATCGGATTTTAAAACCGCATCATCATATATGCATGCATAAAAAAATATTAAATACAATGACAATTGGATACCTACAAAAAAGATCTAGCAATTCTACTATCCAATTTTCAAATTTAATATTAAACACTTAAATTACAATTTAACGTATAGAGCCGAAACCGGCACTGATACCAGTTGTTGGGTAATTAAGCAAATCTATTCAGGTTATACGATAAATATAAATTTAAGCCCACAATTAATATCATGATTTAAACAATTAAATCAAATAATTGTATACCCAACAACAGGCTTCGCATGCAAAACATAATTAAAAATATAAAATAACATAAAATTCTACACATGCGGAACTAAGGGATTTAGAATTATACCTCTTGAAGAAAAGACAGTTTTTTAGACAAAAGGCGTCCTTTTGAGAAGCTTTAGAGCCGAGTAGTATCAACAATAAACTTGAGCAACCCAAAAGCCTTCTCAAGTATTCCCTTGTCCTTACTAGTACACCAGGTGGGAGGCCACACGAATAATCACAACATAAGGAAAAAATATTTTTGTTGTCCACACCACTGTAATTTTAAAAAATTACAGCAACAATAATAATAATAATGATGTATTGTATAATCTCATATTTATAATGAGAATACAAGAACTTGAATATCTTGAATATCCAATATTTCAAATCTTGATTATCATGAATATCAAATATTCTAATCTTGAATATCAAATATTCTATTCTTTGATATATGAATCATATAATTTTAGAAATTATTATTTTAATATAATAAAATCTTGATTTTATTAGATATTCTTGTATTCAAAATACATATTCATTTTTCAAAAAATTTTTAATTAATTTTTGAAAATTATAAGACAAATTGGGCTCAAAATATTTCATTTATTTTAATCACCTTATTAATTGTTGGACATTTAATTGGGCTACTTGAGTGACCTTTAGGAGAATTAAGATTGGACCTCCTAATGGGACTAGAATTCTAACATTGAGCCCAATGTCATTCAATCTGTTAACATTAATCTCACTCCACTATATGATTAATGTTGCACTATCCATCTTAACCCATATTACCATCATATGGCTCCCGGTCTTTATTTTCCGTGTTTAAGATTCTCTTGTCCGTTAATTAATCAAATCACTGAACGCTTTAATTAATTTAAAATCTTCACCTTGGAATATGGACAACTCTTCTTTATCATCATACCAGAAACAAATTACACTTGCAAGATTTAGTATGACGAACGTTTAGAGCCCACCAAGGGGACTAATCATGCAAGATTCTCCAAGCACATGTTCCTCTATATTAAATCTTAGCAACTGTCATGTTCTCAATGGTGTCGCCCAAGATGCAAAGTATTGAATCTCATTTACTCTCTACCCATAACAAATTTAAGCGCCACCCACAAATTACACACAGTCCTATTTAAGGGACAGAGGTTTAGAAATAAACGACCACTGAGGTCTAATTCTTCATCCCATAAATCAGTACGGAAGAATTACCTCTCTGTAGGTCCTCTTCAACACATCATCATGCACTAGTGTAATCCCTTAGTCAAGATAAGCCAATCTGGGATCTACACATCAACCGTTTACCAATGGGGTGTTCAAGCGCCTTTCTCCCTATCGGATAGGCCAAAAGATAAGTTGACATGAACAAATTCTGTTAGTCCCGAAACGAGTATAAATCAGTGTATGAGGGGGAATACTCTGATGTCAGATTTTCCCAAAATCTCAGGAAAATACTCTTTCAGACTTAGTCAGGAAGCTCCTGAAGTATTCAATTATACTGATGGTCCTCAGGGGCAGCAGGGACGGATCAGCAATGAATCAAATAGGCTAAGTCAGAGTTGTGCTCTCAGAAGCTCAGTAGAGATAACAATCCTACTGACCGCTCAGAAGCTAGTCAGTTGGACTACTATCTCAGTAAGCTCAGTTTAGTGCGGAATGTGAGCCCTTAAGTTTCTACTCATTTTAGTTCCTAAAAACATAGCAGTTTGCTTAGTGAAAACGTGGTTAAGGCAGGTGCACAGTTTTACTGATCAGGATGAAGAATCAGTCCTGATATTTTCAAAACAAATGCAAGTACGCTTCAGTTTAATATGTATGACAATTATGATCCTGAGTAAATAGTAAATTAACACAAGGGTCTTTTTAACATGGTTCAGAGATAACCAACTCCTACGTCCACGACCTGATTGAACAGGAAGCTATCCTCAAAACCCTGAGGATAGGTACTTGGGTTTTACGTGCCAAGGGACACGAATAGCCAACTTCCTCTCTTAGGAACTGACCCCTGGGCATTTTACAAGTCTCAGTCCTTCTAACCAACCAATCTCACACCTTGAGTGGTTTGGTATTCTTGGTTTCCAACTAAGATAGCTCTAGCAGTACAAAATAATGCTAAATATTAGAGCTATCGATCTAAGCAAATACAGAGTGAATCCTACTACAACACTAGGGAAATATAATTGCAGTGTGTTGCTTATAGTATGCTTTGTGAGCTTGGATTCTTGAGAGCTTTCTCTTGGAAATTTCCCGTTAGCCTTGAATGGGTGCAAGGCTCTCTGTATTTATAGGCATCATTCAAAATAGATCCGTTGGAGGAGATCTTTCCAAATCTTTCGTATTTTAGGGTGGTTGCAGGCTAGATGTACTGTTGACCTAATCACCACGCTTAATCTGGCAATCTTTGTCCCGCCGCCTGCAACTCTGAGTCGCATTGAATGCTGCATTAACTGCTGCGCAGACTCCGTACATGCGTGTCGAAAGATCATTGGCTCTCCGTACAAACGGCTAGTTGACCTTCTGACATTCGTCCTTCCTCGTACATTCAAAGCTACGAGTCTCTTGTCAATAACTCAGGTTGAATGTTTATCTTTAGTGGAGTCCACTTACATTCTCTTTGTCTCTCAGATGTTAACATAAATGTTAACTGACCCATAGCATGAATAACCTTTTTGCTATGGACTTACATGGATCAGGTAAACTGAACCAATGCCTAAGTCAGGTCTTATGTGCATTTAGCACAGCCTGATAGGTTATTCAGCCCAGTATGTGTAACCTTTTTGCTTTGGACTTACATGAGTCAGATAAACTGACTCAAGGCCTAAGTCAGGTCTTACGACCATTCAACTCGGCCTGATAAGTTACACTTACTCTTCGCTGACTGTGTTCTGTCCTGAGCATGCTTAGTGTACTCAGTAGAAGCAACAACCAATGGTATTTCCGGATTGTCTTCAGGATGGATCGTCAGACTTCGGACTTAAGCTTCAGTTCAGGCAATCTTCAACGAGACTGACTCTCACCTTCTTCAGGGCGATTTGCACTTCCGACTTCAGGCTATTGGGTCGACTCCAATAGTCTTCAGTCTTCAACACGTTCCCCCTGAACTGAATCCCTAACTTGACTATCGTGAACTAGACAATCTTGAACCACTGTACTTAGGCAAATTCATCAGGGGTTTTAGGATCTAATAAAAACATTCAGATTGTCCCAACAATTTCCCCCTTTTTGATGATGCCAAAACCCTTAAGCAGATTCCTATTCATGTATACAACCAACTGACTTAGTCAGTGAGAATAACTCAGTACCACCTGACAAACTAGGCACTTAGTCTATAAGATGAAAACAAGGAATTAGTTAGTACAGTTCTTGATATGGAATGCAGAAAAATAAAGTCAAGAGTTAACAAGAAGTTGTACTCAGAAAAAAAATGATTAACTTCATTGACTGGTAGAAAAATTACAAGGTGTCCTGAAGCTATTACAATTTTCCTGATAACTACTACTGACAACTACTCCTCATCAACATCCCACTTGGCAATTGGGATTTCATACATGTCTAACACTCGGATCAGGACCTGCCTCATCTGACTAGAATCTTTCAGCACGTTTAGCACTGTTCCGACTCGCGTCGCCTCTTCCTGAATAGCTGTCCTGTCGAGTTGTTTTGATTTCCCATAGAGTAGTGGTGGATACTTGATGAAATCAGGCGGAGTGATCTCGACCATAGCAATGTCAGCCTGCCTGACATTTTTGAACCAGAGATCCGGATACTCCGTCATCATCCATTGGTGCATGATTGTTTCCATCGAGTCCTGCACGTTATCCCACAATCTGACCACATAGTACAGGTATGACCACATGTTCCTTGCCGGAATCCAGTTTTCCAACATCTCTATGGGGATGAAATTATCTACTGCCTGAGTTGGAAGAGGACCTTGATCCGGAGAGACAACCATATTTCTTTGAGCTTTCTTCCTAGATCCGGAAGCCACCTTCTTATGCTTCTGAACCTGGGAAGAGAGATAGTCGCTTTCCTTCAGGCGTCTGACCTGCCAGTGAAGTGAGATCTCCCTCATTTTCACCTGCTTCTTGGCTTCAGACATCACCACCTTCGCCTGAGTGGTTGATCCCGGATACATGGACTCCTCCATCTCCTTAAACAGAGGCTCGTTCAACTCTTTGGAGTGCCTCACCCTTTTCGGATCGGATTCCGATTCAGGTTCATTGGCGGCTGCAGCAACAATTGACCTCGTTCGCTTGCGTTCAGTAGCTTGTAGTTCAGGGGGGAAATTCTTCTTCTTGGTTTTCTTTGCTTCCGACACTCCTTCCCCCTTTTTGGCATCATCAATGTTGATTTTGCCGACTATTTCACCAACCTGACCTGCAAGCATTTGGAACTCATTGGTCTTCTCCTTGTCCACCGATTCGAGCTTCTCAAATTGCTCAACAAACCCCCTAAGGTCAGCACTCAGATTGGTCACCACAGTATGATGAGCCTTTTTCAATTCTGATCCTAACTCCTTACAGACTGACTTCACCTCGGTTGAAGCCTTGGCATAGACTTCGTCATTCAGCGTTGTCAGCTTGGAATCAAGCTCAGTGTGAGAAGCTTTCATCTCTTCAATCAGTTCAGCACGAATCTGGGCCTTTAACTCATCTCTGAAGGAGGCAAGTTTATTCTCCAGCTTCTGATTCAGGAAGACTTCCTGCTCCTTCATGGTGTTAAGAGTCAGCATTTTGCAGTCAGACAGAGCCTCCTGAATCTGACCAACATCAATTGTGATCTCCACACCGTGAGTTATACTTTGACCTGCGTGGACGTTGAGTCCTGCTTTGAACGCACTGACCATCTCGTCCTGATCCTCTTAATATCTCTTCACTCGTTTGTTAATAACTGATCCGTAGACTTTGCAATGATTAACTCTCGAACTCAGAATGTTGATTTGACGGCGCATGGCATCATTAGCGCGCGACCACATTGCTTTGCACTGAATTTTGCCTCCTGGAATAGGAACGAGTTCATCAGGGTCCTCAGGGTCCTCTCCTGAAGCCTCAGCAATCCTGGACCCGGGGAGTGCGTCCTTGGCTGATGCATTGACCAAGTCAGTCGCATCTTGCTGATCATCGTCAGCAATCGAGATCACCTCCTTGGCGGCTTCTCTTTCCGCCATCTCTTCATCTATGTTCTCCTTCTCCGTCTCTCGCTCCTTCTCCTGAGCAACCTCCGGAGCAGACTCAGGCACCAGAGCTAGTGCTAACTGATTTTCATCTGTTGCTGGCTCAGTGGAAGAGGCCAGTGGAAAGATTTTCCTGACTATCTTCACAAAGTCAGGAATTTTGATAAGCTGATTCAGGGAGGTTACCTCAAAGAAGTCAAAGAGGGCCGCCTCTGCATCCCCTAGCGCTTCCCACCCTCTTCTAGCTCCGAGCAACCAAATTTCAGGATATGTGGCTCTTCTGAATTGAGCATATGTGCGCAATTGCACGGCAGCTTCTTTCTCAGCATCCTGAAGGTCAGGGAATTTCCTCTCTACTAGCTCCAGTGATTGTCCTTGAGCCAAAATCTCAAAACCGGACCAACACTCCTGGTCAGGAATTGGAAATGGCCATGGACCTTCAGGTGAGACCTGTTCGTCAGCCTCAAACTGCTCATTCTGAGCCTCCGATTTAGCCTGTTGCTCTTCCTTACCCTCTGGAGCATTCTCCTGAACTTCTACATCAGCATATTCGGCTGCGATAGAATGAATCTGTTCATCAGCTTTGTCTTACTCGTAGACAAAAGCCGATTCTGGTAAGGTGTCAGGAACTGCGGGTACAGCAGAAATTGGAGCAACATCTTCCGGAGCTGCAGATTGTTCCGGTTCTCCTGACTTCTCAGCAACCTTGGTATACTTGATGATTAAGGACTGCTTCGCCTTTGGGGCTGAGATGGAAGATTTTGCCTTGGTGGGCTCGCTTGCCTGAGCCTCGCTCGCCTGAGCCTGAGTCACCTCAGCTAGTTCCTCAGCGTCGGACTTCTGTGCAGGATCTTTCTTGGCTGTTCTCCTCTTCTTCACTACAGTGTCAGATAAAGATCTGAAAATGTCCATTTTGCTGGGTAGCCCAATGGTGTTGTTCAGATCAATATCTCCGAAAACCAGCTTCTTCTCCAGCATCAGGGATATTTTTGTGCCATAGTGCATCTTGTTCTTGAACTTAGTGAATCCCTCGGGAGTCCGCTCAATTTTCTTAAGCTCGGCCACAATCATGCCCAGAAAATACTCCTCCCAGTTAAAAGTATGACTGATACTTTACTAATGGCCATCATGATGTTCAGTTTAGGGCATGAAATCTGCTCCAATCCTCCGGTACACCCCATCACTGCCTGAGTTGTCAGATCAAAGAAGTGCCTAGGAGTAGGTTTCAGCACTGATTTGTTCAGACGAGCTTTCACTTGCACCTTCCCTTCGCAGAGTGGGTTGATATACTCTTGTTCATCCCTCATCCCTTGATCCTTAGGAACCACCCCAGTGTTAGGCAGTTCAAAGGTGCCCCTTATCAATTCCCTAAGGTTCAGGGAGGTCCACTTATGATTAACCCTAGATTCACCCTTCTCAACAACCGTTTCAGAAGTAGGGATGCACGTCTCCCACTCTCCAGCACTGTTCTTTACCTTCTTTAGATAGAAGGCCGCTACGAGCCTGGGGTAAAGGCGAACTGGTCCGGTGGAGAGCCATTTGAGAAGCCCAGCCTTCTCGAGCATCTCCTTGAGAGGCAGAAGGTCAGCGTGGTTTGAGGAGAAATATGTCACGGGCTCCCATGCAATTGAGTCCTTTAGGTGAAATAAGTTCTCAAAGATGGTCTTAGCAGACGGTGAAGCCGTGGATGAAGATATGAGGGTTAGAAGAAGATGAATTGTAGAGAGAGAATATAAACATGGTAAGAGAAAATTTGAGTGCGTAAAAGACGCAAAGTAAATAACTCCCTATATTTATATAAAATTGGTTTTCAAATGAACGACCCTGATTAAAAGACCTTAGAAATTTGACGATTTAGATCAAAACAAAAAAATGCGTGAACAGAGATGAATCGACTCGATTTTCAAACGTAATTATTCAAAAACTTTATCGGTAACTGTTCTGGCCCACTTTGCATTTAATGCATTTCAGAGTATGTGCGTATTTATTTCAAATAATATGCAATAAATAATAACCGAATATTAATGAATGGTTGAGATTACATGACAAGGAGATTTGATTTGACAATACGGCAACCAGTATCAAGGATGATGTAGGCAAGATATGATGACTCAAGATAAACCAGGAAACATACCAGTCAGTCAGATTTGTATTCTGACTGATACCACATGTGACCTATCAGGGTGACAAGCCCTGAATTCAGTGTCCTAAATCTTAGTCAGTCTATACTGATCATCCCTTTCATACTGAAAGTTCCCCTTTCAACCATTCACTCTCTCTCTGAGATTCCTTCATCCTGAGTCCTAGTTAGTCATTCCCCCTGACCTTATGCATTCTGAAGAGAGATTCAGACTGAATCTCCTAAGCCTGGGTCAAGGAGTCCTAACTCTACTGATAACTCAACAAACCTGCTTTCAGGCAAAACCTTAGTCAGGATGTCAGCTCTCTGCTTATCAGTAGGGGACTCTCCATCCTGATGTCCTTCTTCTCAACATGATCTCTTATAAATCTGGCACTATTGTTGTCACAATAAATTGGGACTTCAGATGCCTCTATTTGGTAGTCTCTCATTTGTTGCTTCGACTAAAGGATCTGGGAGCAGCAACTGCCTGCCGCCATATACTCAGCCTCAGTAGTAGACGTTGCAACACTGGTTTGCTTCTTAGAAAACCAAGAGACCAGTTCACTTCCTAGAAACTAACATGTTCCTGTGGTTGATTTGCTATCAAGCCTACAGCCTCCACAATCTGCATCTGAATAGTCAGTTAATTCTAGGTTGTCATCAGAGGGGTACCAAAGTCCTAAATTGACTGTACCTCTCAGGTATTTCAATATCTTTTTGGCACTCTCTAGATGACTCTTCTTCGGATCAGACTGATACCATGCACAAACTCCGACTGCATAAGTGATGTCAAGACGACTTACAGTCAGGTACAATAAAGATCCTATCAGTACCCTATAGTCAGTCTGATTCACTGAGGCTCCTTCTTTGTCAGGATCCAGCTTCTCATTTGTGTTCATGGGAATACATGAGACTTTGCTAGACTGAACTCCAAATTTCTGAATCAAGTCCCTCGCATACTTGGACTGATTTATGAAAATTTCGGAGTCAGATTGCCTGACTTGGAGACCCAGAAAGAAGTTCATCTCCCCCATCATTGACATCTCAAACTTCCCAGTCATCAGCTTGGAGAATTTCTCACAAAGCTTCAGATTTGGAGATCCAAATATTATGTCATCCACATAAATCTAGACCCCGAGAATGTCTTCCCCTTCGAAAATCCGGAAGAGGGTCCTATCCACTGTTCCTTTCACAAACCCGTGGTCTATCAGGAACTGGGAAAGTGTATCATACCAAGCCCTCGGAGCTTGCTTTAGGCCATAAAGGGCTTTCTTCAGGTGATAAACTTTGTTACCAACTTCGAACCCTGGAGGTTGTTCCACATAAACCTCCTCGTTCAGTACACCATTCAGAAAAGCACTATTTACGTCCATCTGATACACCTTGAACTTCTTGAATGTTGCATAAGCCAAGAACAACCTGATTGCTTCCAACCTTACAACTGGAGCAAAGGTCTCGCCATAGTCGATCCCTTCGGCCTGAGAGTAACCTTTAGCTACCAGCCTGGCCTTGTTCCTGACAACAACATTCTTCTCATCCCTCTTGTTCTTGAAGACCCACATGTTGACGCCTAGGTCTCTCAACTAACTCCCAAACCTGATTCCGCTCAAACTGATTGAGCTCATCCTGCATGGCTAGGATCCAGTTGGGGCCAGCAAGAGCATCTTCTATGCTCTTAGGTTCCTGATCACTCAGGAAACAACAGAACATAGCACTCTCGCCAAAGGACAACCTTGTCCTAACCCCCTCATTGACATCACCAATGATGTCAGCCAATGAGTGATCATCTAGCCACCGCCTCCTGCTGACGGCTGCACTGGGAGCTGCTGACGTTCCCTCGCCTGATCCTGAAACATTAGTCTCGACAATAACACGCAAAGAGGAAGAACGAGCAAGAATAGGGGATACTGAGTCATTTCCTGAGGGTTGCACAATATCAGGGACGTTGTTTCCCCCTACAGAGTTGGACTCAGTAACTGTCTCATGTGCAGAAGCATCATCACCGACAGTACGTACCTTAGGTTGAGTCTGTGCCTCTGTCTGAGACTCAACATTCTCTGAGGTTGGGGCTTGCTGAGGGTTGGCCTGAGGTCCATCCTGATCATCATCATCATCATCCCATCCCTTGGGAGCACTGACAAGCTTGATCTTGAATTCAGGATTCTTCAGGCTAAGTCTTGTCACCCTCTTGGTAACCCCCTCAGTGTCAGGATAAGGAACCTGTTTTCTACATATAAATGCAGTCTCATCAAACACAACATGAGGTGTTTCCTCCACACAAAGGGTCCGACAATTATACACCCTGAAAGCTTTGCTGGCTGAGGAGTATCCTAAGAAAACTCCCTCATCAGACTTGCTGTCAAAGGCTTTAAGCTGGTCTTTCCCATTGTTCAGGATGAAACACTTACACCCGAAAATATGGAAATAAGAGATGCGAGGCTTCCTCTTGTTCCAAGTTTCATAAGGTGTCTGTGCATATTGTTTGTTCAGCATAGATCGGTTCTGAGTGTAGCAAGCAGTGTTGATTGCTTCAGCTCAGTACTTCTTGGGCAGTCCTGACTCAGCCAACATGGTCCGGGCAGCTTCCTTCAGGGTCCGATTCCTTCTCTCAGCTACCCCATTCTGCTGAGGGGTCCTGGCTGCAGAAGTCTCATGAGCAATACCATGGTTAGTACAAAACTCAGTTATAATAGAGTTGATAAACTCTGTTCCTCGATCTGATCGGATCCTGACTATGCTCTGACCCTATTTAGTACTCAATTGCTTGAGTAACTCCAGAAGCTTTACCTGAGTCTTCTTCTTGTTCAGCAAGAAAATAACCCATGTGTACCTAAAATAATCATCAACAACAACAAGGGTATATTTCCTACCATTCATGCTGACAGGATTAATCGGACCAAAGAGATCCATGTGCAGGAGCTGAAGCACTCTGTCAGTTGAGAAGACATCTTTCTCCTTGAATGAGGCTTTATTTTTCTTGCCTTCCTGACATGCTCTGCACACGTGGTCTTTGCTAAAAATTCATTAGGTAGACCATCTACAAGAGAGAGTCTAGAAATTTTGTTAATAATCTTGAAGTTTAAGTGACTCAGACGTTTATGCCAAAGCCAACTGAACTCAGAAGAGCTCTTAGCGACCAAACAAGTTTCAGGAGAGCTGCTCTTAAAGTCAGCAAAATATACGTTTCCTCTCCTGACCCCTGTAATCAGAACTTGTAGTGTAGATTTGTCCTTGACAAGACATATATTAGATGAGAACTCTACACTGTATCCTCGGTCACAAAACTGACTGACCGAGAGCAAGTTATGCATATGTCCCTCAACATATGACACATTAAGCACACGGATAGAGCCAATAACAAGGGTTCTGAATCCTCTGGTGAAACCCTTAGTGTTATCACCAAAGGTTACCTGCGGGCCATCCTGAGCTACATAATCCTGAAGGAGATCACGAGAACCGGTCATGTGCCTAGAGCATCCTGAGTCCAAGTACCAGTCCAGCTTCTGATCCTCACTCCTCTTCTTGTAGCCCGCAGTGACCTGAAAAGAATCGGGCCTCAGGTACCCATCTCGTATTGGGTCCTACAGTGTTAGCCATACCCTTCGGGATCCAGATTTGTTTAACAATTCTAATGGCATCAGAAGTGTAAACCTGTCTCCCTGAAACATCAACATACACTGTCCTCTTCTTCCTTTGTGCCTAGGAAGTTGAGGGTGTATGTGTGTCGGCCTGAATCTCAGGAGCCCTAGATTGATTCCTGGGGGCGGGCCTCCTGTTCCTTATTGTCTTGGGTGCAGTGAGCTGATGTCTGTCCTGAGAAGGAGCAGCTCGGGCCTGACCTCTAGGCACTTGAGGTCTAGCCTGAGTGTTATCGGAGTCAGGTCTCCGTTGCCTTTCAGGGACCACTTGGTTCGTCCGTCTCCTTGGAGGATTGGGACGTTCCTGATGGGCCCTGTGCCCTGCCTGAGGCTTCTGGACCTCAGTCGTCCTTGGCCTGGCCTGAGGTCTCCCCTGACCAGAATTCCTCCTGCCCTGAGCATTTCTAGGCTGAGCCTGAGAAGTGCTTGGAGCAGAGTTCCTTCCAGCCTGAGGGTTCCTAAGCTGAGCCTTGGAGTTCCTTTGGTCCTTCTTCCTCGGCTCAGGATGAGGAGCCTGGGCCTTTCCCTTAGGTTTTGGCCTTGGTTCCTCAGTCCTTTGCCTGACAGGTTCAGGCACTTTCTCCTTCCCTTTGCCTTTATCCTGACGAGCAACACTTGGGCTCTTTTCGTCAGTTAGGGCAGGGACAAACTTCTTTTGAGAGTTGCTCCCTGAAGCACCTCTCTTTTTCTTGCCCTTTGGGTCTTTTGATGCATCATAGCCTAACCCAGCTTTAGCACCATCGGTCAGCTGAGAGAAACTTGTTAACACATCAACCACTTGGGTAGATGTGTGTAACTTCTTCATCTTATCCTCAAGGTGCCCATTTGTTTCTTTCAGGGCCTCAATTTCAGTGGTGTACTGAAGCACCAGTTCCACATAAGCTTTCTCTTTTGAGATCAGCTCAAGATCCCAAGCAGTTTACTCAGCACAAAGGCGAGCTTGCCACTCAGTTTCGAACATCACTCTCAGAGCAATTCGCTTAATCATCAACTGTTCCTGAGTGAGGAACAAATCGGTGTCACGAGTCTCAATCAGCGAGCTGATTACACCTTTCAGTCTTTCAACCTCCAGTGGAGTTTCATCATGCTTCTTCCGAGCATGAAGCAACTCTTCATGAAGATTTACTAGTCTGAGGGCTTCCTCAGTATCCCCCACTTTGAGAGACTCAGTTAGCCGATCATTCTCCCCACTCAGTTGTGCATTCACATCCACTGTGTGAGTATGAGTCTCCTGCAGCCTTGAGAAGTCAACCATCAATTGCTCTAGAGCAAGCTGAAGGTCGAGTTCTCCTGCTGAGTCTGAGCTAAGCTCAGATGCGTGATCAGGAGAAGAGGCAGAAGAACATACCTCATCATCTGCCATCAGGCAGAGGTCATCATACTCCTCATCGGAGAAGAGTTTAGGGATCGGCGTCCTGGGCCATCTGAATCTGAGGAATCCTTAGCAAGCATAGCAATCTGGTCTAATGCCCTGAGCTCTCTCTTGGCTCTCCGATCTTCTCGCTCACGAGCACTGAGCTCCGGACAATCATACTGATAATGTCCGGTCTTCTTGCAGTGGTAACACTGATCTACATCAGAAGCAAACTTCTTGTCAGTGTACCTTTTATCCGATGACTCCGTTCGGCTCCCTGATGATCTTTCAGGCTTGGAGCTGGATCTTCTGGGATCAGCATCATCTCTTCTCTTCTCATCTCTGCACCGCTCAGGCTCCTCAAGATCTCTCCTGGAATCGGAACCCCTCCTCTCTTCCCTCCGGGGGCTCGATCTCCTGGGGCTGGAATACCTACGATCACGGGTGTCAGTACAAAACTTCTTTTACCTTCCGAATCGAGAGTTCAGTTTCTCGAAACACCGTGCCATCAGGCTGTACTCCAGGGCCAGCTCATCCTTGTTCATATCCCTAAATGATTTCGAGCCGGATCCAGCCTCAGGCTCAGGATTAGCTTTAAGAGCCACGCTCTTTTCCTTTTCAGGTGTCTTCTCCTCAGTCACATCATCACTGGCAATACCCTTCGTCTTCCTCTTATCGAGGTCGAATTCTAGAGCCTTTAACTCTGAGAAGAGGTGAGAGTAAGGAATGTTAGTGAGGTCCTGAGTTTTCTTCAACAAGATCACTCTTGTATCCCATCTTTCAGGGAGACAGTTCAGGATTTTAGACGACATCTCCCTCTTGGGAAAGTCCTTCCCAAGGGTTGCTAGCTCGTTCATCATCTTAAAGAACCGAGCTTCCATCTGATTGATGGATTCACCTTCCAGCATCCGAAAAGCCTCGAACTTCCTGATAGCAAGATCTCTATTGTTCTCCTTGATCTTCTCCGAGCCTTCACTCATCTCCTTCAATGCATCCCAGACCTCCTTCGCGGTTGTCAGATGCATGAGCCTGACCGAATTCTCATAAGAAATGGTGTGGAGTATAATCTAATCAGCAGTAAGCACGGACCTCTCCACAGGCTCATCTCCAGCAACTAGAACAGGAACATTACCAGCTACGGGCCAGATGTTCTGAAGATTCCTCATAAATCTGATGGGGCCATGCTCAATCACCTGGGGCATCTGATCATGGATGGAATAGAGATATGCGAGAACCCTGAATTTCCAATAATCATAATTGTGAATAGAGAATTCAGGAAGACTGCCTTCAAGACACTTAGAACCAGATGCCAAGAATGCAAGTTTTCAGAAACAGATCTGTTCAGTTGACCACCAAAAGTTTCTCCTCAGAAACTGTTGGTAAACAAAGTCAGTGGTCTTTTGAACCACTGCCCTGATACCACTTGTTGGTCCCGAAATGAGTAAAATCAGTGTATGGGGGGGAATACACTGATGTCAGATTTTTCTGAAAGACTCAGAAAAATACTTTAACACGCTCAGTCAGGAATATCCTGAATTACTCAGTAAACTGAAGGTCCTTAGAGACAGCAGGGACAGTTCAGTAACGAGTCAGATAAGCTGAGTGTGAGTAATGTGCTCGAAAGCTCAGTAGAGATAACAAACCTACTGACCGCTCGGAAGCTAGTTAGTTGGACTACTATCTCAGTAAGCTAGAGTATGTGCGGAAAGTGAGCCCTTAGTTTCTACTCGTTTTAGTTTCTGAAAACATTTTCTCTGAGTTTACTTAGTAAACTGGTGGTTAAGGATGGTGCACAATATTAAGACTCAGGATCATTTATTCAGACTGAATATCAAAACTATGCAGTATGTTAAGTTTAATATGTATGACAAATTATGATCCTGAACACAAAAGTAAATCAGCACACAAGGGTCTTTTTAACGTGGTTCGGAGATAACCAACTCCTACGTCCACGACCTGATTAAACAGGAAGCTATCCTCAAAACCCTGAGGATAGGTACTTGGGTTTTACGTGCTAAGGGACACGAATAGCCAACTTCCTCTCTTAGGAACTGACCCCTGAGCGTTTTACAACTCCCAGTCCTTCTAATCAACAAATCTCACACCCTGAGTTGTTTGGTATTCTTGGTTTCCAACTAAGATAGCTCTAGCAGTAGAAAACAATGCTAAATATTAGAGCTATCGATCTAAGCAAATACAGAGTGAATCCTACTACAACACTAGGGAAATTTAAATACAGAGTGTTGCTTATAGTATGCTTTGTGAGCTTGGATTCTTGAGAGCTTTCTCTTGGAAATTTCCCATTAGCCTTGAATGGGTGCAAGGCTCTTTGTATTTATAGGCAAGATTCAAAATAGATCCGTTGGAGGAGATCTTTCCAAATCTTTCCTATTTTAGGGTGGTTGCAGGCTAGATTTACTGTTGACCTAATCACCATGCTTAATCTGGCAATCTTTGTCCCGCCGCCTGCAACTCTGAGACGCATTGAATGCTGCATTAACTGTTGCGCAGACTCCATACATGCGTGTCGAAAGATCATTGGGTCTCTGTACAAATGACTAGTTGACCTTCTAACATGCGTCCTTCCTCGTACATTCAAAGCTACGAGTCTCTTGTCAATAACTCAGGTTGAATGTTTGTCTTTAGTGGAGTCCACTGACATTCTCTTTGTCTCTGTAGATGTTAACATAAATGTTAACTGACCCATAGCATGAATAACCTTTTTGCTTTGGACTTACATGGATCAGGTAAACTGAACCAATGCCTAAGTCAGGTCTTATGTGCATTCAGCACAGCCTGATAGGTTATTCAGCCCAGTATGTCTAACCTTTTTGCTTTGGACTTACATGAGTCAGATAAACTGACTCAAGACCTAAGTCAGGTCTTACGAGCATTTACCTCGGCCCGATAAGTTACACTTACTCTTCGCTGACTGTGTTCTGTCCTGAGCATGCTTAGCGTACTCAGTAGAAGCAACAACCAATGGTACTTCCAGATTGTCTTCAGGATGGATCTTCAGACTTCGGACTTCAGCTTTAGTTCAGGCAATCTTCAACGAGACTGACTCTGACCTTCTTCAGGGCGATTTGTACTTCAGACTTCAGGCTATTGGGTCGACTCCAATAGTCTTCAGTCTTCAACACGTTCTCCCTGAACTAAATCCCTAACCTGACTATCCTGAACTAGACAATCCTGAACCACTGTACTTAGGCAAATTCATCAGGGGTTTTGGGATCTAATCAAAACATTCAGATTGTCCCAACAAATGGTTTGATCCTCAACTGGAACAAATCTATCAAGGTCCACATTTCTAGTTATACCACTCCCACTTGGATTAGATATGATATGGTTTTCCACTGTCTCAAAAATTGAGTCGTCTCTATTAATTCCACCCCTGTTAGGAAATTCATTTTCCAGAAAATGTGCATTTCATGATTCTATTTCTGTGATATTCCCATCTTGATCTCCTATGAAAACGTAATCCTTAGAATTCTTGCAGTATCTAATGAAGATACATTTCTTTCCTCTGGGACCTAGCTTTCCATATTGACTCGTAGAGTCATGCATATAAGTTGTAGACCCACATGCTCTACGGTTACTTAGGTCAGGTTTTCTACCAGTCCATAATTCATAAGGAGTTGAAGCGACTGATTTGGTAGCCACACGATTAAGCACATAAGCAGCTGTAAGTAACGCATCTCCCCAAAAAGAGATAGGTAAATTTTGCTTGTGCCATCATAGACCTCTGATTAGGGTCATATTTGCATCAATTTGTACTAATTTTGAGATGAATTTCTAGAATTTTGAATGCATTTAGGGTCTTAATTGTTATCTATTTCACTTTAATCCACCGTGTATGAATTTATAAGTTAAATTGTAAAATTAGCATTTGGGTTTTAATTATTATTTAATTAATTAATTATAACTCATATTACTTCTTTTTAAAAATTAATTAAGTTGATGTATTTGGTGAACGAGTCTGGATTAAGAAGAAGTTCATTTTAGAAAATAACCATTCTGATTAGGGTCATAATTGCATCTTTTTGCATCCATTTCTATATGGTTTTGATGTGCTTATGTTCATATTTGACCCTATTATGTTATATATAGTGCATTTAACCCTTTTTTGCTAGAAAGTTGTGATAGTAGGTGAAAACGAGCAAAATGAGGAAGAAATGAGCAAGTTCGATAAAATTCCGAATTTATGGAGTCAAGCCAATTGGTGAAAATGATAGACCATGTCGAAGAGTTGAAAGAGAGGGTAGCAATGGAAAAAGAATCGAGTCAATCGGAGCTCTAGAACTCAAGATATGATGAAAACGAGAAGTTGAAGATCGATTGGCACGGAAATACTCTTGGTCGACAGCCGAACGCCTCGCTCGACACCGGAAGTGCCTTAGTCACGTGTCTAGCCTCTGGCTCGCGTGGCATATCAGCCCGATGTAGACCATGGTCGACAGCCCAACCCTCTTAGTCGCGTATAAGGGTAAAGCCGCGCGGCCTTACGGTTCAAATTTGGATTTTCAGGGTTATTCTCATCTTTTCGCGCGTTTAATGAAGGGCACTTTGAACTAAACATTGTGGGCACTATAAATACCTCAAGGATCAGATTTTTAATGATAATCTTCCTTATTCCAAGTTCTTAGATTAGTTTAGAGAGATAATTAGTTAGTTACTTGGTGGGTTCTTAGTTAGATTCAATCTTCTTTCTTCCATAACTTTTGATCAATCCATTGGATCTTTAATCCGTTTGTTCCATTAGCTTAGTCTCATTATTAGCTATTATTCTACGGTTTGATTTATGTTTTCAAGCTTTCGATCAAGAGTTAGCATTTTAGAGGTTTGTAGATTGTATTCAATTTCTCCACATATGGTAAGATTTCCTTTAATTCTCTTGTTTTAGTTAATAATCATGATGATTAGAATGTTAATTGTTGATTTTCATTATCAATTAGCCATGGGCTAATATCCTTGTTGCATGAATATTATGGTGAATTTAGTTCTTGTTAGTCCTATGCATGAATTATTGATCTTGATGGATTAGTTCTCTTATTAATGCTTTGTATGAATGCTTGGGATGTTTAATTGGATTGAATGAGCCTATATTGTTAGCTATGATATGACAATTGAGCTCTAAGAACTATATGCATCCCAAGTGTTTGATATATGACTTGTATGACCAATGAGAATTGCATATTAGCCTAGACCACTTAATTAGAGTATTGGGAGTTGTAGAGAGATCTAAACACCTAATAGAGCCCTTTAGCTTGTGTTATTAGAGAGATCTAGACACTAGTTAGAGAGATAGTTTAATTAAGACACCAAGAGATCTTTTGCATGCTAGGATGGATAGGACAGTAGATGAACAATAGTAGGATTACTTCCATGTACACACCACATTTGCTCACTTCCTAGAGGTGATAGTTAGATTTACTTTACTTTGTTGAAGTAGATAGAAACCATGATCATTTCTTGCTTTCACTAGCTATTAGCCTTTTGTAGACATTCAATACTTGCTTGATATCGCATTGTTTCCCTGTGTTCGATATTTAACTTGGTTAACTTACCACGATAACAGCGACCACATACACTTGCATGGAAATCATACATGATTTTGGCAAACATGTTTTTGGCTCCTTTGCCGGGGAAACGATCACGTTGTTAGGCTTGTATTGATGTTTACTTTGTTTTCTTTGTTTCTTTATTTTTCTTTGATTATTTTTTATTAGTGTTGATACTTGCTTATTTTTGTAGGAGCGAGCTTGATTGAAGATGGATGAATACAACCTTTGCTCGTATTCTCCACATGACATACATCCTTCTAATTCCTACACATATCAACCTTACCCATATAAACCATCACTTCCACAAGAAGATCCTTATTCTCCTATACCTTGCCATCATGAAGAAGCTCCTCCAAGCCGTATTAATGATACTCAATCTTACATCCTCAATCAACTCGAAGAAATTCAAAGGGAGGATGAAAAGCGCTTTGAGGAGACCGATGTAAAGTTTGATAAAATTCTCAAATCTCAAGGAGATCAAATCAAGAGCTTAGAGATCCAATTGGAGCAATTGATCCAACAAGCCCATGAGATTTGCAAAACGACATATCAAGATTCCTACTCTCATTATGATGATACATGTTCCTACTCATATGAAGATCCATATTCCTACACTCCTTACAAAGATACATGCTCCTACACTCCATATCCTCCTAAGCCCTTCCATCAAGAAGACACTTCTTCAAGCTATTAGGAAGAAATTTTAGGTCAAATTCTCTAGAATTTGGAAGAAATGAGAATGGAAGATGAAAGGAACTTTGAGGAGACAAACATGAAGTTTGATAAAATTTGCAAAGCTCAAGGTGACCAATTCAAAGACTTGGAGTTCCAAATGGAACAATTGGCTTTGAGTGTGCGAATGGAGAAGTTAGGGCTCTACTTCGAGCAATTGAGCACCCAAGCCAATGAGACTTGTGAGGAGGAAGATGGGGGTAATCTAGATGATGAAGAAGAAGGGAATGTGGAAGATGAAGATGAGGATCATCATAAGGAGAAGAAAGTTCTTTCTTTACGAGATTGTCTAAATGCTAAAATTTTTATTAATCCTTCTAATGCATATATTGATTATGAGATTCCTATTATTGTTGATGATATTGGTTATAATTATTCTCATGCTACATTGATTAGGGGTCAAGAAGAAGAGAAGGATGGACTAGAAGAGAAAAGAGATGAGTGTGAAAAGGAAGAGGATAAAGAAGAAATTTGTGAGAGTGAAGAGGATGACGAAGATGAGGATGAGCATGACGAATACAAGGACCTTTATGATTACTTTGATTTTGATAAAAAGATTCTCTACAATGATGAGTTGAAGGAGATTAAAGAGTCTTGTGTTCGAAAAGCTTACTATGTTAAGAGTTTCACTAACCCTCTTATTAATTCCCTTTTTTGTATTGATAGGAATCAAGAACAAGAAGTGGAGGATAAGGAAGGTGAAGATTCAAGAGGAGGAAAAGTGAAAGAAAAAGAAGAGGAAGATGAAGGTCCACTTTTGGACATGAGCTTCATTGGGGAGAAACAACAAAATGAAGTGGAAGATGAGCTTCAAGGAGAAATGAGCATTTCTAAACCCTTAGACTCTTCTACTTGTGCTTTAATTGATAATGTTGTTTATTGTGAGTTTATCTTGCCTCTTGAATTGATTTATTATAAGGTAGAATTGTGAATCCTCTTGAATATCTTTGATAGTAGGAGATGGGGGTGGAATGGTGTTATGAGGAGAAGAAAGGAAGAAGAATATGCATGTGCTTACAAGTTTAAATTGATAAGGAAATTAGGGGTGTGGGGGTAGAAATTCTACTTGTTTCCTTGATCATGATGCTATGAGATTGATATTTGATTGGAGGAATGATATATATCCTTGGCCATTTAGCTAACATTGGTGTCGTCCGGCTAGGGGACGTTAAATCCCAGCGCTAGATGGGAGGCAACACATCCTTAAAATTTTCTTGCTTTTTAGGTTTATTTTTTAGTTGAGATAGCTCATTTGTTTTGATTTGCTTCATATGAGGTAGTGTGTTCTCTTACCTTGGTTGGTGCATGTGATTTATCCTACTTTGGGGGTATTGCCTCTTATTATATATGGTGATTTCTTGGTTTAGTTGAGCTTATATATGCATTGTTTGTTCATTGATTTATTGCAAATCCTATTTTGATCAGAAAAAGTTTGGGGGGGGGGGTGTGTTCGTTCTTCAAATTTTGATTTGCAATAATAATTAATGTGATTTGTGAGCTCTAGAAAGGTGTGATGAGGAAATTTCTCTCACTTGGCCTAGAAGGAAATTTTCGTGTAATTGGCAAGTCACTCTCCTATTCTTAATATCAACTCAAGGTATGTCTTTACACTTATCTCTCTATATGTGCTTCCATTCTTAGGTTTAGTTTGTTTGATTGTAGATTGCTATTTTGAGTTTAGGTGTTGACTCTTGTTGTATTGTGCTTTGATTGAGTGCATTGCATGATCTTTATTTCACTTTTGCCAAACTTTTTAGACCCTTGGTCCAAAAAAGTTTGGGGGGGGGGTGTCTTCGTTTCGTAAATCTCATTGAAATGCTATGTTTAGGATGATTCTAGTGCTTTTATGATGTTTTTAGACCTTGTGTCTATGTTGATGTCTTGTTTTGCATGTTGATTTTAGCCATATTGTTGCTAACTTTGAGTAGTGGATGCTTGAGATATGTTTATGATTGTGTGGATGGTGTTAAGAGTTCATGTTAGATGTAGTGGACTTATCTCTTGATTCTTGTTTTGTCTTTGATTATATTGATTCTATGATTCTTAAGATTTTAATGATTTGAGTATTTTGATATGGTATGAGTCATGATCACCTATACCCGTGAGTTTTGAGCTTTTAATGCTCGTTTCAATCTTGAACAGATGATATTATTTGATGTGAGTTCCACAGATGTGCATTATACTCTAGAACTTGGCTTTGGTCTTATTTGAGACTACATTAAATGAAGAGTTTTCATGATATGATTTGAGGCATTTCTTTGATCTATATTGAGTCACTTTGCCCTATGAGCCTACCATTGATATTATGATCCATTGCTCACCATTTTGTGCCTTTAGACTTTTCTTTGGCTAACCACACTTTAAGTCATTTTCCTTTCTTTTTCGAACTCTCTTGTCCCTATGATTAGTACAGTGAAAAGAAGGAAGGAAGATTGGTGATACAATGAGGAATTCGGTGGCCTAAGTTGAAAGATATTCAAGAAATGTTTGATGCATGGAGTGAAAAAGAAGGGTTCAAGAGCAAGTGCTAGCAAAGTATAAGAAAAAGGTTGACTTTTGTTGAAAATATGGTCAAGTTGACTTTTGTTGTTAGTATGATCATAACTTGTCAAAAAAAGGAAAAGAATGATTCTTGAAAGTGTGATTTAGAAGATGCATGAAGAAGGTGTGCACATTGCATTAAGAGGTGAATGACTTCTTACTTGATTCCTTCTATGCTTTACTAATCATACTTAGTCACTTTTATCCATATCTATCCTTCCCTACCAAAGAGCCAAAACTAAAACCTTATAAAGTCCTCATTGATGTGTGAATGATTTGTCATTACAAGTGGTGGAGAAATTAGACTCAAGCCAAGCTTATGGTAGTATGTGGTGTGATGATTGAGAGAACCTCAAACACTTGAGTGATGAGCTATACACTTATCTTGTGAGGATCTTGATTCATTCATTTGAAATCTTGCTTATTGATACATTGTTGATGGTTGATTAGATGAGATTGCATTCCCCTATCTTATCGCTTCATTGCTCGAGAACGAGCAATAATCTAGTTTGAGGGTGTGATTAGGGTCATAATTCCATCTTTTTGCATCTATTTCTATATGGTTTTGATGTTCTTAGGTTCATATTTGACCCTATTATGTTATATATTGTGCATTTAACCCTTTTTGGCTAGAAAGTTGTGATAGTAGGTGAAAATGAGCAAAATAAGGAAGAAATGAGCAAATTCGATAAAAGTCCAGATTTCTGGAGTCAATCCAATTGGTGCAAATGATAGACCATGTTGAAGAGTTCGAAGAGAGGGTCGTAAAGGAAAAAGAATCGAGTCAATCGGAGCTCTAAAACTCAAGATATGATGAAAACGAGAAGTCAAAGATCGATCGGCACGAAAATACTCTTGGTCGACAGTTGAACCCCTTGCTAGGCACGGAAATACTCTTAGTCACGCGTAAGGGTAAAGCCGCGCGGCCTTAAGGTTCAAATTCGGATTTTCAGGGTTATTCTTGTCTTTTCGCGAGTTTAATGAAAGGCACTTTGGACTCAATAGTTATGAAAAACATGTCTACGCACAAAGCTAACCAATTTATCATTCGTTTTTTCAATTCTTGCTCTATCGAAAACTCTAGTCGCCGCACTATAGGTTGCTTTTGCCATAGGATTTAAGTGTAAATTCTTTATTCGATCATTCCCATGACCATTCAATGTCATAAGATCTGATCGACGAACTCCACACATCCTCGAGCAAACAGTCTTAAGTGCTTGACTACTGTCATCCTTTAGGGAAGCTTATGCAATAGCCTTCATCACAACCCAGCCATTTGGCTTGCCTCTATGGTAGGAGCATGTATATCCCCCATTAAATGGTAGAAGCATGTATATCCGCCATTAAATGGCTGGAAAGGAAACAATTGTTAATAAAAAACACCAATTGGTTGAACAGCTCTAGCAGCTCAACGAAATGTTCTCTTAGGTTGTGGGACGTCTTCATCTTGTAATGCATGAAATTATGCAGCACTTCAAACTTAGTCTTCATGTCACGAGTGGAAACTGTTCTCATATACATACCTAAAAAACGAGCAGCCAAAAATTGACCATAAATCAATAAATAAAATATTGACACATGAATTTTCTCAAATACAGCACTTTGGAAAAATCATTCCCATTATGCATCAGACATATTCACAAGTGTAATAAAGTTATATATTTTTTTGGCTCCCACATTCTCAGATAACTGTAATCACAAAACAATTTCCAAAAATATCTACACATGATTTTCTAATTAATAAACGCATATGAAGTGCTAAAACATGAAAATATCGTACTAAAAACAGATCAAAAAACCTTGAAACACATAAAACAGTCTAGAAAATATAGTAGCACGCGAAGAACACGGCGGAAAACTGTCCGACGCGTCTCCATACGCCACCAGAAGCTGACTAACGGCGACCACGCACCAATCATAGTCTGCGCGTGCATTTTACGCTATAGTATCGGAGCTCCGGCCTGCCAGTGTGTGGCCGTCGCACGCCACCACCGGACCGTCGCTCACCAGCGCGTCGCCGTCACGAGCCACCACCGGAGTCGCTCACCGGTGATGAGAATCACAAAATTTACTTAGTAAAATCGAAGCCCTGGCTCAGGCCAGCAAGCATTCGAATCACAATATTAATTCGTGGCTCTGACTCAGGCCAGCAAGCCAACGAAAATCGCAAATAATTGCTAATAAGAATTAATTTATTTCTCCATAACCCACACTAGATCATCGATCTTGTTCTCCATGCTCACGAAACCATTCTCAATCGAGTCCACTCTCGCCTCCAATAGCATGATTCGATCCCGATGTGATCTGGTCATAATTGTGATTCTCCTCTCTCAATGAAAGCACCAATGATGAGAATCACAAAATTTACTCAGTAAAATCGAAGCCCTGGCTTAGGCCAGCAAGCATTCGAATCACAATATTAATTCGTGGCTCTGACTCAGGCCAGCAAGCCAACGAAAATCGCAAATAATTGCTCATAAGAATTAATTTATTTCTAATGATGCGAAAGGAAAATTTAGATTACGGATTGAGCCAATATCTTTTGTATATTAGATTAATATCCTTAGAATATTAGATTTATCTTTAGATTTGCTTTCATATCTTAATTCGTATCTAAGACTTCTATTATATTTTCCTATATTGTTGCAAGAAGTTAGGATGATAGTATCTTATGAATTCTATAAATACTATCAGATGTACTCGTGAATTATATATTGAGAAATAAATTAATTCTTATTAGCAATTATTTGGGATCTTCGTTGGCTTGCTGGCCCGAGTCAGAGCCGCGAATTAATATTGTGATTCGAACGCTTGCTGGCCTGAGCCAGGGCTTCGAATTTTATTGTGTAAATATTGTGATTCTCATCATTGGTGCTTTCATTGAGAGAGGAGAACAACTGAGAATCACAATTATGGCCAGATCACATCAGGATCGTATCATGCTATTGGAGGCGAGAGTGGACTCGATTGAGAATGGTTTCGTGAGCATGGAGAACAAGATCGATGATTTGGTGTGGGTTATGGAGAAATTGGGTCAACAGATGGAACAACTCGTGAAGAATAGTTCACAAAAGAAGCAGAGGACAAAGCATCGTGGTTCCCCGGAGTATTTACCGCCTCAATCGGGTGCACACCTTACCGGACTGATTTCTGCCAACGATGATGCTGACTGCGTGGATGTGGAAGAGGAACATGTTAATGGGCCTGTTGCCCTAATGCCTTCTGTTGGGCCTTCTACTTTGGTTCTTTATTTGAGCCCTGTTGCAAATAATTTCCATGGCCCAAATATAAATTATGAAGATGAGTTATACGTTTCTGAGAAATTATTTTTTTATTTGGAGAAATTAAGTGGGTTTGAATTTAATAATTATCATTATTATATAAATAATGATAATTATTTTAATCATTTTTTAAAGACTCCAAGTGGTGTTTACCGTCTTAAGATTTTGGGAAAAATTCGGACGGCAGATGTTTTTGAAGTTCATGGGTTAGAGATTTTTGTTCTTCTTCCAGATGTTGAACGCGCTGTCGTCTCTCTTCTACAGTTGAAGACAAACATTCTTCCAAATTCGAAGACGAATTTTTTCGAAGGGGGCGGGAATGATGCGAAAGGAAAATTTAGATTACGGATTGAGCCAATATCTTTGTATATTAGATTAATATCCTTAGAATATTAGATTTATCTTTAGATTTGCTTTCATATCTTAATTCCTATCTAAGACTTCTATTATATTTTCCTATATTGTTGCAAGAAGTTAGGATGATAGTATCTTATGAATTCTATAAATACTATCGGATGTACTCGTGAATTAATATATTGAGAAATAAATTAATTCTTATTAGCAATTATTTGCGATCTTCGTTGGCTTGCTGGCCCGAGTCAGAGCCGCGAGTTAATATTGTGATTCGAACGCTTGTTGGCCTGAGCCAGGGCTTCGATTTTATTGTGTAAATTTTGTGATTCTCATCAACCGGCTAGTTAGCGTGCGGCTGCCGGTTTGACCAAAAATGGATTTTCAAAATTTATCTTCCAGTCCCTCCAAAAATTCGAATTCTAAAAAATAAGACCTCAAACTTTCTGAAACTTTTCAAAACAACCCCCCAATTTCAAAATTATTTTTAAAAAACCGTATCTCACAAAATACAAAGGCAAAAATTGCAAAAAAAATATCATCGGTATCCTGGTGACGAGAGCTTTCATACCATGTCAAAATTTTTTGAATTCGAGCAATTTTGAAATAAACCTAGAAATGAAAAAATTCAAACGGGACTCCGAAAACTCAATTTAATCAATGTCATCAACCGATCTACTATCATTCTAGACATAAAAGAGTCGAATCCATTCACTGAAGCAAAATAAATAAACATTCCTATGCGAAAACACACGATTACAGAAACAGATTTCAACAGGAATACCCAAAAAAATATATATTCAACACATATGGATTTAACACATGAAATGACAGCAAAAATATAACACAAGCACTCCTATTATCTAAAATAAACATGTATCTCAGGAATTCAAAAAATAAATATATACAGCTTATGATCCAAGAATAAAATTGCTTCAGTGACGACAAGGGGATACCAATCATATGGGCTCTGATACCATATATGTTGGAATATCAACTACACTCTAACAAGAGAAAGAAGAATGACAATCTGCATCTACACAGCGGAATAAATCTCTGACACGATTGATATCCTCGTCAATTCACGAACTCAGGATCACAATACCCAGTGAGTGTGCGTACCAAATATCCACGAACAATATATTGTATCAGAAGAAAAATGTTTTTCCTTTTGTGATGAATTTTGTGTAACTGATAGCGTGGTTGAAGATTTTCAGGCAAGGATAACGCATATAATAATTTTCTCCATTTCAATTCACGATATAATTTTGTTTTTAAATATTAATATGCGTATATATGTTGTTTAAAGATATTTGGGTGAGGTATATCTCTCCAGATATATGGAGACATGTGCAAAGTATACATTCATCTCTCCCCAAATGTATGTGCTAATGGGTGATAGAAAACAGTACATGGAGAGTATGATTGCACATATGTTGACACTTAATGGGAGAGATCATCAGATTTTTTGGCTTACGAATGTTGGGTGAGTACAACAAATATTTCATTAAATTTTTTTTCATAATAAAATGTAGTTAATTTTAATATTTTTAATGTAATTCGGGAGACATTGGGTGTTGGTCACGATAAACATGAAAAAGCTTGATGTGTATTATATGGATCCAGCTGGTGCGGTGCATACAAGTCGCGTTGAACTCATTTCTTATATGGAAGTGTAAGTTAATTTATAACGATTTATTTAATAATAACTTATTTTAAAATAATAATTTATAATATGCATATGTAAAATAGTCTAATGAGGATGTACCGGAGTCTCCTGTTGAATCAAGACTCAACATCTATCAAGCAAGTGAAATGGAAAAATATTCATTTTATAAATTTACTTAGAAAATTATCAAATTATTAGAAAATAATTATAATTGTATGACGTGTTCATCATTGCTAATCAACAGGTTCCGAGACAAGAAGATGGGGTGCATTGTGGATATTTTGTGTGTTGTTACAAAAAATGCACTTTAAAGTCCGTCGTTACAAATATCTTCATGAAGATATAATTCAAACTTATTGAACGACCATTCCTACAAATGTAGGTTTGTTTATCTATTTATTGACGTTATTATATTGATTGAATATAAGTATTTTTTAACTAATTAATTTTTCAACATTTTACGGTTTGTATATGAACGTCCGCTCGAGTATTACTTTATGGAAACAATGGATAAGTGGAAATTGATTGGTCCGGATATTTGTTCAATCGATTTTTTAGCTTGAACTTTTTTGTGTGACATGTAAACTTAATTAATTATATATTATTATATTAAATTTTATTATTGTGTATATTTATTTAATCGATGTTGCATTTAATTAGTGTATGTTATTGATGTGTATATTTATTTGATTGATTTTAGGGATTAATTATATATATATTTTGATATTAATTAATTATTTAATTGAATTTAGGTAATAATTATATAAATATAATTCGAATATTAAAAAAAATAATAAGAGAGCGTTCAAAAACCGTTCAATAAGTAAAAATAATTTTAAAAAAAATTCGGAATGTTTAGTTCTCATATTATATATTCAGAGTCAAAGGGAATCAAAATAATAATGGAGGCCCAAGAGGTGAGCCTTAATTAAACTTGAGTATAAAATATTGAGAAAATATAATTTTTTGTCTTTAAATATTAATTTTATTTTTTGTTCTCTTAAATTTTAAATTTTGATTTTAATTTTTTAATTTATAAAAAATTATGATTTTATTCCTGTAACTGGTTGAGTACAGGATATAACCATCACAGGACCAAAAAAATAATTCTTTATATATTAAAGAAATAAAATAAAATTCAAAACTTAAGACAAAAAACAAAAAAATAAAGCCAATAAAACTAGTTTTCCTCAGCTAATTTTGAATTATTAATTTGTACCAGGCTATTCTTCATGTTGAAATTCTTGGTTTTTTACATTGATGATTGAGATGGGAGGTTGAATTGTCTTTTTTCTTTATTATCCCGTACGTGTACTAAGATAATATAAATCTTGAAAAGTTCCCATCAATATCTATATATAGAAAGGTGTTTGGCTCCCATCAATAAACACAACTGGATCATAAATCAAGAAATGGAGCATCCTCGAGTCACATTCTTTTTATTTTTAGCATTCTTTTTAATCTTGGGTGCTTCCACCAATCTACACGATGATTTTCATGAATGTCTTACTGATCAATTTCGACGATCAAATTCAGCAACCGATGTGATTTACACCCCTCAAAATTCAACATACACAACTTTATTAGTATCACAAAATCTACGACCACAATCCACCTCCCCGGAGAGGCCCGACCTTATCGTGACACCTTATCACGAATCCGAGGTTATTGCGGCAATTTACTGCTCCAAGAAACTCGGAATGCAAATAAGAGTTTGTAGCGGCGGCCACGACTACGAAGGCCTTTCGTACACTTCCGAAACACCCTTCGTCATGGTCGACATGAGAAACTTCCGATCAATATCCATAGATGCCCACGAGAAAACTGCATGGGTTAAAGTTGGCGCCACATTAGGCCAACTTTACTACACTCCTGCACTAAAAAGCAAAACCCTCGCATTTTCGGCGGGCGTCTGCCCCACCGTCAGCATCGGCGGCCACTTCAGTGGCGGAGGATATGGCATGATGTCACGTAAGAATGCAATCGCCGCAGATCACATCATAGATGCAAAACTAATCAACGCCGACGGCAAAATCTTGGACAGAAAAACCATGGGGGAGGATCTCTTTTGGGCTATAAGAGGAGGAGGCGGTACTAGTTTCGGAATTGTGGTTGAGTTCAAGGTGTCGCTGGTCACCGTCCCAGAGACGGTGACGGTTTTCAACGTCACCAGAACTTCGGAAATGGTGACGCAGCTGGTGCACAGGTGGCAGTACGTAGCGGATAAGGTCGACGAGAATCTTCTACTCAGGCTTTTTCTTTCCCCCGTTAGGTCACCGTCAGGAAACCTAACGGTGTCAGCGTCTTTCACTACGCTGTACATCAGCGACGTTGGTGATCTTCTGCGACTAATGAAGAAGCAGTTTCCAGAGCTCGGTTTGGTTAGAGAAGATTGCATGGAAATGAGTTGCATTGAATCAACTCTCTTCTTCTTTGGTCTCTACGATCAACCACCGGAGGTGTTAATTGCTCGATAGAACTCTACAGGGCCTCTTTGAGCCATTTTATTTTAAGGGAAAATCGAACTATGTGAGTAGTCCGATTCCGACTTTCAAAATACTAGTTATTTTACTAATAAAAATTAAAAAGATAACGTTAATCAAAATTTTATATATGAATAGTGTTTTTCAGGTAAAAATTACCTAAGAAGTAGTTCCGATTTAACTCCGTCACAAAAAAATTTACTAAATATGCTTTTTCTAAAACATTGACTCGACTCCGATCAGGTTCTGACCTTTCAAGATTACTCATTTAATCCTTAAAAATTAAATAAATATAATATTAGTCTTAATTATGTATCTTTAAATTTTTTATGGTTAAAGGAACCTAAAATGTCATTCCGACACAACTCCGTCAAAAAAATACTATTGAGAATGATATTTATAATAAATTTAGACTGGTCTCCGACCTTTCAAAATATTAATTATGTAATAATAAAAATAAAAAAGATAGCGTCAATGAAAATTTTATATATTTGTTTTTTTAGGTAAAAATAACGTAAAAAGAAGTTTCAACCCAATTCCATCACAAAAGATATACTGAAAATAACTTTAAAAAAAAAAAAATTGTCCGGGTCCAACCAGGTTCCGATCTTTTAAGAATACTTATTTAATCCTTAAAAATTAAAATGATAGTTATAATCATGTATGTTTTGAATTTTTTATAGGTTAAAGGAACCTAAAAGATCATTCCGACCCAACTCTAACCTTTAAAATGTTATTAAGATTATAAAAAATAACGTTGAATCTCAAAATATGTTTTTACAAAATATTATATTAATTTGGTGTAAGAAACGAAATAGGAAAAAGATGAGGAGTGAAAAGAGAAATTTAAAATAAGGAATTAGAAGTAAGGTTATATTGGTCACTTATTTTTTAAAAAGGCAAAAAAAAGTTTTTACAAATTTGTGGACAAAAAAGAGTTTGTACCTTAAAAAAGGCTAAAATTTATGACAAAACACTACAAGAAAATCATTGAAAGACAAGGGTTCAAAACCGTTGTCTTTCCATAATCCAAACCGTTGTAGATCGGCCTGTTGTAGTAGGTAGCTTAGTATAGACAACGGTTGATGAACGTTGTCTTTATCATGTATTACAACGGTCACAGACCGTTGTCTATACTTACATACCTACTACAACAGGCCGATCTACAACGGTTTGGGTTATGGAAAGACAACGGTGTTGGACCGTTGTTGTTTAAGTTTTTATACAACGGTCATAAACCGTTGTATTTCACAAAAAGTTGTTGTAAGATCATAATAAATTTTGATACACAATGGAAAGACAACGGTTTTGGACCGTTGTGGTTAATGTTTTTATACAACGGTCATAAACCGTTGTATTTCAAAAAAAAATTATTGTAAAATCATAATAAATTTTGATAGACAACAACGGTTATTGACCGTTGTCTTTTTATAAATTAAATGTTGATAGACAACAGTTATCGACCGTTGTCTTTATACTTTTACAATGTTTTATCGACCGTTGTCTTTGTACATATTAAACGTAGTTATAGCTTAAAATAAATTTATATACAACGGTTTTCAACCGTTGTCTTTAGTTGTTTATACAACATTTAATGACCGTCGTATATACCAAAATTAATGTTGTTGTAGCTTAAAATTATAATAAAATCACAAGATACACTATGGTTCTAAAACGTTGTCTATAATCATTTCAACGTAAATAATCAAATTCTAAATCAAATAATAAAAATAAATTTACCATAAACATTTGACTACCTTGATCAACTTAATTGTACCAGTTAGTACAACCATGCATTGCCTAACAAAGCCTTCAAAGGAATTTCCACATAATCAAAAAGCATTTCAGTTACGTACGTACTTACTACCAAATTCGTTTACAAAAATTCCACTACCATCACTGTTCATGCATGTTCCACAACCAAAAAAATGTCTCTACCTTCAACATTCGTGCACCTTCTTCAATGCTCATCACTACATTGAAAACAAATAACATTTTAGCAAACCTAAAAATCAATAATGAACAAGACACACAATATATAACTATTGGCTTCATAAATCACCATATATACGTGTATATTTTGAATTCCAATTAAACTAAAGCAACTCACAAGTTCACCAACATATATAACATGTACGCATAAACATATTTGCTAAAACCTACATTGAATTAATATCATTGATAAATACGATATATTAAGAGCTAAAACACAATGAAGAACAAACCTTGATCTATTCATACACATTCTTCAGAATGCATTCAGCCCATTCTTGCCGCACTTGATTCATTTCATCCATGGAGTAAGATGTAGTTTTTGGGAACTACAAAAAATATGTATCTATATAAAATTCATTGAAGATAATTACAAAATATGAAAAAAAAAAGAATATTACCAATGATTGCAGTGAAGCTATTGTCACTTGTTTGTCAAATTGCATAATTCGTTTCAAAAAGCAAAGAACATAGAAACCACATTGGTAACCATCAGGCTGCCTAGGGACCTGAATACGAAAAAAATACAGAAGAAACAATTAATTATGCATGGTTCGTTAGTCTATTTTATTACTAGTTTATTTTATGTACCTTAAGTAATCTCCAGATGATAGATTTCTTGCAAGACTTACTCAACCCCAAGTCAGTCAATCTAAAAGCTCTATATATTTTAGAAAAACGTGGTCAAAAAATCAATTACTAGAAAAATATGGTCAAAAAATCAATTACTTATATTTTAAATAAAATGGAAAATTTTAAACAAAACTTACAGGTCAACCACACTCTTCCAGACTTCATCTTTGTTGCGAGTGTAAAGAGGATCCAATAAACAAACCTCTAACTTATGTGGATCAATCACAGTCAAAATCCAATTATCTCTGGTAAAAAACAACATATATAAAACATTATCTTAATTAATAACCTCAAATTTTCGTAAGCTGTAAGAAATTGAGAATTTAATAAATACGTACTCTACATTACATGGCACCAAACATAGTTCATTAGGAGACGTTTCAATCATTCTAGTTGAAAGATTGCGTGCCCTTCGATCAATATCACTGCTTTGAAATTTCATTCCAGGGTAAGGGCCTAAATTGCTTGGATCGACAAATTTGAAGTTATAAACTTTGTCCTCACGTGTAGACCACTTATTAAACAGGTGCCTACCATTAACAAATGAATTATAAACTAACATATCAATAAACATGCAATGAGTTATTAAATAAATCATTATGCTTACCAAATGTAAACCACGATACACGAGCATGAAATTGGCTGCAATCGGCAGAATTGGTCGATGTCTTCAAAGTCGATATGGACAATTGAGTCATGACCAAAAACATTCTTATCTAAGGTAATGTTTATGTTTCCATTTGAAGCGGTTAGAAGCTTTGCGTAACAATAGAGACCGTTGAGGGCTGTGGGGACAGTAGACGGATCTAATGTTTGCTTCTTAAGTTCCTTAACTTTTTTCTTTGGTTCATCCATCTATAATAATTAATTGGTACGTAGCATGTAAGTTATTTCAATCAAACTAAATATATTTTTTAAACTGAATAATATTAAAAACTCTAACCTTGGTTCGTGGAGCTATTAAGTTCCTTGGCCAAGCCACGTGTGAGCCAACAGCATCACGAACAAATTGAAGTTCATGGTTTGGAAATGGTAAACGAGCATCCCCAACCACTGCTACATCAATGGCTACACGCATGCAATCTTTATGTAATTTCTTACCATGAATAACTTCATTGGGTCCATTTGCTCTAACCACAACTCCAAGTGCAACAATATCTGATTTAGGCTCCAACATCAACTCCACAAGTTTTCCCTACATGACAATTGGGGTAAATAAGGAGAACTAAAAATACAGCAGTTAGTATCTATTTGTTAATACAATTCCTTATATTCACCTCTAAGGATGGATAATCCTCCAAAATCATCACCTCATCCTCTACTTCTTTATGTGAAGGACTATTTTCAGCAGGAATCTCATCTACATCCATGCCACAATTTTTTTCCTTCACTGAGCAGCTGCCCTTCCCTTCAGATTTCATGGTGCTTCCACGACTTTCAAAAATTATGGCCTCGAGTCTTGCTATGCGTTCATCTAGTGCAGCATTCTTTTCCTTCTGGAGCATCAATTCTTTTTGGAGAATCTTTTCATTCTTTGTGGAAGTGCCAGGACTCTGGTGAAAGAATGCAGATTG
This sequence comes from Prunella vulgaris, assembly GCA_026898435.1. NCBI lineage: Eukaryota > Viridiplantae > Streptophyta > Magnoliopsida > Lamiales > Lamiaceae > Prunella > Prunella vulgaris. Next base: position 124,161 of record JAPKLY010000283.1, on the reverse strand, counting down.
GCTAACGAAACCTCCAACACCCCTCACACGTCCACCATGCTCTTTTGAATCAAGCACCCGTGAAAGAATTCCAGTTTTGGCATCTGATATCTGGGATGAGTCGTTGGTTCTACTCTCATCTACATATCTAGACTGCAATGTAACCCAATCAATGTATTAAAAAATAGTTTAAAAATTTGGGATAATATAGGAATAATCATTGTTTCAGTATAGTTATTATACTTACAATTAATGCAGCCTTTTCATTCAACTCTTCTCCCTGAATTAATCCTTCTTTGTTTTTTCGTCCTTCGACCCAAAGCATACATCTATCAATATCGCGATCCCCAGATAACGGCGATGGCTACATGTGGATTTGACAAAGGCTTGGTAAATTCATTACTTCCAGGCCTCTGTGGGATTCCAATAGTGTTCATACTTCGTAAGTGATCGGAAGCAAATTCCACTGCCTCTTCTGCAATGTAGCATTCAGCCATACAGCCTTCAGGGTGATTGCGATTTCGTACATAACCCTTGAGAACTTTCATGTACCTTTCAAATGGGTACATCCATCTATACCAAACTGGTCCACAAAATTTCACCTCTCGCACAAGATGCACCATTAAATGAATCATGATATCAAAGAAAGAAGGAGGGAAATACTTCTCAAGCTCACATAGTGTTATCACAATCTCCTTTTGCATGTCATCCAACTTTGAAACATCTATCACTTTACTACAAAGCTGATTGAAAAATAAGCACAACCGAGTGATAGTATGCCTGACATTATCGGGTAAGACACCACGAATTGCTACCGGGAGCAACTGTTGCATTAAAGTGTGACAATCATGGGACTTCAATCCAATAAGTTTTAAATCTTTCATTGAGACCAAATTACTAATATTGGACGAGTAACCTGTAGGCACCTTCATTGTCGATAAAGACCTGCAAACCTTTTTTTTCTCTTCCTTACTTAATGAATAACAGGCAGGTGGGATATATGTCCTCTTTTTTCCCACATCAGGTGCCAACTTACTTCTCAGTTTCATGTCCACAAGGTCAAGTCTCGATGCTAATCCATCCTTAGTTTTTCCAGGAATATCGAGTAATGTACCTATGAGACTCTCACACACGTTCTTCTCAATGTGCATCACATCAAGAACGTGTCTAACATGAAGATGCTCCCAATACTCGAGATCAAAGAATATCGATTTTTTCTTCCAACATGATTTTTCTTTTTTCTCCTTTGATTTACGATTACAGCTCATTTTTCCCCAACTGCATTTGAATCCAGCAACTCTTTTTACTATGTCAGTGCCACATAATACATCTGGAGGGGGATCAAAGTCTTGCGTGCCATCAAACGCCTTCTTTTGCCTTCGAAATGGATGCTCGTAAGGAAGATACCTTCTGTGGTATGTGTATGATATTTTCTTGCTATACTTCAATCTATTGGAATTTGTTCCTTCACAACAAAGAGGACAAGCATAGTACCCTTTCACACATTTTCCCGACAAGTTTCCATACGCTGGAAAATCATTGATTGTCCATAAAAGAACAGCACGAAGAAGAAACTTTTCATTTCGATATGCATCATATGCATCAACACCAACCCACAAACTTTGCAAGTCATCAATCAGAGGTGCCAAGTAAACATCAATATCATTCCCCGGCTGTTTGGGACCAGAAATCAATAATGTCAACATCATAAACTTTCTTTTCATGCATAACCATGGAGGAAGGTTGTATGTTACCAATATAATTGGCCAACAGCTATATGAAGAGCTCATATTACCATGTGGATTGATTCCATCAGCTGACAAGGCTAATCTAAGGTTTCGTGGATCTTCAGCAAAACTTTGCCATTTATGATCCACTATCCTCCAACAAGGTGAATCTGCAGGATGACGCATTTGACTATCAGAAACTCTCTCATCATTGTGCCATGTCAAATCCTTCGACACTACCTTGTTACGGAACATTCTTTGAAATCTCGGAATAGGTGGAAAGTACCATAAAACTTTGGCTGGAACACCATCTCTAATCTCTAAATTCTTACCCATTTTCCACCTTGAAGCCCCACAAGTAGGACAATTTGTGTGGTCCTCATAGGCTTTCTGATAAAGTATACAATCATTAGGGCATGCATCAATTTTCTTATAATTCATCCCTAATCCTCTTAAGCTTCTCTTGGCTTCATAAAGAGATAGAGGTAATTCATTATTTTCGGGGAGCATATCTTTGAGCAAAGTAAGGAGGTCGGTCAGAGAATTTTCACTCCATCCATGCTTAGTCTTCAAGTTATATAACTTCAAGATTGCAGATAATTTGGTAAATTTCGTGCACCCAGGATATAGAGGCTTCTCAGCATCAGCGAATATTTATGTCAATTCATCTACACCCTCAGTGTCATCATATGCTGCATGTATCATATCATCTAAGGCTTCATGAGGATAATCTATATCCTCATATGTTCCTACTTGGTCACTTTCGCTCATTGAATATAGTTTGGGTTTCTCTCCATGCCACACCCATTTTGTGTATTGTCTGTCTACACCATTACACATTAAATGTGCTTTTACTCGAGTAGATGTGGACCTCTTCAAATTTCCACACTTTACACAAGGACATGACATATCATTAATATCCTTCACATTTTCACTTGCATAACGTATGAATTCATCTACTCCTAGACGATACTCTATAGACAACCTATCCTTGAACATCCATCCTTTGTCCATCTCTTGCATGTGATCTATAGTGAATTTAAATTACAAATAATTATGGTAAAATTTAAGGACACAATCTGACAAATAAATAGGCATGCAATCCTAACCACATAAAAAATTAGGGACACAGCCCTCAAACATGCATGGATACAACCCTAAAACATATAGGGACACAGCCCAAAAATAATACAACCTATGTAAAGACACAGCTCAACTAAATTAGAAGACAATTTAATCTAATCCACTTGAAAGGTTGAAAATAAAAAATAATAGGCAGAAAAATAGAGGTACCTGTTGTGATGAGCTACTAGAGTAAAAAAGCTTGTGGTACACATCACAATAGAGAATGGCTATGCAGTAAGACCCAGATCGATAAACTCCTATAAGATGAAGAATAATTAGAAGTTTCAGAACTCTAAATTTATAGATGAGCGCATTCATAACAACAATAATAAGATTGTTTCACTACTAATGCTCCTATTTCGTTATAGAAGTAATGAAACCATAAAACATATTTGGTTATAGGGACAAGTTTTTTATGAGAAATTTAACAAAATGTATTTATAATATAAGATTAAATAAAAAAGTGTTATAAAAAAAAAAGATTATACTCAATTTATAATGATAATGTGTGGCATGAATCTAAAACTCAAGGCATCATATATCATTTAGAAATATGTTTCCATAATTTCATAATAAGAAAACGATGCCCCAGCTACAATCCAATTACAACAAATTCCATCTTTTGTTTTCTTCTTAAATTTGAACAAAAGTTGGTTGATTTTGATTTCCACAACTACTCAAGCATTAACTAATATCATATTATATATTCAACATAAAATAATAGTAACCAATATGGAAGAAACACTAATTAGGTCCAGTAAGAACAATGATGAAGGGCACACATCCATTGCAATAAATTCAGAGAAAATCATGAAAAAAAAAACGTATCATTTTTCATTGAAAATACACACATAACTGAACTATACACACATAACTGAACTATTTTATTTGTAATAAATCAGGTTATACATCAGTTACACACAAGACCAATTCGTAAATTCAAAGCAGGTTATAAATGTTAATTTATTAGTATTAATTTATTTACATCAGTTATAAATCAGGTTATAAAAGTTAATTTATTATTATTAATTATTTTCACAAAAGTTTAACCATATAATTCACCATAAATTTATTGTCCATATATTTTGGACCAAGTCAATCGACCACTAACTAAAACTCAATTAAAACCAGATAATCTCCATATGAATCTCAACCGAATTCTTAATTAAATTAATTATGGATTAACGAACAAAATAAATTTAATTTTTAATTTTTTCTAGAAAAAGAATAAGGTTGTCCCCACCACATTGAACCTTGGTGCGTCGAACTCCATCCTTACTTGCACAACATTGGCAATCTTTTCAAGAAATCACTCACAAAACAATTAATTTATTTTTTATTAAAAAGGAATAAACTGTGACAATGCTGATTTGCCATATATATACCCAATCAATTTGTTTTGGAAAGAAAATAATTAACCAATCAAAATTAATTTAAGTGTATTACCATATATAAATATATATAAATATTATATTATGATTAAGAGAAATAGTAAAAGCCCGTGTCTTTCTTTCTGTCTTCTCCCAAATAATTCCTCGATAGTTTCCAACACTCTGTATTTATGCTAATTCCCAACACCAAAAATTCATTCAGTCTCATTCAACAAAACTGCGCAACAAATCTCTAATCTACCATCTGACTCATTTATAATTTTTTTTATATTTCGATCGATATTTGATCCATGTATACATATACAAGTTCTATCAGTAAGATAAATTATATATGTAAATGGATAAGAAGAAAAATAATTGTAAACAAAAAACTTCACCTTTAGTATGCTTATTAATTATAAATTTATGGTGAATTATATGGCAGTTAATTATTATTAATACTATATATGAAAAAATTTAACCGGACAAATGAAATCTAAACAGCCACCATAGACATGTTCATTCATGCATTTTATCAAACAGTTAAAATGCAAACTAAAACAGAGATTAATATGGATAACCCTCTAGATTAACATAAATATACAATATCCCACATCCCACCCTCACACACCTGGAGGCAATAGCCTGAGCAGCGCTCGACGGAGGCAGACGAGTGACAGGGGAGACCAACAGCTTGTGCGCGCAATGAGTGACAGGCCAGGGCGCACGACGCGAGGAGGAGGCTGGCGGCCTGGGCGAGCGGCGTGAGGAGGAGACCGGAGCCTGGGCGCGCGAGGAGGAGACCGGAGCCTGGGCGCGCGAGGAGGAAACCAAAGCCTGGACGCAGACGCACGGAGGAGACCGGCGGCCTGGGCAACCTGGCCGACGGTCGGAGGCAGAGGGAAAAGTATGCGAAGAAGAAGATTGTGGCCGACGGTTCGAAGGCAGAGGGAAAAGTATGCTTAGAAGAAGATTGTGGTCGACGGTTCGTAGGAGAGGGAAAAGTATGAGCCCTAGTTTTCAATTTGAATTTTCATCACTACTGGTTTTTTTTTATTCAATCGAGCCCGGCCTAGTTTTATTGTTTAAGTTATAAAGTTTTAAAGTTTTGTTGTTTAAGTATGCCAAGAAGAAGAAATATAAAGTTTTGTTGTTTAAGTTATAATAATACCCAAATTAATAAAATTTATAAAATTTTTAATTACGTATATACAAACTTAATATTTCTTGTTAAGTTAATTAATGCACACTTAAGTTAATAATTAAAAATTATGTTTGTGATTATCCTTCATATATAATTCCCTTTTTGAAATTCTTAAATTCTATAATTTGTACGGTCATAATTTAATATTTTAATATCATATTAAAAATTTTTAAATATTATTTTTAAATATTTTCTAATACAATTGAATAATCTAAAATATTTTATTTAAATAATTAATTTAAAATTAATGTATAATTAATTTTTAATGTCGAGTAGTGGGGGTTATGTACTAATTTAGTATAATTAAGTAAATAATTAATAAATAAAATTTTGGTGGAAGAAATTGGGGAAGATTTTAGAGGGCAAGATTTTGGGGATTTTTTGAAAATACTCCAAATGTTTGTTAAAAAGTGTATTTTAAATTTTTTAAATTGTTATTCAAAATATACTTAAAAGTGTTAGTTCTAAGCATTAATGTTTAAAGTGCTATTCTAGTCCTAAATTTAAAAAGTGATATTCTAGTTCTAAATTTTAAAAGTGTTATTTCAAAATAATATAAAGTGTTATATATTTTAATGAGTTAAAAGTTTTAAATGTACAATTGATCAAATATCATGTTACTACAACGGTCATCCACTGTTGTAGTAAATAATTTTATACTACACCATATTATAAAGATATACAACATTTAGAAAACCGTTGTAGTATCATTCTTTTTAATACATCATTTTTATGGTTATATACAACAGTCAATTAACCATTGTCTATAAGTTATTTTACTGATATACGACATAGATATACAACGGTTCAAAACTGTTGTCATAAGGCACTTTCTACAACGTTGTTTCTATGAAAATATACAACGGCTTGAAACTGTTGTCATTTAGCAAATTTTCCTGAAAACCACTTATATACAACATATATTTACAACGGTTTAAAAACGTTGTAGTACGTTACTTTCTACAACGCGTCTTTTGTGGTTTAGACAACGTCTGTCCATAACCGTTGTCTATCATCAAAATCCTGCTGTAAAAGACAACGGTTCTTCTTTAAGCAACATGTTTTTTACTTTAGACAACGATTTTTAGCGGAATCGTTGTCTTTCCAGCGTTGTATAACATCATTTTTCTTGTAGTGAAAACTCATATACAAATTTCTACGCTTCTAGAAGCATAGAAATTTCTAAAAATAGATTAAAAAGTATTAACAATTCACGCGCCCAACCCAGCTAACCGAACACACGCGCATGTGCCCTTGCCCAGGTATGCATGGTTAATTCCTCCCTACTGCACCCTCACCTGCCCCCCCAAACCCCCCCCCCTCCCTAAACGCAAGGCCCAAGCCCAATAGACAAGTTAAATTCTTTTATTTATTATTATTATTATTTAATTATTGTAAATTTAAAAATAAATTAAATAATATTATACAATAAATTTAAAATTTTGCTTTCAATTTATGTTAGTATAGTAACATACATTTATCTATATAGTAGCACACATTTATCCATATAGTAACACAAATTGGAGAGCAAATATATGTTACTATTAGAGCGAATGTGTGTTACTATCTTATAAAATGTTGTTATTTGTACACATATTCATTTATTTTTGTAGAATAAATAATTTTTCATAATGCAAAAGAAAATTGTGTGTTACTTTAAGAATAAATATTGATTATTCACAAATATTTATTTATTTTTATGAAAAAAATTATTTTTTTAATATAATAACATATGTATTACATGAAACAATATACCTAGATTTTAAGGGATGCGGAATAAATTAAGAAACATATATTTATTATCATAAAAATATATTTTGCTCATATAGTAACACACATTTGCCCATATAGTAACACAAATTGGGAGACAAATGTGTGTTACTATTAGAGCAAATATGTGTTACTATCTTATAAAATATTGTTATTTTACATATATTTATTTATTTTTATAGAATACATAATTTTTCACATAATGCAAGACCAAAATGTGTGTTACTATAAGAACAAATATTAATTAATCACAAATATTTATTTATTTTTATGGAAATAATTGTTTTTTTAATATAATAACATATGTATTACATGAAACAATATACCTAGATTTTAAGGGATGAAGAATAAATTAAGAAACACATATTTATTCTCATAAAATATATTTTGCTCATATAGTAACACACATTTGCACATATAGTAACACAAATTGGGAGACAAATGTGTGTTACTATTAGAGCAAATATATGTTACTATCTTATTAAAATATTGTTATTTTACATATATTCATTTATTTTTATAGAATAAATCATTTTCACATAATGTTTGAGCAAAAAGTGTGTTACTATAAGAATAAATATTAATTATTCAAAAATATTTATTTATTTTATAGAAATAATTATTTTTTTAATATAATAACATATGTATTGCATGAAATAATATATCTAGATTTAAAAGGATGATGAATAAATTAAGAAACACTTATTTATTCTCATAAATATATATTTTGTTCAAATAGTAACACACATTTGCACATATAGTAACACAAATTGGGAGACAAGTGTGTGTTACTATCAGAGCAAATATGTGTTACTATCTTATAAAATATTGTTATTTTACATATATTCATTTATTTTTATAGAATAAATAATTTTTCACACAATGCAATAGCAAAATGTGTGTTACTATAAGAATAAATATTAATTATTCACAAATATTTATTTATTTTTATTATAATTATTTTTTTCTTATAATAACATATGTATTACATGAAACAATTTACCTACATTTAAATGGATGATAAATAAATTATGAAAAACATATTTATTCTCATAAAAATATATTTTGTCCTTATAGTAACACACATTTGTCCATATTGTAACATAAATTGGGAGATAAATGTATGTTACTATTAGAGTAAATATGTGTTACTGTAAAATTAAATATGTGTTACTGTAAAATTATTTGTGTGTTACTATATATATATAAATATTTATGTATAAAATAATATTAAATATATTTTTTAATTAATGTAATAATTAAAAAAATTCAAATAAACTGTTGCATGGTAGTGAAGTGGGTGTGGGGTTGGAGGGCAAAGGTATGCATTGTATTGAGTGTGGTGGGTGGGGGGAATATATTCATGAAAATGTGATTAATTACTCGCGGCTGGTGGGGGGAATTCATGCAAAATCCCTCAGCAGCGTGCGCGTCTGATTAAGTTTTTACTATATCTATTTTTGAAAATTTCTACCGTAAAAATTTCTACGCAAGTGTGCCTCAAAATTTATAGTTTTCTCTTGTTTATTTATACAAGTGATTCTCCCATGCGATGCACGAATTATGTATTTTACAAATTTTAAATAAAAAATTTATATAAATAATAAATTTATATTAAATAAAATAAAATATAAACTTTAATTGGGTTGAATAAATCTAATACTCAATTCTTTTGAATAAAATAACTACATTAAATATAAAAAAATTTTATTTTATTAATTTTATACAATTTCTTTTACAATTATTATTTTCTTTAATAAGTAAAGATTATATTGTATATGATTCAAAATTTTAATTTAATTTTTATATGTTCAATATATATGTTAAATTAAATATTTTAAAAAATAAATAATTTGATATATTGTGTTTTGAAAATAGATTTAAATTTAAAATTATTGCATAAAATAAAAAAATAAATAGAATTAATTCATTTTCTTTAGTGGAGTGTGAGTTTCACTATTACAACACTAAACAAATATACTTCATATGCTGCATTAAATATAGGGAGACTTACAACTAGGGCCAAATAGTATACCCAAAACACATATAAGGTCACCTACTTTTAATTAAAACAACCAAGGCCAAAAAACGTTTTTGTGTACTATTGAGATTATTTGTGTACTTGTGACTGAACATATGTACTATAGTTCATTTAAATGTACCTCGGGTACTGTTTGAGTAATTATTGCACTGACAAAAGGTGCGATTGATGTGATGTGTGTGGTTCACGTCACATCGGTTACTGTACCGGTCACATCACATTATTACCTTAATTTATCAGTACGTCGGTTACTGTTGACGTGTGTTGGTCCCTTAAAGTGGTCAAGGTCTAGAGGGGGGGGGGGAATAGACTTTGAGTCCAAAATCAGATTTTTCAAACTTTTTAAAAGGATGGATTCTAGAACCTTATAGTAGCCATTTTGAAGTTTAAAAATAACAAGTCTACAAGAGTTTTAAAACTGGACCACAAAGATTACGGCTGTGGACTTAGAGAAGTTTGCAGCTGCAGAGTTTAAAAAATTGCAAAAATAACAAATCACTTGTAGACAAAAATATCAGAGGAATTCTCACAATTAAAATTGTCTTGAGAATACTCTAATGTGCAGCGGAATAAAGTGAGTGTTAATGAAAAATAATGTAAACTAAACTTAACAGTTGAGTGACTTATGAAAGTCTACAGCTGTAGAGTCAGTTTTTCTCTTGTGAAGATCACAAAGTTTTATGCACTCAGGTTTTAAAACAATGATGAATGTAGCAAGGAAGTTAAATATGCAGGACAAGAATATAAAGAGCAGAAGGTAAATAGACCAGGTTTATAGTTTTTTAGTGTCTATAAAAAGACCACCTACATCCACTGTTACACCACTTAGGTGCCAAATTCACTAAGAAGTGATCACAAAGATCAATACAAGTAGTTCCCCCTTAGAACTAGGTTCACGCAGATTCCTATTCTAAAAAGAGATTAAACTACCCTATTCACTCAGAATATAACTCACACAGAGTTTACAAAACCTCACAAAGAGATATCTACACTAAGTAGAAATATAAAATAGGTGAGGGAACAACAACAAAAGGTGTGATTCTTACTAAGAAAATCCTAACCAACTATTCTATAAATCACAAATAATAAAACAAGTAAGGCTCTCTCAGAAAATTACTTGGTGTAGACTTGCTTAGGTTGAATGCTTGTAGGCTCAGGGTTGTTGTTGTTGTTGCCTTTGAGGACTTCTTCTATTTATAGATTGAGTGGTGTGACTTTTCCGTTGGGAATTTCAAATTTGAAATTCAGATAAGGCTCCTCTCTCTCTATTGGCATGTGTGAAATGGTCCTCATCCTTCACACAAGATAGTAATGATTGTACTATGTCCTTTTCTTCAGTATTCTGGCCTTCCTTGTAACTAATCTTCATTATCCTCCAGAATCAAAGAAATAACCTTCACCTAAGTACAGTTTAGTGAGTGCTTGAGAGCTACACTAACAGTGCTTAAGGGTCTTCATTGTCTTCAATTAATCTCTGACTTGTACAATCTCTTCAAACGGTTCTTTGCAGCTGTAGAGTCCTGTCAATATCAAAAATCGGCTGTAGAGAAACCTTACAGCTGTAAGGTCATGTCTGGCTGTAGATTGATCAAATACACAGCTGCAGACTTCACTTACAACTATATGTTTCAAGCACCAATTTCCTCAGCACAAGTGCTATTTCAAATTATCAAATTAAACACATTATTTTGCACACATCAAAATCTAAACCAAGGTAGTAACAACGTGTGTACCATTGAACAAATTGGTGTACTAATGTACAAATTAGTGTACTATTGCGATTGTACCACAATAAATCGTATTGTACTAAAGTATTGATTATTGTACTACTACGTCTCTTTTCCAGCAACACAAATTTGTATAATTTCCGGCGAAAATGATGATAATAACTTACATTTACTCATAATTTTTCCGACAAATCTCTTCATCCATAAAAAAAAATCATCCACAATAAAAAATCAAAACAAAATCCTCCACAGTTGTCTCTCGTCCACAATAAAAAATCAAAATAAATTCAAACTAAAAAATCAACAACCACAGTTGGCAATAAAAAATCAAAAAAAGAATCAACAACCCAGAAGAGCTTTATTGTGGAGGATCAACAAATCCAAAGAATCCTAGATATTACTCCTGCAAACATTTAGTAAAACTAACTCAAAGCCTCAACAAAATTCAATTAATATATATTGTCCAATTCTTTACTGTAGCATGTACAATGTATTAAGAGAAAAAAAAATTAGATGGCAGGTCTTGTAATATTTCAGAAGGAAAAATACTGTAGGAACATAAATTCTGCTAGCTAACCTGCTCTCCAACACAGTTGTATACAACAACTCAAACTTCCAACATCCGCCCACCTCCGCCGACAGCCGTCCAACATACCCAAAACACCAGTCAGAATTAATTCCAAAAATTCTCCCCCCACAAAATCAATGTAAGCCCTTGGATACTTACTTTTACGACAAAAAATGAAACGGGGGGAATTAATACCTTCTTCGAGGCCATCAATATCTTCATCAACATCCGTAAGCAAAATCTTCGAAAATTGAAGGGCTTAAGACTGGGTCCTCCTGTGAATCCTTCTTCTTTACAGAGGCAGTGAGGGGCACCTCAGGAATATCCCGGGATGAGCACGGGTAAAATGGGCTCAATCGATTTCTTGCTCAACCGATTCGCCCCAAAAAGCAATTAGCCCCCAAAATCGATTTAGGGCTCCTACATTTTTGGGCTCAATCGATTTAGGGCTCCTCTATTTTTGGGCTCAATCGATTTCTTGCTCAGTCGATTTAGGGCTCCTCCGTCTGTAATAAAATGGATTTGAGAGAAAGAGGGAGAGAGAGAATTTAGAAAGAGAGAATGAGTGAAATCGTGAGAGAGAAAATTGATGGATGTGTAATATGTGTGCTACGGCGTACCTATGCAACTAGAGGAAGCTGAAATCCTCTCGATCCTTTGTCCGTCGCCAAACTGCCCTGAAACCGCAGCTATCTTCGCCGATTAACACCGCTGCAAATCCTGTTCCGCCGATTGAAATCGTCGCACCGATCGCGATTGAAACCCACGCCTAATCAACGCTTGGAAGCACCAATTCGCTACTTCATCCGCCGCTGAGCACGCAGATGCCCCTACCTCTCCGACCCTCTTCGAATCAGCGTTGGATTTTCTTCCTTTCATGACGCAGCACTTTAAAAAAAGGGAAATTGAAATTAAAATAGCGAAAATAGGATAAACAAAGCGAAAATAGAGCGAAATCGAGAGGGTGGGGGGACGGCGGCTGGTGGCGGGAGTGCCACCGAAGCTGGTGGTGGCGGTGGTGTCGGCCCCTCTTTCGGACGGCTAAGCACCCGCAGTCGTGAAAACCCAGATTCGAATTTTGAATATCCAAATTAAAAGAGAGAGAAATCTGAGAATTTTAAGAGGGATAGAGGCGTGTGTCAGTTGCTATTGTCATACAATTAAAAGTAGGAATGACACTATGGTTATTATTTGTTTTAGTTGGGGCATTATTGACGCCAAATGTCTCTGGTTGGAATTAGGGAATAGTAATAGCTTTAGTAATGGTTTAAGGGGAAAATTTGTCTTAGAGCATAATAAACCCTTAAATATATATATTTTTTCTCTCTCTTGATTTATACTTTTATATATATATATATATATATATATATATAAAGGCTTTTATAAATTAATATTAGACCAAATATATGTAATATAAAATGATTAATTACACCCTGCTGCAAAAAAAAAAAAGAAAAAGTATTGCAAATGATTATTAGCAATTAATATGGACCTAATAATTATTAAGAACCTCTTGTCCCTTCTCTCAAAAAAAATAAAAATGAGAGGAGAGTAAAATGGGGAGACTCTTCAAATTTCTTTACAATTTTGTGTGTGAGAGAGAGAGAAATCACTTTGTCTTGAAAATAGAGAGGATACTTTATCTTGAAAATAGTGAGAGGGAGAGAAAGAGAGTAATACTCCCTCCGTCCACGATAAATGGTCAACGTTGCCTTAAATGGTCGTCCACAATAAATGGTCTATTTACCTAAAATAGAAAATATAGAATCATTATTTTCATTTTTTATATACATATACTCACTTTTACACATCACATCAAGTATTTTTTTAATAATTAAATATTTTTTTATACTAATACACTCACTTTTACACATCAATATCAACTTTTCTTAATAACCGTGAATTATTAAGGTAGTCCAATTTTTGTGGACGGAGGGAGTAATACTTTATCTTGAAAATATAACAAAATATATATACACTAAATATAGAAAGTAAAATAAGCGAGAAAATTAGCATTTTTATATTTAAAAGACTATTCTATTTTTATATAATATATAGATAGATTAAATGATATTATTAAACAAAACTTGCCGAGTTTTGAATAATACATAACACACGTTAAATTTGTGTAGACTTAATTTCTCTTTCATAAATAATGTAAGAAATCATAACTAAAAAAAAAAAAAAAACAACAATATAGAAAGGCTTTGGTTGACAAGCTTTCTAATAACGGATAACATAAACATTCATGTTGGCCAATAAACGATCTGAACCATATGTTAAAATGAAAATGAAGTTAAGAATTGGTGATTTAAGCAAGTTAGGATTTTCTTAAGAATTAAGCCTTACTTTTTGCACTAATTTTCAAGTCCAATATTTTGGGCATTTTTTTAACGCAACTTTTCTACGTAGACAATTATATATTTTTTGGCAGAATATTAATAAAAACTACTTTCCACTACAAAAAAATTCGCGTTTTAGCAACGAACTTTACCAACGGATATAAATCCGTTGGTAATTAGTAACGAATTTGTAACAGACCTGTCTGCCTTACAATACCAACGAATTACTAACAATTTATCAACACATTTTCTAACCGAATATATTATGTTGGTAATTATTAAAATTTTTATTTACTGAATTTTAATTTTAATTTAGAAACGGATTAGTAATAAAATTTTGAATAAATTTTTTAACAACGAAAAAATTTCCGTTGCTAAATAAATTACCTTTTTTCATAAATTTTTTTATTGTAAATAAAAGAACAAGATGTTATTTCTTCTTGAAAAACCTAGCTACCTTCAATACGTTGGGCGGGCTTTTGAAAATGTTCTTCTCCGACGTCCATTGACGGCTTCCATCGTGGCGTCCAGTGGCGGTGCTTAGAGAAGCCCTAACTTGAAGAATTTATCAATAAATTTCTACAAGGTTTCTCATTTCTAGCCACATCGTTCAAATTGTTTATCAGACATTTTTCTTATTTATATGAATTCATTATAAAACTGGATTGTAAGTTACCGTATTGAAAAATATTTATTATTCTATTAAAAAAATTAGCTGAATGATATTAATTATTTTATCAAGCAATATTATTAATTTACTCTTATTAATTATATATTAATTATATTAAATGTAAACCAGTTTTAGGGCCAAACTAATAGACGGATAACCAAATCTTACTTTAACTTTGTATTGTGATGAATTTTCGTGCAAACAAAGTAGGTTTCTTTAATTGACAAATTCTGAGTAATTAATTCATCCACTATTAGAAATTCTTGGATTTATAATTTTTAGTGATTAAGATTAGAGGTTGAATTGTGTATCTTCTTAATTTACTATCGGGTCCATGCATGATACCTATAAATGAAATGTGAGCATCTTCTTAATTTACTATATATCCGGTCCTTGCAACAAGAAATACATATAGATCATAAATCAAGAAATATAAATATGGATCATCCTCGTGTTGCATTCTTATTATTCTTAGCATACCTTTTAATCTTGGGGGCTTCGTCCATTCTCCACGATGATTTTCAAGAATGTCTTACCCATCAATTCCGACGCTCAAATTCAGCAACTGATGTGATATACACCCCTCAAAATTCAACATACACAACTTTATTAGTATCACAAAATCTACTGCCACTATCCACCTCCCCGGAGAGGCCCGACCTTATCGTGACACCGTATCACGATTCCGAGATTCTTGCAGCAATTTATTGCTCCAAGAACCTCGGAATACAGATAAGAGTCCGTAGTGGCGGCCATGACTACGAAGGCCTTTCGTACACTTCCGAAATACCCTTCGTCATGGTCGACATGAAAAACTTCCGATCAATATCCATAGATGCCGACCAGAAAACTGCATGGGTTCAAGTTGGCGCCACATTAGGCCAGCTTTACTACACGCTTGCACAAACAAGCAAAACCCTTGCTTTCCCGGCGGGCGTATGCCCCACCGTCGGTGTAGGCGGACACTTCAGCGGCGGAGGATATAGCATGACGTCACGTAAGAATGCAATCGCCGCCGATCGCATCATAGATGCAAAACTAATCAACGCCGACGGCAAAATCTTGGATAGAAAAACCATGGGAGAGGATCTCTTTTGGGCTATACGAGGAGGCGGCGGTACTAGTTTCGGAATTGTGGTTGAGTTCAAAGTATTGCTCGTCACCGTCCCTGAGACGGTGACGGTTTTCAACGTCACCAGAACTTCGGAAACGGCGACGCAGCTGGTGCACAGGTGGCAATATATTGCAGACAAGGTCGACGAGAATCTTCTACTGAGACTTTTTCTTTCCCCCGTTAGGTCTCCGTCAGAAAACCTAACGGTGGCAGCGTCTTTCACGACGCTGTACCTCGGTTCTGTTAGTGATCTTCTGCATCTAATGAAGGAGCAGTTTCCAGAGCTCGGTTTGGTCAGAGAAGATTGCATCGAAATGAGTTGGATTGAATCAACGCTCTTCTTTGCAGGTCTCTCCGATCAACCACGGGAGGTGTTGCTCGATACAACTCCACAGGGCATGTATGCACCCTCATATTTTAAGCGAAAATCGGACTACGTGAGTAGTCCGATTCCGGTGAATGGGCTGAGGGAGATATGGAAATTTCTTTACGAAGCAAAAAATTCACAGTTGCAATTCAGTCCTTATGGAGGTGTACTGAACACTTTTTCGGAATCGGAAACGCCGTTCCCACATCGAAAAGGCAATATTTTCATGATCCATTATGGGGTAGGTTGGGTAAACCCTAATGAATCAGAAAAACACATAGATTGGATCAGAAGGTTTTACAGTTTCATGGCGCCTTATGTGACAAAATCTCCGAGGTCAGCTTATTTCAACTATAGGGATCTCGATATTGGAAGGAACAACATTAGAGGAAACACGAGTTACGATGAAGCAAGTGTTTGGGGGCTTAAATACTTCAAGAACAATTTCAGAAGATTGGTTCGTGTGAAGACCAAAGTTGATCCATCCAACTTCTTTCGAAACGAACAGAGTGTTCCTCCTGTTTTATCTATTTAGAAGAATAATAACCTTATGTATAGATGCTGAACAAGATGTTGTATATGATGAATGACTTTTTATGTTTGCACAACAAAATTTTCAAAAAAACAAATTAATCGATCCAAAAGTTGTTTTTTTATCTCTTAAGTTTTGAATTTTGAATTTAGTCTTTTAACTTTAAAAAAAATATGATTTTGGTCTTATAATCCGGTCACTCAACCAATCACGGGACCAAAATCATAATTTTTTTAAAATTAAAGGACTAATATCTAAATTCAAAATTTAAAATGACAAAAAACAAAGTCAATAAAAGCTCCACTCAGCCGTCCAACGCCGGAAATTATAAAAGCTCTTAACGACACCTCGTTCCTCGCCGAAAATTAGAAAAGCAAGTTGCTGCCCTGCAACAACAATCGTCCACAGCCATGGTCAGAAATCTCTTCCTTTGATCAAAATAGCCATGGCCGCCCACAGCCTGAAGTTCAGAATAACCAGAAATTTGAGAAGAGCATCAGGGGCTTCGAATTGGAACTCCAATTTCTCCTCTCTCCAATTTCTTTATAATTTTTAATTAAAAATATATGTTTTCCTACATGTATTTTTTTTAAATAATGTTGAACCAAGAAATGGGTTTCACATAATAGAAACGTGTTTTAGGGCCTTTACGTTTTAACAGTTGTTTTCTCATTTTTAGATACTATATATAGCATCTTTATACATGTAATTCATTTCAACGAAAATTCAATAAAAGAGAGAATTCAGTTAGCAGCTTCTATCCTTCAACATGTCAATTGATTTGAAATTCAACATGGTACCAGAGCAGGTTATTTGGTTCAATTGATCGAAGAATTAAATTCTTCATATCTTCCGCTGGAGATCGGTTGGAGTTGTGGGAAATCGTAAGAACACAAACACGAATTGACCGGCGTTGATGGCTGTGGGATCGGGATCTGGTGTTGGTAATTCTTCGTCGGGAGCTAGATCTGAGTTTGGTAATGAATCGCAAGGTTTAATTTTGCAAGTAGATGATCCGTATTACCTTCACGGAGCAGATCACCCAGGTTTGATGTTAGTTTCTCATCCGCTAACTGGAGGTAACTTTTTACCCTGGAAATGGTCTATGATTACTGCACTCCACTACAAAAAAGCGGGTTTTAGCGACCGCCAAGCGGTCGCAAAACATATCTAGCGACCGCCAAAACGGTCGCATGAGCGGTCGAAAAAAAAGTCCGGGTATTGACCGGGTTTGGTTTTTTAATATTAGCGATCGCTATGCGTATTAATTAATTTAGTATGCGGTCGGTAAATTTAGTTTAGCGATCGCTTTTGGCGGTCGCTATGTGTATTAATTAATTGTAATAATAAATTTTATTTTAATTTTGCGACCGCTTTTGGCGGTCGCTAAAACTATATTAACGACCGCATAATGCGGTCGCTATTTATTTTAAATATTTATAATAATAAATTACATTTATATTTTGCGACCGCTTATGGCGGTCGCTAAATTTTACGTAGCAATGGCTGTTCCACTCGGGCACTTGCTACTTTCGTTTATTTTTCTGCAACTAATTGTATATAACTCCAAATTAAGTCACTTTTTTTTAAAATCCATCAAATTAATTCATTTTCACATCTAATTTATTAATGTATATATATTTCAATAAAATTTGTTAATGTTATAAATTTTATAATTTACATTTCTCTTTTTTTTATTTTATTCATCTTTTTGCAATTAATAGTATATAATTCCAAATTGTGTCTCATTTTTTTTTAAATTCACAAATTAATCGATTGATACTTAATATAAATATATATATATTTCAACCATAAAAATTTAATGTTATACATTTAATAATTTACAATACCAAATTTTTAATTTGTTCATTTTTATTCAATTAATTGTATATAACACCAAATTAACCACAAATTTTAATATTCTAAATTACTACAATTTGATATCATAAAAAATAATTTTGATGTAAAAATAAAATTTTAAACATTCAAAATATATTAATAAAAAGTTAAAAATACTTAATATTCAATTAAAAAAAATTGTTCAACACATAAATTAACTAGCCGCTAGAATTAAAATCCGGCACCCATCCTTCAAGATCCCCAAGATCCCCACCATCAGCACCCTCATTCCCACGAGAAGACGCACCACAACGCGTACCGGCATTTGCCTCATCATCTGAGTCCTCCGGAAGTGGAATATTAGTAGCTTGATAAACTTGAGTCAACCAAGCCTGGATCTTCCTTTCTTTTCTCTCTTGCTTGGACAGCTTGTCCTTCAACTCGGTCACTTCCTGCCGGAGATTGACGTCAGTATGAGAGGACATAGAATATGATGCTGCGCTCCGGTGGTACGTCTGACGGGCAACCTTACTGTAAGCTCCCAACCCTAGTATCTTACCCCTATTGACTCCGGCCAAATCAACATAGAGGCGGTCCTCATCAATAGGGGTAGGTGTAGGGTTCTCCGGAGTAGGTGCCGCTTGTGTCTGAGCCTCCTCGAGAGCAGTTTTGAACTTGTTCTGAAATTAAACAAAATAAAATATTAATTTTATTTATTTAATAGAATAATTAAAATCTATTTTGAAGTACATTCTAATTAGATACTTACGTGAAGCTCGGTGGTGCTGGCATACGTGGATTGCCCAGTCTCATTCACTGGGTGAAGAATGGAAAGAGACTTGAAGAGTTTGGGCCTCCGTCCGTACGCTTTCTCCTTTAAGAATTAATTATAATAATTTAATTAAATATAATAATTAATTATAAATTAAGAATTATAAATGAAAATACTTACAAAGGCGAGCCCGTGCTCGTAGGCGGTCCGGGAGGCACCGCGATGTATTGCGACTCCTTCTCCGTTCGAGTTGCTCATCCTATTTTCTCGCGCTTTACGAGCCCTCTCCTGGTGTGCCGGATCATTCCAGTAACCCACCAATCCGTCCCAGATCGCCCGTCCATCACCGTCTTTCCCCAAGTCAACTGTCTCCCCTTTCTCAATCCACTGTTTCTTCATCTTGAAGACGATTTCCTTCATCCGGCTCTGTGCTCTACTGCACCATAGCTCCTCAACCCTAACGTTGTCTACCGGATCCCAAAAACACAATTTTTGCAATTCAAACAATTAATTACTCAGATATTAATAATTACTAAAAATATTAATTATTACACAAATATTAATAATTTTATACCTTAAACTCGTCAAACATCGCTCTCCTCGTGGGCCCAGGTACACCAGTCCACGATGTAACTCCATAAGGCCAAGTGACCCTCTGTATGCACGTCGTGACGTGCTCAATTAATTAACATATAATATTTATATAATGATACTAATCCCAAACTCTAAAAAATGACAATGTTAATTAATTAAATATATATATATATACAAAAAACACTCTCTTAATCATCCTCGTCATCGTTATCTTCCTCATTATCATCTTCTTGCTCATTATCATGTTCTTCTTCATCTTCATTATCATCATCTTCCTCATCATCATTTTCGTCTTCCTCATCATCTTCTTCCTCTTCCTCATCATCTTCTTCCTCTTCCTCTTCCTATTCCTCTTCGTCTTCATGTACTTCTTCTCCTTCCTCTTCGTTCTCAACAATTACCATATCTGGATTTGCAGCCACTAAATCAACTGAAGAATTTAATCCTTTGTCCTGAACCACTGTTTGAGATTCTTGCACTTCAGTTTGGAATGGATCTTCAAATTGTGCAGTTTCTAATGTGGATAAAGTAGGGATTTCCACCAACGACCTTGCCTTGACCTTGACCATTGTTCTTAAGTTCGATTTGCCTGAAGTCGGATACTTGCAATAATAAATCTGAGATGCTTGTGATGCAAAGATGAAGGGGTCGTATGCAGCTGTATATTTTTTGCTGATGTTAATATCAATGATATTGTAGTTTACATCGACTCTCTTCCCTTCTCGACCCAGATCAAACCATTCACAGAAGAATAAAACAATTTTTCTCCGTGGTCACCCTGGATATTCAACGTCAACCACCTCTTACAACAGACCATAGTAATCGGCCGGTGCTTCGTTGAAGTTTCCACTGGTAACGCAAACACCGCTGTTTGAAGTAGCTTTTACTGAAGCATACGCAGCTGTGTGAAATTTAAAACCATTTGCTTAGTACCCATTATAACAAGTCACTTGACGTAGTAGTTTTTTGCTCAAGGCTTCAAGATGTGGATTATGAAGCTGATTACTTTGTCCCTACAAATATTAAATTATTACAAGATTAATAGTATTAACAATCATTGCCGAAGTAATAAGAACAAAATGTACCAAGCTCTTCAGTAAGATAAGCATTAACAATGGATGCTTCAATGTGTGCTATATTTCCAATATTACGTTTCAAGTTGTGGAGATACCTAAAAATAGTAAATTCAATACTTAATGAACAATAAAATAACATAAAAATTAGAAAGAAACAAATAAATAAATAAATTTATACGTACCTCTCAAAAGGGTACTTCCACCTATACTGCACTGGACCACCATGTAAAGCTTCATACGGTAAATGAACAAGTAAATTCTCCATCGAGTCAAAGAAATTGGGTGGAAAAGTTTTTCCAACTTGCACAATATAATAGGGATGTCTCTATTCAAACGCTGCATGTCGTCCACTTTAATCATTGAGGCCGTTAAGTGTATGAAAAATAGACTCAATTCTGTGATGACACACCATACATGCTTCGAAAGTGAGTACCGAAAGACAATCGGTAGCAACCGCTGCATAAAACATGACAATCATGACTCTTCATCGGACCGATCTTCCAAGTTTCTAGCTCAAATGACCTACCCATGTTGGACACGTAATTGTCCGGAAAGCACAGTTCCTTCACCCATTGACATATTTTTTTCTTGTCTTCTCTGGAAATTTGGTAACATGTTTGTGGAAACTCAAGTGGTCGTCGACCACTGGATAGACTAGGACGAGAACAGAACTTACTTAACTCTTCTCTGGATTTTGCAGTGTCTTCGGTCTTGCCTTCTGTATTCAAAATCGTGTGGAACAAGTTATTAAACACATTCTTCTCTATATGCATCACATCCAAGTTGTGTCTAATCAATAATTTACTCCAATAAGGCAAGTCCCGAAAGATGCTCTTTTTCTTCCAACCTCCTCGGATCCATTTATTGTGTTCCATTGCGTGCTCCTCAGTCGTTTTCCACAAGTCAGTTACTGTAACTTCTCTAAAAAATGAATCACCTAAAATAAAATGCGTATAGTTAAACTAAATACATCAAACTATTAGAATAATTAAGTACTGGTTAAAATATAAGTAATGTATAAATACCTGTTCGAACTCGTGGCCTTGGACGCTTTACAGGAGGTTTACCCTTTAGAAAATTCTTTTTGTCCCTCCGAAAGGCATGATCATCACATAAAAACTTCCTGTGGTTGTCGAACCATGATATCTTTTTACTCTTTGGAAGATAAAATGCCTCAGACTCATCCATTCAGTACGGGCATGCTAGTCTTCCAGCTGTCGACCACCCAGATAACATATAATATATTGGAAAGTCACTGATGGTCCATAAAACAGCAGCCCGTAACGTGAAGTTCTCCTTTCGGTACACATCGTATGTCTCTACTCCCAAATGCCACAAATATAACAACTCTTTAATCAACGACTGAAGGTAAACATCCAGTTTATGCTTCGAGTTGTGAGGACCAGGCACCAACACAGTGAGAAATATGTGTTGAGGCTTCATGCACAACCAAGGGGGTAGATTGTACAGAGTCAACAAAATAGGCCACAAAGAATACTTCTTCCCGTGCATACCGAATGGAGCAAATCCGTCTGTGCACAAACCAAGTCTCACATTTTGCTTTTCACTCACAAAATCTGGGAACTCTCTATCAAGATGTCTCCACAAATTAGAGTCTGCAGGATGACGTATCTCTCCGAAATTCTGATCAGAACACTCCTCAGGATGCCATGTCATGTCTTTCACAGTGGCACTCGACTGATATAACCTCTCTAGACGAGGAGTGATGGGAAGATAATACATCGACTTGAAAGTTCTCTTCTTCCTACGATCAGAGGGTTTGAACATAGAGTGGCTGCACATCCTGCACTGATTAATGCTCTCGTCGTCGCCCCAAAACAACATGCAACTATTGGTACAACAATCAATCTTCTCAAATGGTAAACCCATATCATTCAACAGCCTCTTACTTTGATAGAAATTTTCTGGTGCTGTGTTCGCTTTAGGTAGGGCCCGTTTAAATAACTTTGCGAATTGATTGTACACTTTCTGACTCACTTTGCCTTCAGTTTTGATGGACAACATCTGAGCGTTGAATGACAACCGAGTCTAAGTATCACAACTAGGAAACAATTTTTGATCGACAGATTTGAGCATCTCGAAAAATTTCTTTGAATGGGGATTTGGTTCCTCCTCCATGGCTGTGTGGTGAACACCCAAACCAGACTCATCAATCATCGTATGATACCGTTGGAATTCATCTAGCT
The DNA here is from genome assembly GCA_026898435.1 of Prunella vulgaris. Classification (NCBI taxonomy): domain Eukaryota; kingdom Viridiplantae; phylum Streptophyta; class Magnoliopsida; order Lamiales; family Lamiaceae; genus Prunella; species Prunella vulgaris. The sequence goes on along the minus strand of JAPKLY010000283.1, from coordinate 101,137 downwards.
CATCCAATGGTGTAGACGGTTCGCAACTCGAACCACCAATCTCAAATCTCTCACCTCCACAACTACTCAACTGATCATAGAAGGCAATCACTATTTCTGAATTATAATTCCACCTATCTTCGCCATGTCCGGTCCAATTATAATAAAATGGAGCAAAACTGAACCTCACAAGATGAGTTTTAACCTCATCGATGCTAAAAAATCTTCTGTTACTGCACTTTCTGCTTGAACAAGGACATCTAATCCTACCACAACTATCCATGCAATTTGGTTTACTACGGGCAAACGTAATAAACTCATCAAGTTTCTCGCAAATTTCATAATTCATATTTCCTTGTATCAAACGAGGCATTTCATACATCCAACGACGATCAGGGAGTTCCATCTGATACAAATTAAAAATAAATAACATATAAATTATAAAAAAATTTGGCAGAGTTTCGACTATAAACAAACATATCCAATTTTTTTAAACAAAAAATCAACTATAATCAATTACAATAATTATTCACATTATCAATTCTAATACATGAATATTATAAATTCTAAAATTTAATTAGTCACATGAAGAACACTTATAAAACATATATAATACACAAAATTATAAATTAAATGGTAAAATTGCAAAAAAGTACGGTGAATTAGAAGCAACGAGCACAGTATCATAATAGACCTACACAATTGCCACCAACACGTTGAAACAAAGCTCGTTTGAATTTGGGAGATTTTTTGGGGTGGGAGTGGGGTTTTTTCCCCGAAAAAACTGAAGAAAATAGAAGTTGATTCTGTTCTATAATCGCATTTTAGCGACCGCCATTTTTAAATTAGCGACCGCTTTGGCGGTCGTAAAATTGCAAAATGAAATGGGAGCCAACTAACCTAAACCGGATATTACTTTAGCGACCGCTTAGGCGGTCGCTAAATTAATGTTTATATTTGCGACCGCCAAAAAGCGGTCGCTAATATTCAAAAAATAAACCGGTTCTACTTTTTCGGGTTGCCATGTACGGGTTTAAATTTTACCGACCAAATTTCTTCTAGCGACCGCTACTTGGCGGTCGCAAATTACTTTACTAATATGTTTGCGACTGCTTCTGGCGGTCGCAAAATGTTAAATTGATTTAGCGACCGCCAGCGGTCGAAAAACGATTGCTATTTTTCCAAACTTTACCAAAACACCACGGCGGTCGCAAAAGCAGTCGCTATTTAATATTTTAGCCACCGCTTTATTGGCGGTCGCTAAAAGCCACATTTTTTATAGTGCTCGATGCTAAGAATAAGCTAGCATTTGTTAATGGAAATATGCCTAAACCTGATATAACCAGTGTATATTCAAATATATGGAAAAAGGTAGATAGTACTGTGAAGTCATGGTTAACAAATGCATTATCAAAGGAATTGAGTGAGACATTTGTGTATGCTAGTTCTGCTAAACAGTTGTGGGATGGAATCTGTAGCAGGTATGGGGAAAACAATGGTCCTATGAAGTATAAGATAAAAAGAGAGATTAGCACACTCACACAGGGAAATAGCAGTGTTGTCGATTATTTTAACAAGCTTACTAAACCGTGGGATGAATTAGCTTGTGTTGTGACATCTACTTCTTGCAATTGTGAAATTGGTGTATTAGTTGCTAAGGAGAACATGGATGATAAACTCATACAATGTCTTATGGGTTTAAATGAAAGCTATGTTAATCTAAAAAATCAAATTATGCTCATGGATCCACTACCTTCAGTAGATAGGGCTTTCTCTATACTTTTATCTGCAGAGAGACAAAGATCTGTTAGTTTGGCATTTCCAGAGAAACATGACGTTTCAGCTATGGCAGTAAGAGCAAATGAAAAATCTGGAGGAACTGGTAGAGGTGAAGGCTATAAAGGGAAGAGAGGATTTGTTAGAAGAACCAAAGAAAAAAAGGCAAAACTGATATGTGATCATTGTAGGGGGCCTGGTCATGAAGCTTCCAAATGTTTCAAACTTTATGGTGTACCTGATTGGTACAAAGAACTAAAAGAGCAGAAATCGAAGACCTATGCTAATTTTGCTAAATTTGCAGATGAACCAAAAAGAGTTGTTCAGTAGAAGATATGTGTATCTACTGTGGACCTCAATAGCATTCTGAAACAATTTGAGGAAGTCACAAGATACATGAAAGAGAAGGAAAAGGCTGAGACACATATGGATTATGCTCAATTTGCAGAATTTTCAGGTAACACCTTGCATTATGCATTATCTTCTTTCACAAGTGATAGTAGAGGTTTATGGGTGATCGATACTGGAGCTAGCAAACATATGTGTAATAATGAGTCAAGTTTGAAGAATATAAGATATGTGATTGGGAGAATTACTGTTTCATTACCAGATGGACAGGTTGTTCAGGTGGATAAGTGTGGGGATGTGCTCTATACTCCATCTTTTAAGTACAATCTCTTATTTGTCAATCAATTGTGTACAACTTCTCACATGAGATGTGTGTCTCTATCTGATTCATGCACTTTTTAGGACCTTTAGAATGATAAAGTGCTAGGGGAAGGCAAGCTGGTTGGCAACCTTTACATTTTGAAGAATAAAACAGTATATTCTCTTGCTAGCAGAGTTTGTATCTTATCTTTGAATAATTGGCATAGGTGCCTAGGGCATTTTTCTTATTCTTCTATGCAAAATCTACCTTTTATCAAAGGTATTGATCTTGCTACTGATGTAGTCACTATTGAGTCTTGTCATGTTTGTCTTAGAGCTAAACAACATAGATCACCTTTTGATCATAACTCTATCAAAACTACTGCTTGTTTTGATTTAGTACATATGGATGTTTGGGGATCATCTATGGATGAATCATTAACAAATACTCCTTATTTCATTACTCTAGTTGATGACTTCAGTAGATGCACTTGGGTTTATTTGCTAAAACATAAAAGTGAGGTACCGAGTATCATAAGAACCTTTCTTTTGATGGTGGAGAGACAATATGATAAAAAAGTCAGACGCTTTAGAAGTTACAATGGTTCAAAATTTCTGGGAAGGGACTGCCAAGATATCTTTCTTGCCCAAGGAATTATTCATGAGACATCTTGTGTGTACACCCCTCAACAGAATGGTGTTGTGGAGAGAAAGCATAGACATTTGCCTGAGATTGCTAGGTCAGTCATGTTTCAGGCCAATCTCCCAATTAGATTTTGGTCATATGCAGTTTTGATTGCAGCTTTCATTGTCAATAGAGTTCCCACAAAGATATTGAACTAGAAGACACCTTTTGAGATGTTGTATGGTAAGGTTCCAGATCGTCAAAGGTTGCAACCTTTTGGTTGTTTGGCTTATGCTACTAATGTTCTTCCGCACAAGTCAAAGTTTGATTGAAGGTCTCACCGTTGTATTTTTTTGGGATATGTACCTGGAAAGAAGGGATATCTACTTTATGATCTTGACCTTGAGAAAATATTAATATCAAGGGATGTGAAGTTCTTTTCTGATATATTTCCTTTCCAGAGTGATACGTTGCCATCTGCTTCTTATTCTGGGGGTCAGCAATCCAATGAGGATATACAAAGGGCCACTAATGTTTATCCTATGACATCTCATTCATACATTCATGACAATAGTATTTCATCTGAGAGAAATACCCCTGCTCTCAGAGATTACTACTCCAGTTTGGCAGAAAGATTATATTTGTGGGGCTGTCCCATCAGTTGTCTTTTCTGATTTTTTGGATACTAATCATTTGACTTTTATTGCTAATGTGAATATGGATAAGGAACCAGTCCATTTTGGTCAAGCCAATAAACATTCAGCTTGGATAGAGGCCATGAATCGTGAAATTGATGCCCTTGAAGCAAATCATACATGGGATTTAGTCCCTCTTCCACAGGGTAAGAAAGTCAATGGGTGTAAGTGGGTTTACAAGATTAAGAGAAATTCGGATGGGACGGTGGAGCGATATAAAGCTAGACTTGTTGCGAAGGGGTATTGCCAAGAGGAAGGGGTTGATTATTTTGAGAGTTTCTCTCTCCACTAACTTTTCTCACTCACTCACTCACAAACTTTGAGAGTACTACTCTCTTACAATCAGTCAATGCTTCAATGACAATCAACTTCTAACAGCTTCTACAAAGCTTACAAAAGATAAGTATAAAAGAATGGGTTGAGTGTGAGTGAAGATTTTGACAGAGTTTTGGCAAGCTTAAAATTCGTGTAGATCAATACTTGAAATCTTCACTGTCACTCTTATTTATAGATCCAAATAACTAGCCGTTGGAATTGACTAGAGATTTGAGATCCTATAATCTTGGAATCAATCAATCATATGATTTGATTTAATTCCCTTCCTGATTCCAGGAAGTCTTCGCGATTCAATCAATCAAGTTTGTCCCCTTGATTGATTGATCTTCTATTCTGGGAATCCGTTCTTTGTCGCAAGTCACCCCTTAAAGTGATTCCGAAGAATCTGGGCGGAGCACAAGACTCCAGTTGTTCTGTCTCCTCAGCTGGTGTGTTGGTCTGCTGATACTTGGACCTCAGTTGATGTGCTGGTCTGCAGATGTGCACCTCAGCTGATCTTCTGGACCTTGTCTGGAATTCTTGATCCTCGGTCCTTGTCTTGTCTGCGACGTGCTCAGCTGATCTTTTGATATCAGCTGATCTTTTGGCATAAGCTGATCTCCAGACATTAGCTGATCGGACTCTTCTGATGTTCTACTTCAGATATTCTAATGTCAGCTACTCAGGTCTTCTGTCTTCTGGATCCTGCTAAGTCTTCAAGGCCTTAGCTGATCTTCTTCTCTATGATTGCCTTGGATCTTATAGGCAGCAAGATTGATTCCCCCTTAGTAAAACCTATCTAATCCTAACAATTCATCAGCTGACTAACAGGTTCAGCTGGTCCTATTACAAGTTGATTGGTTTAACATATCATCAAAACATCTAACAAAAATATCCTAACAAATTTCCCCTTTTTGATGATATCAAAACCAACTCAGGTGATCTCAATAGATAAGCAAATTTAAATCAAGATCAAATAGGACAGAAAAGAAGATCTTTACATAAGATCCATTGGACAAAAAGATAAAGAGCAACTGACAACAAGAAGTTGTCTAAAAAGTAAAAACTTCATTAAACAAAAGAAGAGTTACAAAATATATGAACCCTGACCTCAGCTGACTCAGCTGGACTATTGCACAAGAGATCTTCTGCTATCACTTGGCACTTGCATCCAGTCAAGGAACCTCTTCTCAATGGCCTTCAGAGAAGTAACTGATGTATCTGGAAGGGTTGGAAGAAACCGAGTCACCATTTGCATCCATATCTTTTTGATTTCTACCCAATCGATCTTTCCACTATCATCAGTTGGTGTGGGACAATAGTCCAACTCAGGCAACTCAGGCTGAACATCCACTTTGAGCATAACTTCAGAAACTGCCTTGAAGAAAATTGGAAAATTCTCCTTCAGCCAATCCCTGAACTCTGCATTCTTCTCCCTTTCTCCTCTGGTGTCTTCTCCTCTGAGGATATAGAAGTGAATAAAGGTCCTTGCCTTTATTGTCCTCCAGAGACCAACATTCTGGACAGACAGGTCCTTGCAAAACCAATCAATTGGGCCATCAACTAAAGGATCATTGGGGTCTCTTACAAGTTTTCCATCCATGGGTCTCTTGGACTGAGAAGCCACTCATCCTTCCTTCTTCAGTCTCCTCTGACAGCGCTTTTCCAATTGATCATTCATTTCGCGCTCGTGCCTCTTGTTTCTCTCCTCTGGAGTCTCCTTCTCAGCTAGCTGCAGTTCTTTGGCAAGCTTTTCATCGAGCTTAGCATTTATGATACGCTTCTGCTTTTCCCTTGCTTCAGCAGCCTCTTCTTGCCTCTGAATATCCACAGCCATCTTCTGATCTCACATCTCCTGAGCCCTCTGCTGTGCCAGATTTCGAGTATTAACATACTCTTCAATGTTTTGGATCCTGGCTGACAAAACACCATTATTATCCATCAGCGAGCCTTCAGGGAGGCCATCTCAGCCTTTAGAGAGGCAGTCTCAGCTTGTAGTGCAGCAATATCAGCTGAGTTCTTCTCTTCCCCCTTTTTGATATCATCAAAAGCAGACGAAGAGGGAAGTGAAGTAGGAATCTTCTCAACAACAGCTCTGAGGTCAGCTTGACCATCCTTGCATTCTGCTACTTCTTTCTCCAGATTGGAAGTGAGCAGTCTGATCTTCTCTGATTCAGCAGAGAATGAGGCATTCGCATCATCCAGAAAGGCCTTGGCATCTCGTTCAATCCTCTTGCGAGTAAAGAACAAATATTTTCTTGTGACATATAAGCTATCTTCAAGAGCATCCCGTAGCTTGTTCCGGACACTTGATGAACATGCTTCTCAATAAGTGAAGGAGCAGCAGACTTGGCCGCCAGCAGAGTGGCCTTGACTTCCCTGATATGATCATCAAAATACTCTTTTATCTTACTTAACATATCAGAAGTCACCTAATCACCTTGTGTGATGGCAAAGTTCTCTGCTTGTGGGATGAATTCAGAGTCCACTGTTTCTGGGCAGTCCAAAGCCACTCCATCTTTGAGCAACAGAGCCCGAGCCACTTGGCGAAGACCCTCAGGATTTGTTAACTGGGATGGAGCCTTAACCTCCAAGGCATCCATCAGGATCTCTTCCCCAAGTGGAGAAGGTGGCTTCACCCATTTTCTTCAGCAACTGTGTGAAGAATGTTACTGGACCTTCTCTTGCTTGAGCCCAGGCGAGGCCATCAGCCAAAAAATCTTGGTAAGCAGGGTAATTGGCTATTTCTGGGATGTAAAGGAAAAGATGGGCAAGGGCAGTGATGACCATTCCTCGTTCAAGAGACCCCTTTGAACGAAGATGAGATAGTCTGGCTTGTTGGGCTAGGTCAGTTGGGGAGTTAGGGGAGTCAAGGTCGATGAGTTGAGGTTGAGAAGGGTGGGGGTCAGCTGATGGCTCACTAGAGGCAGCTACCTCCTCTAGTTCATTGCCAGCTGGGAGTTGTGAAGGTGAGGGGTCAGCTGGAGGTGTGGAGTGTGTCGATATTTGGGATAAAGGAGATTCATGAGGTGAAGGGGTGTGTGAGGGTATATGTGGGGGATCAGATGAGGGAGTAGGTTATGCTGACTTGATTGGCGGAGCCTTTATAGGTGAGTCGGTTGGATCTGCTTCCTCAGAAGACTGAATCACTTCAGTTTCAACAACAGAAGCCTCTGCTGAACCCTCATCTTCTTCATCAGAGTCAGAGGCAGGCATTTCCTCTTGGACTTCTTGCTCAGCTTACTCCCTCTAGCAGGCTTAGTAGCCTTCCTCTTCTGCGTCCTCCTAGTATCAGCAGAAGGGCCTGGAGCAACTGCTGCTGGATCAGCTACTGAATCTGAATCAGCATCTCCCAGGACTTCAAGATTACTTCCCCTGAGGAACTTGGAGTGATTGTAATCAACAATCCACTCTCCTTTCAATTTATGCTCTGGCAGCAGATGTCTCAAGATTTTGGTAATCTTGGTAGCCATAGAGCATTTAGATTTCAGCTTGTGGATCTGCTGTCCGTTCATAACCTCAAAAGCACACCTCTTTGACTTCTGCTCCAGTCGAAACCACAGCAGACTTACCCAGTCTGCTTGAGCTCCATCAAGAATGGTGCGAGCCACACATAGGCGGAGTTTGTTCAAGGCATCCAAATTCCCCTGCTCTGCAAGAATGACCTTGTTAACAATATCCATCAGAAATTGATACCTTCTCCTCAGCATATTCTTCTTCAAATTGGAGGTCTTGTTCCTCTGACTTTGCCTGGCCATCATCTGGAATGTTATCAGGTGTTCAGATTCCTTGTAGGTGTGGGGTAGAACACCAGTGGAGGAAAGCCCAAAGATCTGAGCAGCAACTTCTTTGGACAAAACTATTGGCAGTCCATCCACAAGGGATCCAATAGAGTTAGTGTCACACCCCAATTTTCATAAACATCGGAAGTCTTTAATAAATCTTGAAAAGAAATCTTTTGGGCGTGATCTAACTAATCTTGAAATAATTTTTTCTTTTTCTTTAAAACTCTTTGAATTAAAACATAATACTTTCACATAAATCACAAAACAAAATCTCAACATAATCTACATGCCTTGAATAATAATAATTATTAAACGTAATAATAATCCCCAAATAATTAAATCTACATGCAACCTAAATAATTCCAACTTAACATATCACATAATATCATATCATACTTATAAAATCACATAAAAATTCGTGTACAACTGTAGAACATATATTTTTTTCGAAAACAGTCCACTAGTTTCTTATAAAATCATTCTTTTATCAATTCTCATATTTCCATACAATTAATCATGTCTAAAATACTTATTAAATCATATAATACTGATAAAATATATTTTTAACGAAAACTTCTTAACTTCTTCATAAAAATCGCATACAGGATAATTAAAGGACAAAAATCAAACCCTAGACTTCTACAATTGATAAAATCATGAAATTTGGTTTATATGCATAATTTTACATGGAAAATATACTGTAAAATTTTTGGAATTAATGGAGTTAGGAAAACATTATTTCTATTCATGCAAAATTAAGGACTCTAATTAATATATGGGACCATAAATCATATCTTTTCACATGCAACTTAATTTCTATCATATTTTCTCATAAGACACGACTTCTTACTACCCTAAAACATAATTAAACTGATCAATTAAATTCCTAACAAATTAATACCCTAAAACATGATTAATCGCTAAAATAATCCATAATCTTTCACATAAAATTAAATCATAATAATTATCAAATCATTTCAAAAGTCTAATTATATAAAAGAAAACGTCTAAGCATCAGATTTGTCTCAAACTCATAAATTCAAATTAGATCCTTCATGCAAAATAAATAAAGTACCGAATTTAATTAAATTTCATAAAAACGATGTAAACGTCAAACTTTCGTGTGAAATCATCTTTTCAAATCTTCTTTATTCTCACATCCACACGCCTCCTCCGTTAGCCACCTCGTCCCTTACTCGACATAATCTTAAAAATAGTTTGGTGAAAGGGGTGAGTAATCATAAATAATCACTCCGTGGGGACGTTAGTTTGAAATCTAAACATCATGGACATGCATACATGAAAACATACTTAATCTTTCTTGATGATACGACTTAATCATGAGTTAATCGTATCCGTGCTTGACACGGCTTAAGTATAACTTAATCGTATCTGTGAATCTTGATGACACCGCAAGGATATCCATAATCTTGTTGACACCACAAGGATTTTCACCCTTTAGCATCCGTGTTGGTACAAAAGTACCTATCTTTCTTCTTAGCATATAAACATATAAACACATCAACAAAAATGCTTAAAAATCGAACCATAAATACCACTTTTTCACCGTTGAATCCCCACCTTGATTTCTTTGAAAGAAAAACGTTTGGTGTGTGTACGTCCAACTTTCTAATCCTTGAATTGATCCTCCAACTTTCTCTTCCTCAAGATGAAACTCGAATTCTCTTAATTCTAACCTTTAAAACTCTCGGATATATCTCTCTCTCTCTCCTCTCAATATTCTCGAAAATTAATAGGGTGTAGGTGTAGATTGAAGCCAATAATGGTCTTATATTTATAGGATGGAAAGATGTTGGGACAATCTGAGTGTTTTGATTAGATCCCAAAACCCTGATGAATTTGCCTAAGTAAAGTTAGTCAGGATAATCATATTCAGGATAGTCAGGTTAGGGATTCAGTTTAGGGGGAACGTGTTGAAGACTAAAGAAAATTGGAGTCAACCCAATTATCTGAAGTCTGAAACGTAACACGTCCTGAAGAAGTTCAGAGTCAGCCTTGTAGAAGATTGCCTGAACTTATGTGAAGACCAAGGACTTGATGTTCCATCCTGAAGACTATCCGGACGTCCCACTGACATATGTTTCTCCTGAGGATTCTAAGCTGCTCAGGACAGAACTTAGTCAGTGAAGGGTAAGTGTTGGGACAATCTGAGTGTTTTGATTAGATCCCAAAACCCCTGATAAATTTACCTAAGTATAGCTGTTCAGGATAAAATAATTCAGGATAGTTAGGTTAGAGATTCAGTACAGAAGGACCATGCTGAAGACTGAAGAATATTAGAGTCGACCCAATTTACTGAAGTCTGAAGTGTAAACCATCCTGAAGGAGTCAGTCAGTCTTGCTGAAGATTGTCTGTTCTGAAGCTGAAGATCGAAGCCTGCTGATTCATCCTAAAGTCAATCCTGAAGTACCATTGGCTGATGTTTCTACTGAGTACACTAAGCATACTCAGGACAGAAGTTAGTCAGTGAAGAGTAAGTGTCACCTATCAGGCTGTGCTGAATACACTTAAGACCTGACTTAGCCCTTGGTTCAGTTCACCTGAATCCTGTAAGTCCGAAGCAAAAAGGTTACACATACTGGGCTGAATAACCCATCAGGCTGTGCTGAATGCACATAGGACCTGACTCAGGCCGTGGTTCAGTTCATCTGAATCATGTAAGTCCAAAGCAAAATGTTATTTATGCTATGGGACAAGAGACAAAGAGAATGTCAGTAAGACTCCATTAAGACACATGTTCAGACTGAGTTATTAACAAGAGACTCAGAGCATTGAATGTACGAGGAAGGACATATGTCTGAAGGTCAACTAGCCACTATAATGGAGAGCCAATGATCTTTCGACACGCATGCACGGAGTCTGCGCAGCATTTAATGCGGCATTTAATGCGTCTCAAAAAGTTGCAGGTGATGTGACAACTTGCCAGAATAAGCATGGCGGGTAGGTCAAACAGTATTTCTAGCCTGCAATCTACCTAAAATAGGAAAGATTTGATTTGATCTCCTCCAACGGATCTATTTTGAATCTTGCCTATAAATATGGAGAGCCTTGCACCCATTCAAGGTTAACGGGAAATTTCCAAGAGAAAACTCTCAAGAATCCAAGCATTCAAAGCATACCATAAACAACACTCTGCAATTAAATTTCCCTAGTGTTGTAGTAGGATTCACTCTGTATTTGCTTAGATCGATAGCTCTATTATTTAGCATTGTTTTCTATTGCTAGAGCTATCTTAGTTGGAAACCAGAATACCAAACCACTCAAGGTGTGAGATTAGTTGGTTAGAAGGACTGGGACTTGTAAAACGCCCAGGGGTCAATTCCTAAGAGAGAAAGTTGGCTACTCGTGTCCCTTGGCACGTAAAACCCAAGCACCTATCCTCAGGGTTTTGAGGATAGCTTCCTGTTAAATCAGGTCATGGACGTAGGAGTTGGTTATCTCCGAACCACGTTAAAAAGTCCCTTGTGTGCTGATTTACTGTTCTGTTCAGGATCATAACTGTCATCATAATAAACTGAACATCCTGCATCGCTTTTCTATTCAGGACTGAATTAATCATCCAGAATCTTAACACTGTCCACTCAGCCTTAACCACCAGTTTACTAAGCAAACTCAGAGAAAATGTTTTCAGAAATTAAAAACGAGTAGAATCTAAGGGCTCACTTTCCGCACCCACTCTGACTCACTGAGATAGTAGTCCAACTGACTTGCTTCCAAGCGGTCAGTAGGTTTATTATCTCTACTGAGCTTCCGAGCACTTTACTCACACTCAGCTTATCTGACTCGTTACGGAACTGTCCCTGCTGCGTCTATGGACCTTCAGCATACTGAGTACTTCAGGAAATCCTGACTGAGTGTGTTAGAGCATTTTTCTGAGTCTTTCAGAAAAATCTGACATCAGTGTATTCCCTCCCATACACTGATTATACTCGTTTTGGGACCAACAGTAAGTTTAAAATAACCTATCAGGCCAAGCTGAATGCTTGTAAGTCCTGACTTAGGCCTTGGTTCAGTTTACCTGAATCATGCAAGTCCAAAGTAAAAATGGTTACACTTGCCGGGCTGAATAACCTATCAGGCCAAGCTGAATGCTTGTAAGTCCTGACTTAGGCCTTGATTCAGTTTACCTGAATCATGTAAGTCCAAAGCAAAAAGGTCATTTATGCTATGGGATAAGAGACAAAGAGAATGTCAGTAAGACTCCAATGAAGATAAACATTCAGGCTGAGTTATTAACAAGAGACTCAGAGTATTGAATGTACGACGAAAGTACAAATGTCAGATGGTCAACTAGCCGTTGGAACGAAAAGCCAATTGTCTTTCGACACGCATATACGGACTCTGCGCAGCAGTTAATGCAGCATTTAATGCTTCTCAGAGTTGCAGGCGGCGGGACAAATTTGCCAGATTAAGCATGGTGATTAGGTCAAAAGTACATCTAGCCTGCAACCACCCTAAAATAGGAAAGATTTAGATAGATCTCCTCCAACGGATCTATTTTGAATCTTGCCTATAAATACAGAGAGCATTGCACCCATTCAAGGCTATAGGGAAATTTCCAAGATAAAGCTCTCAAGAATCCAAGCTCACAAAGCATATTATAAGCAACACTCTGCAATTAAATTTCCCTAGTGTTGTAGCAGGATTCACTCTGTATTTGCTTAGATCAATAGCTCTAATATTTAGCATTGTTTGGTATTGCTAGAGCTATCTTAGTTGGAAACCAAGAATACCAAACCACTCAGGGTGTGAGATTTGTTGGATAGAAGGACTGGGACTTGTAAAACGCCCAGGGGTCAGTTCCTAAGAGAGAAAGTTGGCTATTCATGTCCCTTGGCACGTAAAAACCAAGTATCTATCCTCAGGGTTTGGAGGATAGCTTCCTGTTCAATCAGGCCGTGGACGTAGGAGTTGGTTATCTCTGAACCACATTAAAAAGACCCTTGTGTGCTGATTTACTTTCGTGTTCAGGATCATAAATGTCATTCATATTAAACTGAACATATTGCATCATTTTAAGATTCAGGCTGATTCAATCATCCTGAATCTGAATACTGTGCACCAGCCTTAACAACCTCGTACTAAGCAAACTCAGAGAAAACATTTTCAGAAACTAAAATGAGTAGAAACTAAGGGCTCACATTCCGCACGCACTCTAGCTTACTGAGATAGTAGCCCAACTGACTAGCTTCCGAGCGGTCAGTAGGATTGTTATCTCCACTGAGCTTCCGAGCATATTACTCACACTCAGCCTATCTGACTCCCTACTGACTTGTCCCTGCTGCCCCTGCAGACTTTCAGTTTTGCTGAGTATCGTCAAGATCTTCCTAACTGAGTGTGTAAGAGCATTTTTCTGAGTATTCAGAAAAATCTGACATCAGTGTATTCCCCCCATACACTGATTTTACTCATTTCAGGACCAACAAGTGGTATCAGAGCACAAGTCACAGGTTCGAGTCCCCCATGGCGCAAATAGTGGTATGTTTGGCTTCAAGTCAGGCTACTGCTAGGGGGGATTGTTGGGAGAAATCCTAGCAGTCCCTGCCTTGGAGGCGAGCTGCGCTCAAGTCCACTCGTTCTCTCGATTAAAGGTATAGTTACGTGCCGCCCGTGGCGGTGAAGCTAGATATTGGGTTTAAAGGAATTGATTGTACTACTCATACCAACAAGGTGCATCTTCTTTTCTAGTGCCCATTGTGAAAGAACTCTAAAGTTAAGCGTGCTTGGCTTGGAGCAATTTCATGATGGGTGATTCCCTGGGAAGTACTTACGGTGTGTGCGAGTGAGGACATAAGCACACTAGAAAAGACCCGTGTTTGTTTGCGAGGATAGTACATCAGTTCTACTCAGCGCTACCGATCCTACAATTGGTATCAGAGCGGTGGTTCAAAAGACCACTGACTTTGTTTACCAACAGTTTCTGAGGAGAAACTTTTGGTGGTCAACTGAACAGATCTGTTTCTAAAAACTTGCATTCATGGCATCCGGTTCTAAGCACCTTGAAGGCAGTCTTCCTGAATTCTCTATTGACAATTATGATTATTGGAAATTTAGGGTTTTTGCACATCTCTATTCCATCCATGATCAGATGCCCCAGGTGATTGAGCATGGCCCCATCAGATTTATGAGGAATGTTCAGACCATCTGGCCCGTAGCTGGTAATGTTCTTGTTCCGACTGCCAGAGATGAGCCCGTGGAGAGGTCCGTGCTTACTACTGACCAGATTAAGTAAATCGGACTAGGTAATGTTGCGAAGAACATTATAATCCACAGTGTTTCTTACGAGAATTCGGTCAGGCTCATGCATCTGACAACCGCGAAGGATATCTGGGATGCACTGAAGGAGATGAGTGAGGGCTCGGAGAAGATCAAGGAGAACAAGAGAGATCTTGCTATCAGGAAGTTCGAGGCTTTTCGGATGCTGAAAGGTGAATCCATCGATCAGATGGAAGCTCGGTTCATTAAGATGATGAACAAGCAAGTAACCCTTGGGAAGGACTTTCCCAAGAGGGAGGTGTCGTCTAAAATCCTGAACTGTCTCCCTGAAAGATGGGATACAGGAGTGATCTTGTTGAAGAACACTCAGGACCTCACTAACATTCCTTACTCTCACCTCTTCTCAGAGTTAAAGGCTCTGGAATTCAACCTCGATAAGAGGAAGACAAAGGGTGTTGCCAGTGAGGATGTGACTGAGGAGAAGACACATGATAAGGAAAAGAGCGTGGCTCTTAAAGCTAATCCTGAGCCTGAGGCTGGATCCGGCTCGAAATCATTGACGGATATGAACAAGGATGAGCTGCCCTGGAGTACAGCCTGATGGCACGGCATTTCAAGAAACTGAACTCTCGATTCAGAAGGTATAAGAAATTTTATACTGACACCCGTGATCACAGATATTCCAGCCCCAGGAGATTGAGCCCCCGGAGGGAAGAGAGAAGGGGTTCCGATTACAAGAGATATCTTGAGGAGCCTGAGCGGCGCAGAGATGAGAAGAGAAGAGATGATGCTGATCCCAGAAGATCCAGCTCCAAGCTTGAAAGATCATCAGGGAGCCGGAGGGAGTCATCGGATAAAAGGTACACTAACAAGAAGTTTGCTTCTGATGTAGATCAGTGTTACCACTACAAGAAGACCGGACGTGGAGGTCCATTCTGAAGAGGATCAGAGGGAACCTGTCTCTGCTGACAATAGCAAAAGCAGTAAAGGTGATGAAGGTATCTTGGCTACTGAAGGTGTTCAGGCTGAATCTCCATGACCTTTCACCGCACCTGATGAGACACTTCTTCCTGATTTTGAAGTGGTGGCGAGGGGCAAGGCAGCCGAAGTGGTGGATAGAAAATTCTCGGACCTCTCCGATGCTCAGAAGGAGGCAGTGGTGCAGCTCTGTACGTATGCTATGATCAGGAGTGCCACTTGGCCTGAACTTGATGAGCTGAGCAAAGTCAAGGGAATAAACACGATGGCTGATGATGAAGCAGCTTTGTTCGATTACTTCCAGGTAAACTCCATGAATAATCTAATTAAGATGACTGACTTTGTCAGAACTGTAAGGAGGATTTATCCAGAAACTCCGACGGCTGAGCCTGATAGGGAAGGTGTTGAAATGGAACTAGCCCTTGTTCCAGGTTCTGAAGGTCAGGAGGTGGAGATACCTCTGCAGATGGAGGTTCAGGAAGGAGAGAAGGAGAAGGAGAAGGAAGATCTTGTGATTGCTGAGTCCGATCAACAAGGTGCGACTGATGTGATTAATGCACCAGCCGATGACTCACCCCTTGGACCCGGGGCTGCTGAGGCTTCAGGAGAGGGTTCACATGCTCTAGACCGTGTTCCCGGTAAAAGGACTCAGAAGAAAGGGAAAGGGGCATGGCAGCGGGATCTTAAATCCGTCCGCCGCCAACTCACAACCCAAAACAAGAAAATCTATCGCTACAATCGAGCTGCTGGCCTGATCAATCAGCGATTGGGGGCAGTCAACCGGGATCACCACGAGATGGTCAAAGCATTTGCCATTGCCGAGGATGTTCTTTGTCTGACTGAGACAGATCACTCAGTTCGGGTCAAAGCAGTATGTCAGCTAGCAAAGAAGACAGCTGAAAACTGCAACAAGATGGCTGTAAGTCTGCGACCTGAACAAGATGAAAAGTTGAACACATTCCTTGATCAACAACTGAATGCAAGGGTTGATCAGTTGGTTGATGAGAAGCTTGCCAAGCTGAGAGTAGAGCTGAAGGCTGAATTACTGAGTGAAATGTCAGAGAAGGAGAAGGAAGAAATCCGGCAGGCCCTGGACTCCAGGATGGGAGATCTCGAGGGTAGGTTGATGCTTGAGAACAATCAGGCTATCACATGCCTCAGTGTTGATCTGAGGGGGATGATAACTCAGATCGGGGACATTCAGGGGAAGCAGCAGGAAATGAGCGATCAGTTCGGACTTTTGGCTGAGTCAGTTGAAGAAGTGGTTAGAAAAATAAATGAAGATGATGCCAAAAAGGGGGAAGGAAGAAAGCAAATTGGCAAAGAAAAGAAGAAGAACTTCCCCCCTGAACTGAAAGCTCAGGAATGAAAGATAACTAGATCAGTTGCTGCCACTGAAGCCCAAGGCATTGAATCTGAAGAATCTGGTCCGAAGAGGATGAAGCAGTCGGAGGATTCTGCCCTGGCACCTCTTTTTGCTGAACTAGAGGAGGGATTGCATCCTGGTTCAACCACCCTGTCAAAGAAGCTGGTACTGACTGAGTCGGAGAAGCAAGCGAAGTTGAAGGAGTTATCGCTGCTCAGTCAGATCCAGAGGTTGAAGGAATCCAACGAGTACTGATTTCGCAGGTCCAGAAGAAGAAGTCTGTGACTTCTGGATCCCGAAAGAAGACTCAGAGGAAATTGGTGGTGAATCCAGGTCTAGGACCTCCTCCACTTCAGTTTGTTGAAGATTTCATTCCTGTGGAGTTGTTGGAGGTGTGGATTCCGATCCGAAATAGATGGGCGTATCTATTCTACGCGGTGGGGCTTTGGGACGACCTGAATGAAGAAAAAGACGTTATCCTCCACCACTGGATGGCGCAGGAGCATACGGACCTTTGGGCTGAGATCATCAGGAATGCTGATATCGAAGGGGTCGAGATTGCTCCGCCGGAATTCATCAAGTACCCTCCTCCACTCTATGGGAACTCCAAGCAACTGGACCGGAAGGCTATATAAGAAGAAATCTTCAGAATAAGACGTGTCTCCAGAACAGTTGGTAAACGGACGTCCGGACGTCCCACTGACTTATGTTTCTCCTGAGGATTCTAAGCTGCTCAGGACAGAACTTAATCAGTGAAGGGTAAGTTTAAAATAACCTATCAGGCCAAGCTGAATGCTTGTAAGTCCTGACTTAGGCCTTGGTTCAGTTTACCTGAATCATGTAAGTCCAAAGTAAAAAAGGTTACACTTGCCGGGCTGAATAACCTATCAGGCCAAGCTGAATGCTTGTAAGTCCTGACTTAGGCCTTGATTCAGTTTACCTTAATCATGTAAGTCCAAAGCAAAAAGGTCATTTATGCTATGGGACAAGAGACAAAGAGAATGTCAGTAAGACTCTAATAAAGACAAACATTCAGGTTGAGTTATTAACAAGAGACTCAGAGTATTGAATGTACGAGGAAAGTACAAATGTCAGATGGTCAACTAGCCATTTGAAAGGAAAGTCAATCATCTTTCGACACGCATGTACGGAGTCTGCGCAGCAGTTAATGCGGCATTTAATGCGTCTCAGAGTTGCAGGCGGTGGGACAAATTTGCCAGATTAAGCATGGTGATTATGTCAACTGTACATCTAGCCTGCAACCACCCTAAAATAGGAAAGATTTGGATAGATCTCCTCCAACGGATCTATTTTGAATCTTGCCTATAAATACAGAGAGTCTTGCACCCATTCAAGGCTAACGGGAAATTTCCAAGAGAAAGCTCTCAAGAATTGGTTAGGGTCTTAATTTCATGTTTTTGCATCCATTTCTCTATGGTTTTGATGTTCTTATGTTCATATTTGACTCTAAAATGCTATAATTTGTGCATTTAACCCTTTTTGGCTAGAAAATTATGTTTGTAGTAAAAACGAGCAAAAATCGGCAATAGATGAGCACGTTCGTAAAAGTCCAGAAAATGTGAGTTGATCCAATGGAGGAAAATGATAGTCCATGTCGAAGAGTTCGAAGAGAGGGTCGCAATGGAAAAAGAATTGAGTCAATCGGAGCTCTAGAACTCAAGATATGAAGAAAATGAGGAAGTCGAGGATCGATCGCACAAGCCGAAGCTTGACTCGAGCGACCACAAGGCCAGACTCGAGCGAACACAAGCATGGACTCGAGCGACAACCTTCTGGTTCGTGTGAGGTTGTGTCACACGAGTTGGACTCGTGCGGCGACTATGTACACTCGTGTGATTCCCCGGACAGGCCTAATTTATAGGGTTATTTCGTCTTTTCGCACGTTTAATGAAGGGCATTTTGGACCAAGCATTGTGGGCACTATAAATACTTCAAGGATCAGGTTTCCAAGCATGATGAGATAATCATAATTCCAAGTTCTTAGATTAGTTTGGCGAGAGAACTAGGTAGTTACTTAGTGGGTTCTTAGTTAGATTCAATCTTCTTTCTTCCATAACTTTTGATCCGTCCGTCGGAATTTAGATCCGTTTGTTCCTACATACTCGTAGAGACTAGAGATTTATTCCTGCAGTTTAATTTTGTATTTTGAGCTTTGGATCAAGACTTAGCAAATTGGAGGATTGTAGCTTGTATTTCAATTCATCCACTGATGGTAAGATTTCCTTTAATTCTCTTGTATTAGTTAATATTCATGATGTTTACATTGTTCATTGTTGATTTTCATTTCCAATTAGCCATGGGCTAATATCCTTGTTGCATGGTTGTATGAATACTATGGTGAATTTAGTCTCTTGTTAATCCTATGCATGAATTAGTGATCTTGTTGGATTAGTTCTCTTATTAATGACTTGTATTAATGCTTGGGATGTTAAATTGGAATGTATGGATTATATGGTTAGCTATGAAATGAGAATTGAGCTATAAGAACGTTATGCATACCAAGTGTTTGATATTTGGCTTGTATGACCAATGAGAATTGCATATTAGTCTAAGACCTCTTAATTGGAGTGTTGGGAATTGTAGAGAGATCTAGACACCCAATAGAGTCCTTAGCTTGTGTTTTAGAGAGATCTAGACACTAGTTGGCTTGACTAAGACACCAAGAGACCTTTTGCATGCTAGGATGGATAGGATTCTTGAGGAACCAAAGTAGGATTACTTCCCTGTACACTTCACACTTGCTCACTTCTTTGAGGTGATAGTTAGGATTTACTTTGCTTTGCCATAGTAGATAGAATCCTTGATGGTTTTCTTGCTTTCCTAGATATTAACCTTTTGTAGACATTCAATGCTTGCTTGATATCGCATCGTTTCCCTGTGTTCGATATTTAACTTGGTTAACTTGCCGCGACAACAACGACCAAGTTCACTTGCGTGGAAATCATCACGATTTTGGTAAACAAGAATCCAAGCTCACAAAGCATATTATAAGCAACACTCTGCAATTAAATTTCCCAAGTGTTGTAGAAGGATTCACTCTGTATTTGGTTAGATCGATAGCTCTAATATTTAGCATTGTTTTGTATTGCTTGAGCTATCTTAGTTGGAAACCAAGAATACCAAACCACTCAGGGTGTGAGATTGGTTGGTTAGAAGGACTGAGACTTGTAAAACGCCCAGGGGTCAGTTCCTAAGAGAGGAAGTTGGCTATTCGTGTCCCTTGGCACGTAAAAACCAAGTACCTATCCTCAGGGTTTAGAGGATAGGTTCCTGTTCAATCAGGCCGTGCACGTAGGAGTTGGTTATCTCCGAACCACATTAAAAAGACCCTTGTGTGCTGATTTACTTCCGTGTTCAGGATCATAATTGTCATTCATATTTAACTGAACACACTGCATCGTTTTAAGATTCAGGCTAAATCAATCATCCTGAATCTGAATACTGTGCACCAGCCTTAATAACCTCGTACTAAGCAAACTCAGAGAAAACGTTTTCAGAAACTAAAACGAGTAGAAACTAAGGGCTCACATTCTGCACGCACTCTAGCTTACTGAGATAGTAGCCTAACTGACTAGCTTCCGAGCGGTCAGTAGGATTGTTATCTCTACTGACCTTTCGAGCACATTACTCACACTCAGCTTATCTGACTCACTACTGAATTGTCCCTGATGCCCCTGCGGACTTTCAGTTTTACTGAGTATCATCAGGATATTCCTGACTGAGTGTGTAAGAGCATTTTTCGGAGTATTCAGAAAAATCTGACATCAGTGTATTCCCTCCCCATACACTGATTTTACTCGTTTCGGGACCAACAAAAGATATAGGGCTTAAAATAATATCTTGATGAATATATGAAGATTAATGAATATTATGGGCTGGATGAAATTTGGCTTGGATTTTATGTATCTTGGCCAAAATCTTGGTGTAGGGAAGGAAGATATATGGTTCATGAACAAATCTTGAAGATATCTTGGAAATAAAATATTCTAACTTGCAATAGATGTAGAGATCCGAAAATTGTAGGACCATAACAATAAAATCTTGGTTTAAATCTTTGGAATAATATCTTGGATGGAAAATAATGAATGTGGCCAAAAATATGAAGATGTGGAATATATGGCATAACATATCTTGGAACATTCTTGGGAAATCTTGGTAATCTTTCTAATATCTCCAATATCATAATCTAACAACCTCAAGACTTCATAATCTTTAATTCCTAATGCTAATTTTCGAAAATATGAATAAGGATAATATTCATCTCTCTTAATAAAATATTAAGGACACTAACTAACTCTAAATCTTGATCTCCCAAAAATACCCTCATCCTTCTAACAACTTTCGAATTTCCTCTCTCCTAAGAGTATTCCTTCTCTAAATTTAATCCTCATAATAATATCTAATCCCAAAAATAATAAGTCCTCAATTACTTTTTTACCCTTAAAAGATTAATACTTAAAGGACTAAAAATCTTAATGGACTATACCACAAAATAATACTCCTATTCCTTAAAATATTAATGTCCTAGTCTAGAAGCCCAAAAGTAATATTAATCGGATCAACTAATACTAAGCAAGAAAATAAAACTCATGCTTAAGAACTTAAAGGATTAAAAACTAACTCTCTAAAAATGTAGGCACAATCGACACTCTTTACAAGGTGACCGACTACTTCTTCTAGTAGACTAAGTCTACCCTTAACTTGCCGCATCAGCTTAATTATCCTCCAAGTAAATATCTTCAATAGAAATCTAATGCTACTTCTCCTTAATAAAAGTGCTAATCCTTATTCTTGCCAATATTACTTACCTCAATAAATAAATCTTATACTTAATAAATTAATCCCACAATTAAAACCAAATTCAAATCTAAACCCTTAATTAATCACCAATATTAATACCTTAACTTAGTAATTGAATTAATCCTTCAACAAATTAAATCTCAACTTAAAACTTCACAATTATTCCCAAAGATACACTAAATATTCCTCAAATAATTTCAGAGATTTAACCTCAAAATATCCAATAAATAAATATCAAATATCATGTCTCCAAATAAATATATTCTTGATACTTATAATATCACTCTTGTCCATAAATAATACTCCTAACTTTTGCAAGTAACATTTAACCCCTAGCAATAAAATCTTAACTTAACTCCTTACATATCCGACAAATATAGTCTAACTTTGCAACATGTACCTTAATCCCTTGAGAGTAATACCTTAAAGTCCTAACATTATTCCTTCGCTTAAAGTCCAAATAATTCCGATAATAATCTCTTGATATTTATTTCCCAAAAATCTAAACCTTGGATATTTTCTTGATTAAAAACCTTATCATATAATCTAATCTAGATCTCAAAAGATTCATTCCTAATTTCTTGATCTAAATCTTTAATCATATATCCTAGTCAAAATCCCATATAAATTCATTCTTATAACAAACTCACTAAATTACTTCTATACCCTTAATAAATTGGTACTTAATAAATCCTAATTTTCTCAATCCGATTTGAATTATTACACTTAATAACCAATCAACTTAAATCCTCTAAGTCCTTAAATTAAATACTTAATTGGATAATATCTTAATTTGGCTCTCTAACTTTTAATTCACATACTAAAGCCCAAAATAAATTATCCAGAACTTAATCTTAATTCCCAAATACTCAAATCAACTTTACTAACTTAATCATCAGAAAATTAATACTTAAGGCTCGTGAAAAACTTAAAGAACTAAAGCACAATATTTAATCCTACGCGCAACTTAACTTTAAAACCTCAAATGATGACTTATGAACTATAACTTGAATCCATTTATGCTGGGCATGGCAGTTAGCTTTGAACTGTGCCTTAAGCAAGAAATGGAAGGCTTAGTAGTTTAGGGTCTTGTTGTGTGACGGTGTCATTGAGATGAATGTCTGCAGATTGTGAGTTTGAAGATGATCGAGAATCTCCCTGATCTCTGGAATTCGTGATGCCTCAAAGTCCACGCACATTTCAGTATACATCTTCTCGAGCATTTTCTTCATTGCTTCGTCATCCATAGCTTCAACACAGATATTAGAAGAACAAATAAAATTTGTAGAAAAGAGAATAGGATAGATAGAAAGATTTCGGAGTGGAAAAGTTTTTAAAAGGGGTTTTAAGAGTATTTATACTAATTTGGGAAGATGAGCAGTTTTCCAAAATAAAAAACCGACCACAAGATCGTGAGTGAATCGTGGATGGGCATATTGCATCACATAGATCAACGGTCCAGATTGAGGGACCTGTGAAATATTTTAGAGGTGATGCGTTGGTGTCAGGTTTCGAAAAGAGTTGGCCGCCTAAAAAGTCCGCCTTTTTGTAAAAAAGGTAATGATGAAAAACTTTTTGTGAGATAAAATAGGCGGTGAGAAATTAATTACCGGTGACACCAAATTTTGGAAAAAGTAATAAATTCCGGAATTTTCGAAATTGAAAAGATTTGATTGCCAATTTTCTAAAATCAATTTTAGAAATTAGGGATTTATCAGTTTTCGGAAAAGATTTTTCTTTTTCAAAAACATTAATTTTAAAAACATAAAAGGAGTATACTTATCGAGTAGCTGATGTGGCAAGATCAGCTGATAAGAAGAATCCTCTAGAAAATATTTTCTCCTCATCTGGGTCCTCTATGTCAGCTGACATGGGTCAGCTGAGGTGAAGTGACCTCGTCTGACTCTTGTGACTTATACCTGAATCAAGTTAGAGATAACAAGATAGGAAAAGAGCACGAAAGAATTAAAGAGACATACCAGATCAGCTGATGTAAAGATCAACTGACTACCTCAGTAGATTCCCCCTCAGCTGATTACCAGCTGACCACCTATAAGACATTGTTCTCCCTTTCTAAAGAACTGCTCCTCCATCTACCATTCCTAACTCTGCAACTAATTCTCTAAATCTTACCTCTGCTAAAGGATTTGTAAGAACATATGCTATCTGCTTCTCTGTGTGAATCTTCTCCATCTTGATGTCTCTTCTCAGCATGGTCTCTAAGGAAATGATGTCTTATGTCCACATGCTTACATCTGGTATGGAGGACAGGATTCTAGGTAATGGCTATTGCACTTGTGCTATCACAGAAGATAGGTATCTCTTCTGTGATCACATGATAGTCTCTTAGCTGTTGTCTGATCTAGAGCAGCTGAGAATAGCAGCTACCAGCAGCCATGTACTCTGCCCCTGTTTTGGAAGTAGCTACTGAGGTCTGCTTCTTGGAGAACCAAGAAATCAGCTTACTTCCCAGAAACTGACATGTTCCTGAAGTTGATTTTCTATCAATCTTGCACCCTCCATAGTCAGAATCTGAATACCCACTCAGCTGGAAGTTGTCATCAGCTGGGTACCAGAGGCCTAGATTGTAGGTACCCTTCAAGTACTTCACAATCTTCTTTGCTGCTTCCAAATGAGATTTCTTAGGATTCGCCAGAAATCTTGCACAGACTCCTACTGCAAAGCAGATATCAGGTCTGCTGGCAGTGAGATACAGCAGAGAACCAATAAGTCCTCTATATTGTGTCTGATCCACTTTCTCACCAGCCTCATCTGGATCCATGCTAAAGTTTGCCATCATTGGAATCTTAGCCTCTCTGCTGCTACTGACTCCAAACTTTTCTATTAAGTTCTTGGCATACTTAACTTGGCTGATAAAAGTTCCATTGGACATCTGCTTCACCTGAAGTCCAAGGAAGTAGGTCATCTTCCCCATCATGGACATCTCAAACTTGCTTGTCACTACAGGAAATCACACATTCCGTGACCAAATTTTGTGTGACGATACAAAATTCGTCACAATATGTTACCTACAAGTGACAAATTTAATTTTCGTCACCAAAAAGTGAGAATTCGTGGCGAATTTTCATTTTGTCGCCACTGGTATTTTTTTCGTCACTAATTCGAATTTTTTATGACAAAAATAAGAAATTCGTCACAATAAACTTTGGTGACGATATTCATAATATTTAGTGACGATATTCAACGTCATGAAAAATAGTATTTTTGTGACAACTATATGTTTTGTCATTAATTATTCAAAAGAATTGGTGACGCACTTAATTCGTCACACTATTATTTGGTGATGATTGTCATTGTAATTAGTGACGATCATAGTCGTCATATAATATATAATATTAGTAACAATTTTATGTTTCGTCTCTAATTGTTCATAGTAATTAGTGACATATTCTTTCGTCATCAATATTAATATATAGTGACGATTAATAATCTTTTTTTAATGACGCACTTATTTCGTCACAATATTTTCGGTAACGATCTTCATTTTAATTAGTGACGATCAATATTGGTCATATAATATTCAATTTGCATGACAGTTTTATGTTTCGTCATTAATTGTTCATAGTAAATAGTGACATAGTATGTTGTCACCAATATATATATATGGTGACGATTAATAAATTTTTCCATGTAAAATATAAGATTTTACTGAATAAAATTGTGAATATAAAATTTATTAAAAAATTTGTTTATTAAGGTTCGATCACAAAACCTTTCGATTAAACTTGACAAATAGACAAATAACGACCAAATAGCTAGATAATTTTTTTTTTATTTGAAGTTTATTATTTATTATCTTTTTGCCAAATAATCTAGATAATTTTTATTTTAATTTGATGTTTATTATTTATTATCTTTTTGCCAAATAAGCTAGAATTTTTTTTTTAATTTGATGTTTATTATTTATTATCTTTTTGCCTTTAATTAATTTTTCCGTATAAAATATAAATTATATTAAAAAAATTGAAAAACATAAATTTTAATCCATCAAGGTTCGAACATGGGACCCTTTTACCTAAAAAGAAAAACTACACCACTGGACCAAACACTACATTTGTCTTAGGTATTTTAATAAAACTATTTTTATACTGCAAGTTTGCATTATAAAAAATGAATACATCAATGGCACTTGAACTTATGACCTATCCAACAAATAACTTACCTTTCACCAACTAAGCTACACATAACTTGTTTATTGGACATGAAAAAATATGATAAAATAGAATCCCTATTACTCCCAATTAAATTCTTGGAAAGTTGATAACTAAAAGAGAAATTAAATTTTTGGAGAGTGGATAACTAAAAATTTGGGGTGACCTGCGCCACCCCCACAAATGTAAATTTTTTATAAATTGTAACTACAAAATGGATTCTTAATATTGTTTAAAATAATATGATAAAAAAAATCCCCAATACTCGCACTAACTCCCCAATTTCGGCGTGAATCAAAGAGAAGTTGTGTGAATTGTGAATTTTGGCGCATTCAGCAAACAGAAACCGCGACGAAATTTGGCAAACTCCAACCAGAAATTCAGCAACCAGAAACCGCGATGACAATTTGGTGTGATTATCAATTTGATTAATTATTTAGTGATTCTACTTACAAGTATTGGTGTTGGCATCCTAATAGTATCACTCTTTTGTGAGGATGGTATTAGGAACTACTCGGTGTAGTATCACATACTATTAGGTTATTTCCTAGTACCATCCTCACAAAAGAGTAATACTATTAGGTTATTTCCTTAATTTTTAGTTTTAAATTACTACTAAAAATAAAAGTTTTGCAAGATATTATCTATTTTAGTTTTAAATTACTATATTAGATATAAAAAAACAAAATTAGTTCAAAGATATACACTTGTTGTACGAAAAGATTACTCGTTGTGTTACATGTTAGTTGAAATTGTACTTGTGATACTTATAGTAGTCATATCCAGTTGTAGTACTCACACATCCTCACATTTACCAAAACTACATGTTATGATAAATTTAGTGATTCGGTGTGTGATTATCAATTTGATTAATGATTTAGTGATTCTATTTACAAGTATTGATGTTGGGATCCTAATAGTATAACTCTTTTGTGAGGATGGTATTAGGAACTACTCAATCTAGTATTACATACTATTAGGTTATTTCCTAGTACCATCCTCACAAAGGAGTAATACTATTAGGTTATTTCCTTAATTTGTAGTTTTAAATTACCACTAAAAATAAAAGTTTTACAAGATATTATCTATTTTAGTTTTGAATTACTAGATTAGATATAAAAAAACAAAATTAGTTCAAAAGATATACACTTGTTGTACGAAAAAATTTACTCGTTGTGTTACCTGCTAGTTGAAATTGTACTTGTAATACTTATAGTAGTCATATCCACTTGTAGTACTCACACATCCTCATGTTTACCAAAACTCCATGTTATGACAAATTTAGTGATTTGATGTGTGATTATCAATTTGATTAATGATATAGTGATTCTATTTACAAGTATTGATGTTGGGATCCTAATAGTATAACTCTTTTATGAGGATGGTATTAGGAACTACTCAGTCTAGTATTACATACTATTAGGTTATTTCTTAGTATCATCCTCACAAAAAAGTAATACTATCAGGTTATTTCATAATTTTTAGTTTTAAATTACTACTAAAAACAAAAGTTTTGCAAGTGATTATCTATTTTAGTTTTAAATTA
>JAPKLY010000283.1:33051-69193 GCA_026898435.1 Prunella vulgaris | reverse complement strand
TACTTATAGTAGTCATATCATCTTGTAGTACTCACACATCCAAATGTTTACCATAACTCCGCGTTATGATAAATTTAGTGATTTGGTGTGTGATTATCAACTTGATTAATGATTTAGTGACTCTATTTGCAAGTATTGATGTTGTGAGTATAACTCTTTTGTGAGGATGGTATTAGGAACTACTCAGTTTAGTATTACATACTATTAGGTTATTTCCCAGTACCATCCTCACAAAAGAATAATACTATTAGGTTATTTTTTTAATTTTTAGTTTTAAATTACTACTAAAAATAAAAGTTTTGCGATATATTATCTATTTTAGTTTTGAATTACTAGATTAGATATAAAAAACAAAATTAGTTCAAGAGATATACACTTGTTGTACGAAAAAAATTACTCGTCGTGTTGCCTGCTAGTTGAAATTGTACTTGTAATACTTATAGTAGTCATATCCACTTGTAGTACTCACACATCCTCATGTTTACCAAAACTCCATGTTATGATAAATTTAGTGATTCGGTGTGTGATTATCAATTTGATTAATGATTTAGTGATTCTATTTACAAGTATTGATGTTGGGATCCTAATAGTATAACTCTTTTATTAGGATGGTATTAGGAACTACTCAATCTAGTATTACATACTATTAGGTTATTTCCTAGTACCATCGTCACAAAAGAGTAATACTATTAGGTTATTTCCTTAATTTTTTGTTTTAAATCACTACTAAAAATAAAAGTTTTGCAAGATATTATCTATTTTAGTTTTGAATTACTAGAATAGATATAAAAAAACAAAATTAGTTCAAAAGATATACACTTGTTGTACGAAAAAAATTACTCGTTGTATTACCTACTAGTTGAAATTGTACTTGTAATACTTATAATAGTCATATCCACTTGTTGTACTCACACATCCTCATGTTTACCAAAACTCAATGTTATGACAAATTTAGTGATTTGGTGTGTGATTATCAATTTGATTAATGATATAGTGATTCTTTTTACAAGTATTGATGTTGGGATACTAATAGTATAACTCTTTTGTGAGGATGGTATTAGGAACTACTCAGTCTAGTATTACATACTATTAGGTTATTTTTTAGTACCATCCTCACAAAAAAGTAATACTATCAGGTTATTTCTTAATTTTTAGTTTTAAATTACTACTAAAAACAAAAGTTTCGCAAGTGATTATCTATTTTAGTTTTAAATTACTAGATTAGATATAAAAAACAAAATTAGTACAAAGATATACACTTGTTGCATGAAAAGATTACTCGTTGTGTTACTTGTTAGTTCAAATTGTACTTGTGATACTTATAGTAGTCATATCATCTTGTAGTACTCACACATCCAAATGTTTACCAAAACTCCGTGTTATGATAAATTTAGTGATTTGGTGTGTGATTATCAATTTGATTAATGATTTAGTGATTCTATTTGCAAGTATTGATGTTGTGATCCTAATAGTATAACTCTTTTGTGAGGATGGTATTAGGAACTACTCAGTTTAGTATTACATACTATTAGGTTATTTCTCAGTATCATCCTCACAAAAGAGTAATACTATTAGGTTATTTCCTTAATTTTTAGTTTTAAATTGCTACTAAAAATAAAAGTTTTGCGATATATTATCTATTTTAGTTTTAGATTACTAGATTAGATATAAAAAACAAAATTAGTTCAAGAGATATACACTTGTTGTACGAAAAAAATTACTCGTCGTGTTGCCTGCTAGTTGAAATTATACTTGTAATACTTATAGTAGTCATATCCACTTGTAGTACTCACACATCCTCATTTTTACTAAACCTCCATGTTATGATAAATTTAGTGATTCGGTGTGTGATTATCAATTTAATTAATGATTGTGTGTTACAAGTATTGATGTTGGGATCCTAATAGTATAACTCTTTTGTTTGGATGGTATTAGGAACTACTCAATCTAGTATTACATACTATTAGGTTATTTCCTAGTACCATCCTCACAAAAGAGTAATACTATTAGGTTATTTCCTTAATTTTTAGTTTTAAATTACTACTAAAAATAAAAGTTTTGCAAGATATTATCTATTTTAGTTTTGAATTACTAGAATAGATATAAAAAAACAAAATTAGTTCAGAAGATATACACTTATTGTACGAAAAAAATTACTCGTTGTGTTACCTGCAAGTTGAAATTGTACTTGTAATACTTATATTAGTCATATCCACTTGTTGTACTCACACATCCTCATGTTTACCAAAACTCAATGTTATGACAAATTTAGTGATTTGGTGTGTGATTATCAATTTGATTAATGATATAGTTTTTTTATTTACAAGTATTGATGTTGGGATCCTAATAGTATAACTCTTTTGTGAGTATTGTATTAGGAACTACTCAATCTAGTATTTAATACTATTAAGTTATTTCCTAGTACCATCCTCACAAAAAAGTAATACTATCAGGATATTTTCTTAATTTTTAGTTTTAAATTACTACTAAAAATAAAAGTTTTGCAAGATATTATCTATTTTAGTTTTAAATTACTAGATTAGATATAAAAAAACAAAATTAGTTCAAAGATATACACTTGTTACACGAAAAGATTACTCGTTGTGTTACTTGTTAGTTGAAATTGTACTTGTGATACTTATAGTAGTCATATCCTCTTGTAGTACTCACACATCCTCATGTTTACCAAAACTCCATGTTATGATAAATTTAGTGATTTAGTTTGTAATTAATGATTTAGTGATTCTATTTACAAGTATTGATGTTGTGATCCTAATAGTATAACTCTTTTGTGAGGACTGTATTAGGAACTACTCAGTTTAGTATTACATACTATTAGGTTATTTCCTAGTACCATCCTCACAAAAGAGTAATACTATTAGGTTATTTCCTTAATTTTTAGTTTTAAATTACTAGTAAAAATAAAAGTTTTGCAAGATATTATCTATTTTAGTTTTGAATTACTAGATTAGATATAAAAAAACAAAATTAGTTCAAGAGATATACACTTGTTGTACGAAAAAAATTACTCGTTGTGTTGCCTGCTAGTTGAAATTGTACTTGTAATACTTATAGTAGTCATATCCACTTGTAGTACTCACACATCCTCATGTTTACCAAAACACCATGTTATGACAAATTTAGTGATTTGGTGTGTGATTATCAATTTGATTAATGATATAGTGATTCAATTTACAAGTATTGATGTTGGGATCCTAATAGTATAACTCTTTTGTGAGGATGATATTAGGAACTACTCAGTCTAGTATTACATACAATTAGGTTATTTCCTAGTACCATCCTCACAAAAAAGTAATACTATTAGGTTATTTCCTTAATTTTTAGTTTTAAATTACTACTAAAAATAAAAATATTGCAAGATATTATCCATTTTAATTTTAAATTACTAGGTTAGATATAAAAAACAAAATTAGTTCAAAGATATACACTTGTTGCACGAAAAGATTACTCGTTGTGTTACTTGTTAGTTGAAATTGTACTTGTGATACTTATAGTTGTCATATCCACTTGTAGTACTCACACATCCTCATGTTACCAAAACTCCATGTTATGATAATTTTAGTGATTTGGTGTGTGATTATCAATTTGAATAATGATTTAGTGATTCTATTTACAAGTATTGATGTTGTGATCCTAATAATATAACTCTTTTGTGAGGATGGTATTAGGAACTACTCAGTCTAGTATTACATACTATTAGGTTATTTTCTAGTACCATCCTCACAAAAGAGTAATACTATTAGGTTATTTCCTTAATTTTTAGTTTTAAATTACTACTAAAAATAAAAGTTTTGCAAGATATTATCTATTTTAGTTTTAAATTACTAGATTAGATATAAAAAACAAAATTAGTTCAAAGATATGCACTTGTACGAAAAGATTACTCGTTGTGTTACTTGTTAGTTGAAATTGTACTTGTGATACTTATAGTAGTCATATCCACTTGTAGTACTCACACATCCTCAGCCTGAACTGGCCATGGTGTTTCAGCCTGAACTGGTTCAGCAGCCTCCTGCTCAACTCCTCCTTCCTGTGCAGGCTCCACCTGATCCAAAATCTGATAAGTTTCAGCGATGTTAAGGATCAGTTGATTAGGATCAGGGGATACAACATCCGTAACAGATGAAATGGGAGCAATTTCAAGAATGGCCTGCGCCTGAGCTGGTTCCCTCTCCGGAGTTGCATGCTAAACAGCTTCTTCAGCAGCTCTCTCTTCCACAAGCTTTTTCTCTCGCTCTTCCACGAGTTTCTTCTCTCGCTCAGCTGACCCTGAATAGAGAAATTTTAGCTTTTGTTGCTTGGGTCTTGAGGGCTTAGATTTATCCTCCGCTGGCTTTGCTCTATCAGACTCAAAAGACTTACCTGCCTGAGCCTTGACTCTTTCAGTCATGCTCGCCTGGGCCTTCTTCTTCTGAGTCCGAGGCCTTCTCCTGGTGCCAGCATCATCGGAGTAAGCTCTGAATAGATTGATTTTCGCTGGAATCTCGAGTGATTGGGCCTGATCCACATCACCGAGATCCAGGGTCTCCAAGAGCATAGAAATCTTGGTGCCAAAGTGCATCTTGGCCTCGAAAGTTGCCTGCCCCTCTGGCGAGTACCTGATTTTACTGGTCTCAGCCACCAGCATTTGGAGGAAGTAATCCTCCCAGTTAAAATTGTGCATAAAGGCGTCCGAGATTGCCATCATCGTATAAAGCCTTGGTCTGGAGATCTGCTCCAATCCTCCGGCAATCCCCATCACTCCCTGACTTGTCAGGTCGAAGAAGTGGCGGTTTTCAGTCCTCAGGACAGATTTATTCAGGCCTGACTTCAGGACGACATCCCCATCACATAAGGACTGGAGAAAGTCCTTCTCATTCCCAAACCCATAATCCACTGGGCTTCGTCCTGAACTGGGAAGATTAAAAACCTCCTTAATCTTCCTCTGGATGTTGAGAGTGACCCATCTCCTGGTCATCTCCTCCTCTCCATCCTTCCCCTTTGAACAGGTGGTCAGGGGTATGCAAGTTTCCCACTCCTGGGACTCCTTGTTCTGCGCCATCTTTAAGTAGAATGCAGCAACAAGTCTCGGGTGGAGCCTCTGTGGTCTTGCAGTAATGAACTGCAGAAGACCTGCATTATTGAAAAGTTCTTGTACAGGCAAAATATCGGGGTGGTTAGAAGAAAAATCCCCATAGGGTTCATAATGAATCTCATTCCTTAGATGGAAAAGATTTCCAAAGAAGGAATCTGCAGAAGGAGACGCCATTGAAATAATATGAAGAAATGAAGAGAATCTGGTTTTTAGAGAAAATATGTAAGGAAAATATTTAGGTGCATAAAGATTTTAACAACACAATCTTCCCCTATTTATACAAAAATTCGGTTTTAATCGGGTGGCTTAGAAAATAATGACCTATGAGATTCAATGGTCAAGATTGAGCAGTGAAAAGCATTTGACTCTTCGGTTTTTCAAAAATAATTGGTCAAATTTTATCGAAAACTGTTTCCGCCCACAGTGCATTAAATGCACATTAGAGCATATCCGTATTTAATTCAAATAAATTGTATTATATAATAACCAAATATTAAAATGAATGGCTGGGATCATTTGACAAATTAAATTGATTTGACAATACAGCAAATAGTATAAGGAAAATGCACGCAAGATCAGAAGACTAGATAAAAATCAGAAAACGTACCAGTCAGTCAGATTTGTATTCTGACTGATACTACTTATTGCACTATCAGGGTGATAAGCCCTGAGTTCTGTGTCCTGAATCTTAGTCAGTCTATACTGATCATCCATTTTATACTGAATGTTCCCCCTACAACCATTCACATTCTCTCTGGGATTCCTTCACCCTGAGTCCATATGAGTTATTCCCCCTGACCTTGTGCATTCTTATCAGAGATTCAGACTGAATCACCTAAGCCTGGGTCAAGGAGTCCTAACTCTACTGATAACTCAACAAACCTGGTTTCAGGCAAAGCCTTAGTTAGGATGTCAGCTCTCTGTTTTTCAATAGGGACTCTCACCATCCTGATGTCCTTCTTCTCAACATGATCTCTGATAAAGTGATGTCTGATGTCTACATGCTTACACCTTGTGTGTAAGACTGGGTTTTGGGATATGGAAATGGCACTATTATTGTCATAATAAATTGGAACTTCAGTGGCCTCTATTTGGTAGTCTCTCAGTTGTTGTTTCAGCCAAAGAATCTGAGAACAACAACTGCCTGCTGCCATATACTCAGCCTCAGTAGTAGACGTTGCAACACTGGTTTTCTTTTTAGAAAACCAAGAGATCAGTTTACTCCCTAGAAACTGACATGTGCCTGTAGTTGATTTCCTATCAAGTCTACAGCCTCCATAATCAGCATCTGAATAGCCAGTCAGTTCTAGGTTGTCATCAGAGGGATACCAATGTCCTAGATGGACTGTACCTCTCAGGTATTTCAGTATCTTTTTGGCACTCTCTAGATGACTCTTCTTTGGATCAGACTGATACCTTGCACAAACTCCAACTGCATAAGTGATGTCAGGTCGACTAGCAGTCAGATATAATAAAGATCCTATCAGTGCCCTATATTCAGTCTGATTTACTGAGACTCCTTCTTTGTCAGGATCCAGCTTCTCATTTGTGTTCATGGGAATGCGTGAGACTTTGCTGGACTGAACTCCAAATTTCTGAATCAAGTCCCTCGCATACTTGGACTGATTAATGAAAATTCCGGAGTCAGTTTGCCTGACTTGGAGACCCAGAAAGAAATTCATTTCTCCAATCATTGACATCTCAAATTTCCCAGTCATCAGCTTGGAGAATTTCTCACAAAGCTTCAGATTAGGAGATCCAAATATTATGTCATCCACATAAATCTGAACCAAGAGAATGTCTTCCCCTTCGGTGATCCGGAAGAGGGTCCTGTCCACTGTTCCTTTCACGAATCCGTGGTCTATCAGGAATTGGGATAATGTATCATACCAAGCTCTCGGAGCTTGCTTCAGGCCATAAAGAGCTTTCTTCAGGTGATATACCTTATTACCAACTTCGAATCCAAGAGGTTGCTCAACATACACCTCTTCATTCAGTACACCATTCAGAAAAGCACTCTTTCCGTCCATCTGATACACTTTGAATTTCCTGAATGTTGCATATGCCAGAAACAACCTGATTGCTTCCAATCTTGCGACTGGAGCAAAGGTTTCATCATAGTCGATACCCTCGACCTGAGAGTGACCCTTTGCAACTAGCCTGACCTTATTTCTGACAACAACATTCTTCTCATCCCTCTTGTTCTTAAAAACCCACTTAGTGCCAATAACATGTTGACGCCTAGGTCTCTCAACTAACTCCCAAACCTGATTCCACTCAAACTGATTGAGCTCATCCTGCATGGCTAGGATCCAGTTGGGATCAGCTAGAGCTTCTTCTATGCTTGTAGGTTCCTGATCACTCAGGAAGCAACAAAACATAGCGCTTTCACCAAAGGATAACATCGTCCTGACCCCCTCATTGATATCCCCAATGATATCAGCCAATGAGTGATCATCTAGCCATCGCCTCCTGCTGACTGGAGCACTGGGAGCTACTGACGTTCCATTGCCTGATCCTGAAATATTAGTTTCGACAATAATAGGCAAAGAGACGGAACAAGCAAGAATAGGGGATACTGAGTCATTTCCTGAGGGTTGACCAATATCAAAGAAATTGTTTCCCCCTACAGTGTTGGACTCAGTAACTGTCTTAAGTGCAGAAGCATCATCACCGACAGTACGTACCTCAGGTTGAGTCTGTCCTTCCGTCTGAGACTCAACGTTTTCCGAGGCAGGGACTTGCTGAGGGTTAGCCTGAAGTCCATCCTGATCTTCATCCTCATCATCCCATC
The DNA here is from genome assembly GCA_026898435.1 of Prunella vulgaris. Lineage (NCBI taxonomy): Eukaryota > Viridiplantae > Streptophyta > Magnoliopsida > Lamiales > Lamiaceae > Prunella > Prunella vulgaris. The sequence goes on along the minus strand of JAPKLY010000283.1, from coordinate 61,304 downwards.
CCTTGGGAGCACTGACAAGTTTGATCTTGAATTCAGGATTCTTCAGACTCAACCTTGTTACCCTTCTGGTAATTCCCTCAGTGTCAGGACTTGGAACCTGTTACCTATGCACTGATGCAGTCTCATCAAACACAACACGAGGTGTTTCCTCCACACAAAGGGTCCGACAGTTATACACCCTGAAAGCTTTACTGACTGAGGAGTATCCTAAGAAAACCCCCTCATCAGATTTGCTATCAAAGGCTTTCAGCTGGTCTTTCCCATTGTTCAGGATGAAACACTTACACCCAAAAATATGGAAATAAGAGATGCGAGGCTTCCTCTTGTTCCAAGTTTCATAGGGTGTCTGAGCGTGTTGTTTGTTCAGCATAGATCGGTTCTGAGTGTAGCAAGCAGTGTTGATTGCTTCAGCCCAGTACTTCTTGGGTAGTCCTGATTCAGCCAACATGGTCCTGGCAGCTTCCTTCAGGGTTCGATTCCATCTTTCAGCTACCCCATTCTGCTGAGGGGTCCTGACTGCAGAAGTCTCATGAGCTATACCATGGTTAGTACCAAAGTCAGTTATAATAGAGTTTATAAACTCGGTTCCTCGATCTGATCGGATCCTGACTATGCTCTGACCCTGTTCAGTACTCAATTACTTGAGTAACTCTGGAAGCTTGACCTGAGTCTCCTTTTTGTTCAGCAAAAAAATAACCCATGTGTACCTAGAATAGTCATCAACAGCAACAAGGGTATATTTCCTACCATTTATGCTGACAGAAGTTACTGGACCAAAGAGATCCATGTGCAGGAGCTGAAGCACTCTGTCAGTAGAGAAGGCTTCCTTCACCTTGAATGAGGCTTTGGTTTGCTTGCCTTCCTGACATGCTCCGCACACGTGGTATTTGCTAAAAACTTCATTAGGCAGACCATGTACAAGAGAAAGTCTAGAGATTTTGTTAATAATCTTGAAGTTTAAGTGACTCACACGTTTATGCCAAAGCCAACTGAGCTCAGAGGAGCTCTTAGCGACCAGACAGGTTTCTGGAGGGCTGCTCTTGAAGTCAGCAAAATATGCATTGCCCCTCCTAACACCTGTAATCAGAACTTGTAGTGTAGATTTGTTCTTCACAAGACACATGTTAGATGTAAATTCTACACTATATCCTCGGTCACAAAACTGACTAACCGAGAGTAAGTTATGTCTCAGTCCCTCAACATATGATACATTCAGTACACAGACAGAGTTAATAACACGGGTTCTGAATCCTCTGGTGAAACCCTTAGAGTTATCACCAAAGGTTACCTGCGGGCCTTCTTGAGCTACATAATCCTGAAGGAGATCACAAAATCCGGTCATGTGCCTGGAACATCCTGAGTCCAAGTACCAGTCCTTCATCAGATCCTCCTTCCTCTTCTTGTAGCCCGCAGTGACCTGAAAAGAATCAGGCCTCAGGTACCCATTTCGTATTGGGTCCTACTGAGTCAGCCATACCCTTCGGGATCCAGATTTGTTTAACAATTCTGATAGCATCAGAAGAGTAAACCTGTTTCCCTGAAATATCAACATACACAGTTCTCTTCTTCCTTTGTGCCTGGGAAGTTGAGGGTGTATGGGTGTCAGCCTGAGATACAGGAGCCCTATATTGATTTCTGGGGGTGGGCCTCCTGTTCCTCCTTGGCCTGGGTGCATTGGGCTGAGTTTGATCCCTAGAAGGAGCAGCTCGGGCCTGACCTTTTGGCACTTGAGGTCTAGCCTAAGTGTTTCTGGAGTAAGGTCTCCTTTGCCTTTCAGAGGCCACCTAGTTTGTCCTTCTCCTTTGAGGATTAGGACGCTCCTGATGGGCTCAGTGCCCTGTCTGAGGGATCTGGACCTCAGTAATCCTTGGCCTTGCCTGAGGCCTCCTCTGTCCTGAGTTTCTTCTGCTCTGAACATTTCTAGGCTGGGCCAGAGAAGTGCTGGGAGCAGAATTTTTCCCAGATTGAGGATTCCTAGGCTGAGCCCTGGATTTCTCTTGATCTGTCTTCCCTGACTCAGGATGAGGAGCCTTGGCCTTTCCCTTAGGTTTTGGCCTAGAATCCTCAGTCCTTTGCCTGACAGGTTCAGCAGGCATTTTCTCCTTCCCTTTGCCTTTATTCTGATGAGCAACACTTGAGCTCTTGTCATCAGTTAGGACAGGGACAAACTTCTTCTGAGAGTTGCTCCCTGAGGCACCTCTCTTTTTCTTGCCCTTTGGGTCTTTTGAGGCATCGTAGCCTAACCCAGCTTTAGCACCATTAGTCAGCTGAGAGAAACTTGCCAACTCATCAACCACTTGGGTAGATGTGTATAACTTCTTCAGCTTAACTTCAAGATGCCCATTTGTTTCTTTCAGGGCCTCAATTTCAGAGGTGTATTGAAGCACCAACTCTTCATGTGCTATCTCCTTTGAGATCAGCACAAGATCCCAAGCAGTTTGCTCAGCACAAATGCGAGCTTGCCACTCAGTTTCGAACATCACTCTCAGAGCAATTCGCTCAATCATCAGTTGTTCCTGAGCAAGGAACAGATCCGTGTCACGAGTCTCAATCAGCGAGCTGATTACACCCTTCAGTCTTTCTACCTCCAGTGGAGCTTCATCATGCTTGTTCCGAGCATGAAGTAGCTCTTCCTGAAGATGTACTAATCTGAGGGCTTCTTCAGTATCTCTTACTCTGAGAGACTCAGTTAACCGATCGTTCTCCTCACTCAGATGTGCATTCACATCCACTGTGTGAGTATGAGTCTCCTGCAGCCTTGAGAAGTCAACCATCAATTGCTCTAGGGCGAGCTGAAGGTCGAGTTCTCCTGCTGAATCTGAGCTAAGCTCAGTGCGTGATCAGGAGAAGAGGCAGAAGAACATACCTTGTCATCTGCCATCAGGCAGAGGTCATCATACTCTTCGTCGGAGAAGAGTTCAGGGGACCGACGTCCTGGGCCATCTGAATCTGAGGAATCCTCAGCAAGCAACGCTCTCCTGTCTGATACCCTGAGCTCTCTCTTGGCTCTCCGATCTTCTCGCTCACGAGCACTGAGCTCCGGACAATCATACTGATAGTGTCCGGTCTTTTTGCAGTGGTAGCACTGATCTACATCAGAAGCAAACTTCTTGTCAGTGTACCTTTTATCAGATGATTCCCTCCTGCTCCCTGATGATCGTTCAGGTTTGGAGCTGGATCTTCTGGGCACATCATTTCTCCTCTTCTCATCTCTTCGTCTCTCAGGCTCGTTGCGATCCCTCCTAGAATCTGAACCCCTTCTTTCTTCTCTTCGGGGGCTAGATCTCCTGGGGCTGGAGTACCTGCGATCACGGGTATCAGTATAAAATTTCTTATACTTGCCGAAACGAGATTCAGTTTCTCGAATCGCCGTGCCATCAGGCTGTACTCCAAGGCTAGCTCATCTTTGTTCATGTCCTTCAGAGACTTGGAGCCAGATCCAGCCTCAGGCTCAGGAGTAGCTTTAAGAGCCACGCTCTTTTCCTTTTCAGGAGTCTTCTCCTCACTAACTTCCTCACTGACAACACCCTTCTTCCTCTTATCGAGGTCGAATTCTAGTGCTTTTAACTCTGAGAATAGGTGAGAGTAAGGAATGTTTGTAAGGTCCTGAGTATTCTTTAACAAGATTACTCATGTGTCCCATCTTTCAGGAAGACAATTTAGGATTTTAGAAGACACCTCCCTCTTGGGAAACTCCTTCCCAAGGGTTGCTAGCTCGTTCATCATCTTAATGAATCGAGCTTCCATCTGATCGATGGATTCACCCTCTAGCATCCGGAAGGCTTCGAACTTCCTAATTGCAACGTCTCTCTTGTTCTCCTTGATCTTTTCTGATCCCTCACTCATTTCCCTCAAGGTATCCCAGATCTCCTTTGCTATCCTCAGGTGCATAAGTCTCACCGAATCCTCGTAAGAAACGGTGTGGAGTATAATGTTCTTAGCAACATTATCCAATCCGATTTGCTTAATCTGATCAGAATTAAGCGCGGACCTCTCCACCTCTTCATCTCCGGCGGCTGGAACAGGTACATTGCCAGCAACGGGCCAGGTCGTCTGAAGTTTTATCATAAATCTGATTGGGCCATGCTCAATCACCTGTGGCATCTGATCATGGATAGAGTAGAGATGTGCAAGTACCCTGAATTTCCAATAGTCATAATTGTCAATAGAGAATTCAGAAAGATTGCCCTCGAGGCGTTTAGAACCGGATGCCATGATATGCAGTTTTTCAGAAATAAGATCAGTTCAGTAGACCACCAAAAGTTTCTCCTCAGAAACTGTTGGTAAACAAAGTCAGTGACCTTTTGAACCACTGCTCTGATACCACTTGTTGGTCCCGAAACGAGTATAATCAGTGTATGTGGGGGGAATACACTGATGTCAGATTTTTCTGAAAGACTCAGAAAAATGCTCTAACGCACTCAGTCAGGATTTCCTGAAGTACTCAGTATGCTGAAGGTCCACAGGGGCAGCAGGGGCAGTTCAGTAACGAGTCAGATAAACTGAGTGTGAGTAAAGTGCTCGGAAGCTCAGTAGAGATAATAAACCTACTGACCGCTTGGAAGCAAGTCAGTTGGACTACTATCTCAGTGAGTCAGAGTGGGTGCGGAAAGTGAGCCCTTGGATTCTACTCGTTTTTAGTTTCTGAAAACATTTTCTCTGAGTTTGCTTAGTAAACTGGTGGTTAAGGCTGAGTGCACAGTGTTAAGATTCAGGATGATTGATTCAGTCCTGAATAGAAAAGCGATGCAGGATGTTCAATTTATTATGATGACAGTTATGATCCTGAACAGAACAGTAAATCAGCACACAGGGGACTTTTAACAGAAAGCTATCCTCAAAACCCTGAGATAGGTGCTTGGGTTTTACGTGCCAAGGGACACGAGTAGCCAACTTCCTCTCTCAGGAATTGACCCCTGGGCGTTTTACAAGTCCCAGTCCTTCTAACCAACCAATCTCACACCTTGAGTGGTTTGGTATTCTGGTTTCCAACTAAGATAGCTCTAGCAATACAAAACAATGCTAAATAATAGAGCTATCATCTAAGCAAATACAGAGTGAATCCTACTACAACACTAGGAAAATTTATTTGCAGAGTGTTGTTTATGGTATACTTTGAATGCTTGGATTCTTGAGAGTTTTCTCTTGGAAATTTCCCGTTAGCCTTGAATGGGTGCAAGGCTCGCCATATTTATAGGCAAGATTCAAAATAGATCCGTTGGAGGAGATTAAATCAAATCTTTCCTATTTTAGGTAGATTGCAGGCTAGAAATACTGTTTGACCTACCCGCTATGCTTATTCCGGCAAGGTGTCACATCACTTGCAACTTTTTGAGACGCATTAAATGCCGCATTAAATGCTGCGCAGACTCCGTGCATGAGTGTCGAAAGATCATTGGCTCTCCATTATAACGGCTAGTTGACCTTCAGACATATGTCCTTCCTCGTACATTCAATGCTCTGAGTCTCTTGTTAATAACTCAGTCTGAACGGGTGTCTTAATGGAGTCTTACTGACATTCTCTTTGTCTCTTGTCCCATAGCATAAATAACCTTTTGCTTTGGACTTACATGATTCAGGTGATCTGAACCACGGCCTGAGTCAGGTCCTTTGTGCATTCAGCACAGCCTGATGGGTTATTCAGCCCAGTATGTGTAACCTTTTTGCTTCGGACTTACAGGATTCAGGTGAACTGAACCAAGGCCTAAGTCAGGTCTTCAGTGCATTCAGCACAGCCTGATAGGTGACATTTACTCTTCACTGACTAACTTCTGTCCTGAGTATGCTTAGTGTACTCAGTAGAAACATCAGCCAATGGTACTTCAGGATTGACTTCAGGATGAATCAGCAGGCTTCGATCTTCAGCTTCAGAACAGACAATCTTCAGCAAGACTGACTGACTCCTTCAGGATGGTTTACACTTCAGACTTCAGTAAATTGGGTCGACTCCAATATTCTTCAGTCTTCAGCATGGTCCTCCTGTACTGAATCTCTAACCTAACTATCCTGAATTGTTTTATCCTGAACAGCTATACTTAGGCAAATTCATCAGGGGTTTTGGGATCTAATCAAAACACTCAGATTGTCCCAACACAACGAATGTGTTGGTACAGTTCTTGATAAGTATACAGAAAAGTAAATTCAGGAGTCAACAAGAAGTTGTACTCAGGAAAATAAATAACTTCATTGATTAATCAGAAGGTACAAGTATCCTGAAGCTATTACATCTTTCCTGATAAGTCACTCCTGATCTAATCTTCATCCTGATCCTTATTCCAAGCAGTTGGAGAGATTTCATACGTCTCCAATACACGGTTCAGAATATGCTTCATCCTGACCCGATCACCAATGGCCCCGGCAGCGCGTCCTAGCCTGACGACTTCTTCAGATATCACTTTCTGGTCCAGTTGCTTGGAGTTTCCGAAGAGTGGAGGAGGATAAGTAATGAATTCCGGCGGAGCGATCTCGACCCCTACTATGTCTGCATTTCTGATAATCTCAGCCCATAGATCAGGATGCTCCTGCGCTATCCAGTGATGGAGTATGATGTCTTTATCTTCAGTTTGATCGTCCCATAGCCCCACCACATAGAATAGGTAAGCCCACCTATTTCGGATCGGAATCCATAACTCCAACATCTCAAGCGGAATGAAATCCTCCACAAACTGAAGTGGCAGAGGACCTTGACCTGGTTTGACCACTATCTTCCTCTGAGTCTTCTTCCGAGATCCAGAAGGCACACGTTTCTTCTTCTGAACCTGCGAAGTCAGGTACTCATTGGACTCTTTCAAACGTTAGATCTGACTGAGTAGCGAGATCTCCTTCATCTTCGCTAACTTCTCCGCCTCAGTCATCACCATCTTCTTCTGAGTGGTCGTCCCCGGGTGCATTTGTTCCTCCATCTCAGTATAGATGGACTCCAGGGCAGGATCTTCACAGGACCTCAACCTCTTCGGATCTGAGCCTTTAGCAGCTTCGATGGCAGTGACAGACCTTGTTCTCTTCTTGTCCGCAGCTTTCAGTTCTGGGGGGAAGATATTCTTCTTGCCTTTATGAATTTGCTTCTTCCCTTCTTCCCTCTTTTTGGCATCATCGTCGTTGATTCGGCCAACAACCTCGTTAAGTGACTCCGCCAACAAGGTGAACTGACTGTCCATCTCAGTGTGCTTGCACTGAAGTTGCCGAATCTGCCCAACCATCCCTCTCAGATCACCGCTGAGCTTATCCACCACTGCATTGTGCTCGCCCTTCAGTCTGGCTTCAAAATTAACCAACCGGTTATTCATAGCACCTTCAATCTCCAGCTTCTCGCGAGCGGATAACTCCTTTAGTAGTTCAGCTTTTAGATCTGCCTTCAGCTTAGCCAGCTTTCCATCAACCAACTGATCAACCCCCTCAGTCAGTTATTGATCAAGGAAGGTGGCAAGCTTACTCTCTTGCTGAGTTTGTGCATCAGAAACCATTTGCTTGCAACTCCGTATGGCCCCTTTTGCCTGCTCAGTAATAACAGTGAGATCTACTGAGTGTTTTATCCCAACTTCACCGAGGAGATCGATTGCATCGTTCATATCCGTCCCCATCTCATTCAGATCTCGGTCCAGTCTGTTCATCTTTTTGTTCAGAATGTCAGAATTGGAACCGACCCGACTTATCTTTCGCTCAACGAGGATTACCCTTCTGTGAAGATTGGCAAGAGCTCGTGAGGAGTTTTGAACATATAAGGATTCTCGGGTGATCCATCTACCTTTCACTCAGTGCCACCTTGCTGAATATCATCAGCAAACACAATGACTTCCTTTTCCCTCTCCTTCTCTTTCTCCTGAACATCCATCATCTGAGGTATCTCCACCTCTTGCTTGGGCTCAGCAGATTGTGCCTCAGGATAAATCCTTCGGACTGATTTGATGAGGTCCGACATCCTCATCAACTGATTCAGGTTGGTGATCTCGAAGTGGTCAAATGAAGCTGCTTCGACATCAACCAGCTTGTCCCATCCCTTCTCATTGCCCATTTGACCTATTTCAGGCCATGTGGCACATCTAGTCATAGCATATGTGCGGAGTTGCACAACTGCTTCCTTCTGAGCTTCAGACAGGTCCAGAAACGTTCTGTCTACCACATCAGCAGCCCTGCCCCTTGCCACGATCTCGAAATTAGATAGTGTGTTTTCATCAGGCACGGGGAATGGCCATGGGACATCAACCCGAATAACTTCAGTCTCCTTCTCCAGCCTCATTTCTTCTTCCTTGCTGCCTTCAGCAGCTTCTACATCAGCAACAGGTTCCCCCTGAGCGAGTTCCCCGTGACCCTCATCTAATCTGACCTCTTCATCTTGAACTGAAGTCACTACCTGTTGTATTTGATCAGTCACCACATCTTGCTCGTATATGAATGGCGCTGGATCTGGGGGTGCCATTTTTGGAATGGCAGAGATGGGTGCAACCGCAAGAGTAGTATGAGCCGGTTCCCCCTCCGTAATGGCATGCTGAGTTTCCGACTTAGATTGAGATGACTCTTTCTCAAGCTGAGTCTCCTTTTCTTCCCCAGCTTTCTTGGATCCTCCCGATCCAGGATATATGATATTTAGAGTCTGCTGCTTGAGGTTGGAAGATTTGGGCTTATCCTCCGCTGGCTTTGAAGCCTTAACTTCAGCAGGCTTGCTCGCCTGAGCCTTGACTCCCTGAGTCGTGCTCGCCTGAGCCTTGCTCGCCTGACCCTTTTTCCCTGTCCTGCTTCTCTTCTTCTGAGTACCAGCGTCACTGGAGTAGTTTCTTAAGAGGTCAATCTTTGGAATGAGCTCGATAGATTGAGCCAGGTCAACCTCTCCGAGTTCCAATGTTTCCAGCATCAGAGAAATCTTCGTGCCGAAGTGCATCTTTGCTTCAAACGTTGCCTGACCCTCTTGCGAGTACTTGATTTTACTGATTTCAGCTATCAGTAATTGAAGGAAATAATCCTCCCAGTTAAAAATTGCCACAGATGCATCCTTGATAGCCATCATGGTGTAGAGCTTCGGCTTGGAGATCTGTTCCAGTGTTCCAGCGATCCCCAACACTCCCTGACTTGTTAGGTCGAAGAAGTGACGACAAAAAATCCTCAGAACGGACTTGTTCAACCCAGATTTCAGAACTATGTCTTCATCACAGAGTTACTGAACATAGTCCTTCTCATCTCCAATTCCATATTCTACTGGGCTTCGTCCAGTACTGGGCAAGTTAAACACTTTCTTGATTTTCTGCCTGATATTAACAGTGACCCACTTCCTGATCATCTCGTCTTCACCATCCTTCCCTTTCACAATGGAAGTTAAAGGGATGCACGTCTCCCATTCCTGAGTGTCCTTGTTCTGCGCCATCTTCAGGTAAAAGACAGCAACAAGTCGAGGGTGTAGCCTTTGAGGCTTGGCAGAGATGAATCGCAGCAGTCCAGCCTCCTCAGATAACTCCTTTACCGGAACAATATCCGGGTGATTTGAGGTAAAATCTCCAACGGGTTCCCAGCAAATATCATTCCTAAGACTGAAAAGGTTTCCAAAGAACGTATCTGCAGAGGGTGATGTTATGATGAAGATTTGAAGATATGAAGGAAGTAGGATTGCAGAGAGAAATATAGCAAGAAAAGATTTGAGTGAGTAAAGGTCGCAATGACAAAAACTTCCCTTATTTATACTAAAATCCAGTTTTAATCGAACGTCACAGAAAATTATGACTTATGAAATTCAACGATTGAGATTAAAACATTTGATGCACGGATGCGGATTGAGACTATTCGGTTTTCAAAGTTAATGATTCAAAATCTTATCGGAAACCATTCCCGCCCACTTTGCATTAAATGCGAGTCAGAGCATGTCTGTATTTAATTCAAATAATTGCATTAAATATTAACTGAATATTAAATGAATGGCTGGGATTAAATAACAAATTAATTTGATTTGACAATACGGCAAACAGTATCAAAGATGATTCAAGCAAGAAATGATGACTAAAAATAAATCAGGAAACATACCAATCAGTCAGATTTGTATTCTGACTGATACCACATGTGACCTATCAGGGTGACAAGCCCTGAATTCAGTGTCCGGAATCTTAGTCAGTCTGTACTGATCATCCTTTTCATACTGAATGTTCCCCCTACAACCATCCACTTTCTATCTGAGATTCCTTCATCCTTAGTCCTAGTTAGTCATTCCCCCTGACCTTGTGCATTCTGATTAGAGATTCAGATTGAATCTCCTAAGCCTGGGTCAAGGAGTCCTAACTCTACTAATAACTCAACAAACCTGGTTTCAGGCAAAGCCTTAGTCAGAATGTCAGCTCTCTGTTTATCAATAGGGACTCTCTCCATCCAGATGTCCTTCTTCTCAACATGATCTCTTATGAAGTGATGCCTGATGTCTACATGCTTACACCTTGTGTGTAAGACTGGGTTTTGGGATATGGCAATGGCACTATTATTGTCACAATAAATTGGGACTTCAGTGGACTCTATTTGGTAGTCTCTCAGTTGTTGCTTCAACCAAAGGATTTGGGAACAACAGCAGCCTGCCGCCATATACTCAGCCTCAGTAGTAGACGTTGCAACACTGGTTTGCTTCTTAGAAAACCAAGAGATCAGTTTACTCCCTAGAAACTGACATGTGTCTGTAGTTGATTTTCTATCAAGCCTACAGCCTCCATAATCTGCATCTGAATAGCCAGTCAGTTCTAGGTTGTCATTAGAGGGGTACCAAAGTCCTAAATTGACTGTACCTCTAAGGTATTTCAATAACTTTTTGGCACTCTCTAGATGACTCTTCTTCGGATCAGACTGATACCTTGCACAAACTCCGACTGCATAAGTGATGTCAGGACGACTTGCAGTCAGGTAAAATAAAGATCCAGTCAGTGCCCTATATTCAGTCTGAATCATTGAGGCTCCTTCTTTGTCAGGATCCAGCTTCTCATTTTTGTTCATGGGAATACATGAGACTTTGCTGGACAGAACTCCAAATTTCTGAATCAAGTCCCTCTCATATTTGGACTGATTTATGAAAATTCCGGAGTCAGTTTGCCTGACTTGGAGACCCAGAAAGAAGTTCATTTCTCCCATCATTGACATCTCAAATTTCCCAGACATCAGCTTGGAGAATTTCTCACAAATCTTCAGATTAAGAGATCCAAATATTATGTCATCCACATAAATCTGAACCAAGAGAATGTCCTCCCCTTCGGATATCCGGAAGAGGGTCATGTCCACTGTTCTTTTCACGAACCCGTGGTCTATCAGGAACTGAGAAACTGTATCATACCAAGCTCTCGGAGCTTGCTTCAGGCCATAAAGAGCTTGCTTCAGGTGATATACCTTATTCCCAACTTCGAACCCTAGAGGTTGCTCAACATACACCTCCTCGTTCAGTACACCATTCAGAAAAGCACTCTTCACATCCATTTGATACACTTTGAACTTCTTGAATGTTGCATATGCCAGAAACAAACTGATTGCTTCTAACCTTGCGACCGGAACAAAGGTCTCGTCATAGTCAATTCCTTCGGCCTGAGAGTAACCCTTTGCCACTAGTCTGGCCTTATTCCTGACAACAACATTCTTCTCATCCCTCTTGTTCTTAAAGACCCACTTGGTGCCAATAACATGTTGACGCCTAGGTCTCTCAACTAACTCCCAAACCTGATTCCGCTCAAACTGATTGAGCTCATCCTGCATGGCCAAGATCCAGTTGGGGTCAGCAAGAGCTTCTTCTATGCTCTTAGGTTCCTGATCACTCAGGAAACAGTAAAACATAGCGCTCTCGCCAAAGGACAACCTTGTCCTGACCCCCTCATTGACATCACCAATGATGTCAGCCAAGGAGTGATCAGCTAGCCATGTCCTCCTGCTGACTGGAGCACTGGGAGTTGCTGATGTCCCCTCGCCTGATCCTGAAACATTAGTCTCGATAATAACAGGTAAAGAAGCGGAACGAGTAAGAACAGGTGATACTGAGTCATTTCCTGAGGGTTGGCCAATATCAGAGACATTGTTTCCCCCTATAGTGTTGGACTCAGTAACTGTCTCAGGTGCAGAAGCATCATCACCGACAGTACGTACCTCAGGTTGAGTCTGTCCCTCCGTCTGAGACTCAACATTCTCCGAGGCTTGGGCTTGCTGAGGGTTGGCCTGATGTCCATCCTGATCATCATTATCATCATCATCCCATCCCTTGGGAGCACTGACAAGTTTGATCTTGAATTCAGGATTCTTCAGGCTCAGTTTTGTCACCCTCTTGGTAACCCCCTCAGTGTCAGGACTCGGAACCTATTTTCTATGCACTGATGCAGTCTCATCAAACACAACATGAGGTGTTTCCTCCACACAAAGGGTCCGACAGTTATACACCCTGAAAGCTTTACTGACTGAGGAGTATCCTAAGAAAACTCCCTCATCAGATTTGCTATCAATGGCTTTCAGTTGGTCTTTCCCATTGTTCAGGATGAAACACTTACACCCAAAAATATGGAAATAGGAGATACGAGGCTTCCTTTTTTTCCAAGTCTAATAAGGTGTCTGAGCATGTTGTTTGTTCAGCATAGATCTGTTCGGAGTGTAGCAAGCAGGGTTGATTGCTTCAGCCCAGTACTTCTTGGGCAGTCCAGACTCAGCTAACATAGTCCTGGCAGCTTCATTCAGGGTCCGATTCCTTCTCTCAGCTGCCCCATTCTCCTGAGGGGTCCTGGCTGCGGAAGTCTCATGAGCAATACCATGGTTAGTACAAAAGTCAGTTATAATAGAGTTGATAAACTCTGTTCCTCAATCTGATTGGATCCTGACTATGCTCTGACCCTATTCAGTACTCAATTGCTTGAGTAACTCCGGAAGCTTGACCTGAGTCTCCTTCTTGTTCAGCAAGAAAATAACCCATGTGTACCTGGAATAATCATCAACAATAACAAGGGTATATTTCCTACCATTCATGCTGACAGGAGTAATCGGACCAAAGAGATCCATGTGCAGGAGCTGAAGCACTCTGTCAGTTGAGAAGTCTTCTTTCTCCTTGAATGAAGCTTTGGTTTGCTTGCCTTCCTGACATGCTCCGCACACGTGGTCTTTGCTAAAAACTTCATTAGGTAGACCCTCTACAAGAGAAAGTCGAGAGATTTTGTTAATAATCTTGAAGTTTAAGTGACTCAGGCATTTATGCCAGAGCCAACTGAGCTCAAAAGACACATGTTAGATGTAGATCTGTCCTTCACAAGACACATGTTAGATGTAAATTCTACACTATATCCTCGGTCACAAAACTGACTGACCGAGAGCAAGTTATGTCTCAGTCCCTCAACATATGATACATTCAGTACACGTACAGAGCCAATAAAAAGGGTTCTGAATCCTCTGGTGAAACCCTTAGAGTTATCACCAAAGGTTACCTGCGGGCCATCCTGAGGTACATAATCCTGAAGGAGATCACGAGAACCGGTCATGTGCCTGGAACACCCTGAGTCCAAGTACCAATCCAGCTTCTGATCCTCCCTTTACTTCTTGTAGCCCGCAGCGACCTGAAAAGAATCAGGCCTCAGGTACCCATCTCGTATTGGGTCCTACAGTGTCAGCCATACCCTACGGGATCTAGATTTGTTTAACAATTTTGATGGCATCAGAAGTGTAAACATGTCTCCCCGAAACATCAACATACATAGTCTTCTTCTTCCTTTGTGCCTATGAAGTTCAGGGTGTATGGGTGTCTGCCTGAGGTTTTGGAGCCCTGGATTGATTCCTGGGGGCGGGCCTCCTGTTTCTCCTTGGCCTGGGTGCATTGGGCTGAGTTTGGTCCTGGGAAGGAGCAGCTCGGGCCTAACCTCTTGGCACTTGAGGTCTGGCCTAAGTGTTATCGGAGTCAGGTCTCAGTTGCCTTTCAGGGGCCATTTGGTTTGTCCTTCTCCTCTGAGGATTAGAACGCTCCTGATGGGCTCTGTGCCCTGCCTGAGGAGTCTGGGCCTCAGTAGTCCTTGGCCTTGCTTGAGGCCTCCCCTGACCAGAATTCCTCCTACCCTAAGTATTTCTAGGCTGAGCTTGAGAAGTACTTGGGGCAGAATTCTTTCCAGCCTGAGGATTCCTAGGCTGAGCCTTGGAGTTCCTTGGCCTGTCTTCCTCGACTCAGAATGAGGAGCCTTGACCTTTCCCTTAGGTTTTGGCCTTGGTTCCTCAGTCCTTTTGCGTGACAGGTTAAGCAGACATTTTCTCCTTCCCTTTGCCTTTATCCTGATGAGCAATACTTGAGCTCTTGTCATCAGTTTGGGCAGGGACAAACTTCTTCTGAGAGTTGCTCCCTGAAGCACCTCTCTTTTTCTTGCCCTTTGGGTCTTTTTAAACATCATAGCCTAACCCAGCTTTAGCACCATCGGTCAGCTGAGAGAAACTTGTTAACTCATCAACCACTTGGGTAGATGTGTGTAACTTCTTCAGCTTATCCTCAAGGTGCCCATTTGTTTCTTTCAGGGCCTCAATTTCAGTGGTGTATTGAAGCACCAACTCTTCGTGAGCTCTCTTTTTTGAGATCAGCTCAAGGTCCCAAGCAGTTTGCTCAGCACAAAGGCGAGCTTGCTACTCAGTTTCGAACATCACTCTCACAGCGATTCGCTCAATCATCAGTTGTTCCTAAGCGAGGAACAGATCAGTGTCACGAGTCTCAATCAGCGAGCTGATTACACCTTTCAGTCTTTCCACCTCCAGTGGAGCTTCATCATGCTTGTTCCGAGCATGAAGCAGCTCTTCCTGAAGATGTACTAAACTGAGGGCTTCCTCAGTATCTCTCACTCTGAGAGACTCAGTTAACCGATCGTTTTCCCCACTCAGCTGTGCATTCACATCCACTGTGTGAGTATGAGTCTCCTGCAGCCTTGAGAAGTCAACCATCAATTGCTCTAGAGTGAGCTGAAGGTCGAGTTCTCCTACTGAGTTTGAGCTAAGCTCAAGTGCGTGATCAGGAGAAGAGGCAGAAGAACATACCTCAACATCTGCCATCAGGCAGAGGTCATCATACTCCTCATCGGAGAAGAGTTCAGGGGACCGGCGTCCTGGGCCATCTGAATCTGAGGAATCCTTAGCAAGCATAACTCTCCGGTCTGATGCCCTAAGCTCTCTCTTGGCTCTCCGATCTTCTCGCTCACGAGCACTGAGCTCCGGACAATCATACTGATAATGTCCTATCTTCTTGCAGTGGTAGCACTGATCTACATCAGAAGCAAACTTCTTGTCATTGTACCTTTTATCTGACGACTCCCTCCGGCTCCGTGATAATCGTTCAGGTTTGGAGCTGGATCTTCTGGGCTCAGCATCGTCTCTTCTCTTCTTATCTCTGCACCGCTCAGGCTCATCACGATCTCTCCTGGAATCAGAACCCCTCCTATCTTCCCTCCGGGGGCTCGATCTCCTGGAGCTGGAATACATGCGATCACGACTGTCCGTATAAAACTTCTTATACCTGCCGAAATGAGAGTTCAGCTTCTCGAATCATCGTGCCATCAGGCTGTATTCCAAGGCCAGCTCATCCTTGTTCATGTCCTTCAGAGACTTAGAGCCAGATCCAGCCTCAGGCTCAGGAGTAGCTTTATGAGCCACGCTCTTCTCCTTTTCATTTGTCTTCTCCTCACTAACTTCCTCACTGACAACACCCTTCTTCTTCCTCTTATCGAGGTCGAATTCCAGAGCCTTTAACTCTGAGAATAGGTGAGAGTGAGTAATGTTGGTGAGATCCTGAGTGTTCTTCAAAAAGATCACTCCTGTGTCCCATCTTTCAAGGAGACAGTTCAGGATTTTAGATGACACCTCCCTCTTGGGAAACTCCTTTCCAAGGGTTGCTAGCTCGTTCATCATCTTAATGAATCGAGCTTCTATCCGATCGATGGACTCTCCCTCTAACATCCGTAAGGCCTCAAACTTTCTGATTGCAAGATCTCTCTTGTTCTCCTTGATCTTCTCTGAACCCTCACTCATCTCTCTCAAAGCATCCCAGATATCCTTTGTTGTCCTCAGGTGCATGAGCTTGACCGAATTCTCGTAAGAAACGGTGTGGAGTATAATGTTCTTAGCAACATTATCCAGCCTGATTTGCTTAATCTGATAAGGATTAAGCGCGGACCTCTCCACTTCTTCATCTCCAGCGGCTGGAATAGGAACATTTCCAGCAACGTGCCAGGTCGGCTGAAGATTCCTCATAAATTTGATCGGATAATGCTCATCACCTGGGGCATCTGATCATTGATGGAGTATAGGTGTGCAAGGACCCTGAATTTCCAATAATCATAATTATCAATAGAGAATTCGGGAAGACTGCCTTCAAGGCGCTTAGAACCAGATGCCATGTATGCAAGTTTTCAGAAACAGATCTGTGCAGTTGACCACAAAAAGTTTTTCCTCAAAAACTGTTGGTAAACAAAGTCAGTGGTCTTTTGAACCACTGCTCTGATACCACTTTTTGGTCCCGAAATGAGTATAATCAGTGTAGGGGGGATACACTGATATCAGATTTTTCCGAAAGACTCAGAAAAATACTCTAACACGCTCAGTCAGGGATATCCTGAATTACTCAGTAAACTGAAGGTCCACAGGGGCAGCAGGGACATTTCAGTAACGAGTCAGATAAGCTGAGTGTGAGTAAAGTGCTCAGAAGCTCAGTAGAGATAACAAACCTACTGACCGTTCAGAAGCTAGTCAGTCGGACTACTATCTCAGTAAGCTAGAGTACGTGTGGAATGTGAGCCCTTAGTTTCTACTCGTTTTAGTTTCTGAAAACATTTTCTCTGAGTTTGCTTAGTAAATGGTGGTTAGGGCTGGTGCACAGTATTAAGATTCAGGATGATTGATTCAGCCTGAATATTCAAACGATGCAATATGCTCAATTTAATGTGTATGACAAATTATGATCCTGAACACAGAAGTAAATCAGCACACAAGGATCTTTTTAACGTGGTTCGGAGATAACCAGCTCCTACGTCCACGACCTGATTTAACAGGAAGCTATCCTCAAAACCCTGAGGATAGGTACTTAGATTTTACGTGCCAAGGGACATGAATAGCCAACTTTCTCTCCTAGGAACTGACCCCTGGGCGTTTTACAAGTCCCAGTCCTTCTAACCAACCAATCTCACACCCTGAGTGGTTTGGTATTCTAGGTTTCCAACTAAGATAGCTCTAGCAATACAACACAATGCTAAAGATAAGAGCTATCGATCTAAGTAAAATACAGAGTGAATCCTACTACAACACTAGGGAAATTTAATTGCAGAGTGTTGTTCAAAGTATACTTTGAGTGCTTGGATTCTTGAGAGCTTTCTCTTGGAAATTTCCCGTTAGCCTTGAATGGGTGCAAGGCTCTCCATATTTATAGGCAAGATTCAAAATAGATTCGTTGGAGGAGATCTACCCAAATCTTTCCTATTTTAGGGTGGTTGCAGGCTAGATGTACTATTGACCTAACCACCATGCTTAATTTGGTAATTTTTGTCCCGCCACCTGCAAACCTGAGACGCATTAAATGCCGCATTAACTGCTACGCAGACTCCGTTCATACGTGTCGAAAGATCATTGGCTCTCCATACAAACGGCTAGTTGACGATCTGACACTTGTCCTTCCTCGTACATTCAATACTCTGAGTCTCTTGTTAATAACTTAGCCTGAATATTTGCCTTTATCGGAGTCTTACTGACATTCTCTTTGTCTCTTTGTCCCATAGCATAAATAACCTTTTCACTTTGGACTTACATGAGTCAGATAAACTGACTCAAGTTCTAAGTCAGGTCTTATGTGCATTCAGCACAGCCTGATAGGTTATTCAGCCCAGTATGTGTAACCTTTTTGCTTTTGACTTACATGAGTCAGATAAACTGACTCAAGACCTAAGTCAGGTCTTATGAGCAATCAGCTCAACCTGATAGGTTACACTTACTCTTCACTGACTAAGTTCTGTCCTGAGCATGCTTAGTGTACTCAGTAGAACCATCAGTCAATGGCGTTCTGGATGGTGTTCAGGATGGATCTTCAGACTTCGGTCTTCACCTTCAGTTCAGGCAATCTTCAGTAAGACTAACTCTGACTTTCTTCAGGGCGAGTTGCACTTCAGACTTCAGTAAATTAGGTCGACTCCAATCTCCTTCAGTCTTCAACACGTTCCCCCTGAACTGAATCCCTAGCCTGACTATCCTGAACTAGACTATCCTGAACAACTGTACTTAGGCAAATCATCAGGGGTTTTGGGATCTAATCAAAACATTCAGATTGTCCCAACACAAGATTAGAAGCTATAAGAACATTTCTAGTCTATGTTGCACATATGAACTTTACGGTCTGTTAAATGGATGTAAAGAGTGCATTTCTTAATGGTTTACTATCATAAAAAGTGTATGTTTAATAACCACCAGGATTTGGGGAATCTACAGCAGAAGACATGGTTTATAAGCTATGATAGGCCCTTTATGGACTTAAGCAAGCACCGAGAGCATGGTATGATACCCTATGTGATCATCTGATCAAAAATGCATTAAAAAAGGGTATAGTTGACAAGACCTTATTCAGATTACAACATGGAAATGACACATTGCTTGTTCAAATCTATGTTGATGATATAATCTTTGGCTCAACCAATGAAGAATTATGCAGAAAGTTCTCTAAGCTCATGATTGAGAAACTTGAAATAAGCATGAGGGGAAATCTGAATTTCTTTCTGGGATTACAATTTAAACAAATGAGAGAGGGAATTTTCATCAATCAAGCTAAATACACTCAAGAGCTCATCAAAAGATTTGGAATAGACCAAACCGGTCTGGTTACACCCAAAAAATCATTTTTACTGTTGAACCAGTCAAACCCGGTCAAAACCTCTCAAAACTGGACAGAACCGCTAAAAACCGGTCAGAACCGGTTATATTTTTAAAAATATATTAATATTTATTTATTTTTACTTATTTTTATTTGTCTTCTTAATCCTAATCAAACCAAAAGCCAAAACCTTAATTTCCACAAAAATGTTATTCTTAACGGCTGCAGAACTAAAAATAAATTAAAGAAAACCTACTTTGATTGAGTTATTTTGTATCTTTTGTATTTTGTGGTGTTATTTTATGACTCTATTGTAATTATTTAATTTCATAAGTGAATATTTATTTTATTTAACATAGAAAATATTAAAAAATAAGTAAATTATTTTAACGGTTGAATCGCCGATCCAACCGGTTGGACCGGTTGAACCATGAACCGGTGCCTTGTCCGGTTTGGTCACCGGTCTGGTTATAAAAACACTGCCTATGACACCTTTTGTGAGTCTTGACAAAGATGAGAATGGAAAATGTGTTGATGTAACCAATTATAGGAGGTTAATTGGATCATTGCTATACCTTACAGCTAGCAGACCTGATATCATATTTGCAGTAGGTGTATGTGCTAGATTCCAAGTTAATCCTACGGAATCACACTTAAATGTTGTAAAGAAGATCGTCAAATATGTCAAATCCTCACAAAATTTAGGGCTATGGCACTGACTCAGATTTTGCAGGATGCAAGATTGATAGAAAGAGTACTAGTGGGATTTGTCAATTCCTAGGTGAAAGATTGGTGGCATGGCACAGTAAGAAGAAAAATTCTATTGCTCTCTCTACAGCTGAGGTAGAGTACATTGCTGCTGGAAGCTGTTGTGCTCAGATCTTATGGATGCAATATCTATTACAAGACTATGGGATTGATGAAAAAGAAACAACTATATTATGTTACAATACAAGTGCTATTGCTATTCCACAGAATCAAGTTTTACAATCTAGATCAAAACACATAGATGTAAGGCATCATTTCATAAGGGTATCATGTTGAAAGAAAGGATGTGAAATTGACAAAGATTCATACTGATTTGAATCTTGCTGATAGCTTCACTAAACCTTTGTGTGAATCAAGATTTTCAATCTTGAGAGGTAATTTGGGAATGTTAGAATTGTGAAAAGACTCTGTGAAAATCACTAAATTGGGAAGACAAATCTAGAAAATTGGAAACTCATTGAAAAGGAAATTTGCAGCTGCAAAGTCACTCAACTGCAGAGTTGCTAACTCTACAACTGTAGACTTAGCACTGAACTGCAAATTCCTCACAACTGTAGATATCCATATTCTAAAATTGTCAACTGCAAACATAGGGAATTTACAGTACTTTGTACAATTCTGAAAATTAAATAAAGCACTACAAATGCAGAAACGTCAGTACTTAGTGACATACATTTTGGATTTATTCAGCATTTTTAATTAATAAAATGTTTTAATTTGTGTAACAATTTAAATGGAGTTAAATTCTATGTGAGTTATATTTTGGGCAGACTTAATTATAAGTTTTGGTTTGAAATTTAAAAACTCATAAATTTTAGGTCAGAGACAGTTATACCCCTGTTCTTAAATGATTATTTAAGGAAAGGTATTTAAAGGACTCTTCATCCTTTTATACCTCACTTTTACATTCGGACCCCCTGAAATCATATACAATCCCTATCCCTCACTCTCTGAAATAAATCGTCATGGCAATGAAAGTTATTTTTGGAGCTTTACTTCATTTTGAAGAAATCCAGAAGAAGCATCCCACTGATGCTATGGAAAGTGTTGTAAGACATATTGTGAATCAAGGGATTCGTTATTGTCTCACTCACAATCCAGGAGCTTATGATGACAAGATTGTACATGAGTTCTACAGAAACGCTGATACAAATGTGGAGAGAAAGACACTGTCTGCTAAGTTACAAGGAAGAAGTGTCAACATTGCAGCTGGAGATATTTGCAGAGCTTTACATTTGAGGAGTGGAGGTGATTCTCATGACAACCTCAACTTTGCTAATGAAGATGAGAGGTATTGGAGGAAGTTCACTACAAAGAAGCAGTTTCCTAAGAATTTGAAGAGGACATTCAAGAAGAACGACCTTGAAGTTGAGTATGTATATCTCTATGAAGCTATTGATAAATGTTTATTATGTAGAACAGGAGCTAATGATACTGGTACTATTCTCATGTGGGACTTAATGATTGCTATTGATAAAGAAGTGAAAGTTGTGAAAGCTGGAAAGAATAGAGGATTTGGACTATTTTTGAATTACATCCTGAAGGAAGTAGGATTTTCTCTATTCAATGGTCATGAAGGACAACCCATTCTGGTTCACAGAATCATTGGGAAAGAAAACTTTAAAAAAGGATCTGTGCATGCTCCTATGGCTCCTAAACCCAAGAAGAGTAAGAAGAACAAGTCAGAAGCAAAGAAGACTACAGTTGCTAGTCCTCTGAAACATTATGAAAGGAAAAAGAAGGATGTGAGAAGGAAACTTCTGCTGGTAGATGAACCCAGTGAATCAGAAGTCAAAATTGATAGAGAAAGGAGGCAGAAGAATCATAACTCTAGAAAAGTTACAGTAGAAGAAGTTGACAAGTCTACAGCTGTAGACTTGGCAAATGTACAGCCTGAAGGAGAAATTCATGAAGAACAAGTTACTGAAGCACCTGAACCTGAAACTGAACAACTCTATGTTGTTCCAGTTGAAAGGATAGAAGGTTTTGAGGAAGAAAGGCAAAGATTTGATGATTGGAAAATTGTAAGGGAATAATTGGATAAACTTACAGTTGAGGAGAGGAATTTGTTCCAGTGGATTGTTGACTGGACAAATTGTAATGATGTGAATGAGCTTATGAGGCCCAACTTTCTAGATGAATTTCTTGCTGAGAAGTTAAGAAAGAACAAAGGAAAGTGAAAATAGGTTGTTGCTGAAGAGTCTGAAAAGTTGAAAATCAGTAACTCAGCAGCTGCAGCTTTAAGAGTTGCAATGGGATCGGAGAAAGATCCAGAAGCTGAATTTCCTGAACCTGAGTATCAAGTTGTAAGCTCAGAAAGTGAAGAAGAGTTGCCACAAAGAATTGGTGAAGGAAGTCACCAAGTAGTTGAAGCTGAGGGCTTAACTACTTTGGATGAAGAAGCTATTCTGATGGAGTCTGCAGGAGCTAGTGCTGCAGATCCAGTGAATGTTGATGATACAAATCTTGAACAACCTGACTCAAAAAAGGAAAATGAGGCAAGGAAGGCTGATTCATCCTGTAAAGAGCCCAAAGATAAACCTGATGATGATAAAGGTGATGATGATGATGCACCAATGGGTGGTGCTCAAGCTCAAGCTCAACCTACTCTAGAGGCTCAAGATGATGAGCAAATTGTTGATGACACCTCTAGAGAAATTGATGAAAGTGCTAAGGACTAATCTAATCCTATCACTAATATCTTCAATCAACCCCCTCCTGCTAAGTTCACACTTGAAGAAATCTATAGGCAAGGCACCCCTCCCCTACAGAGTTTCTCAGCATTGGAAAGAGAGAATATTGATGACTATATGGCCGACTTCTCTACTGAAAAGACAGTGCTTGTCTTAACTCCTAGCAAGAGGAAGGCTACTACTGAAGACTCTACAGATGTAGAGTTGGTACCTTCTAAAGCTCAAAAGATGGTCAAAGGAAAGGAGTTGGTGATTAGGGAAGGTGATTCTGAAGAAGAAGAAGACAGTGATTCAATTCCAAAGATGACACCTAAAGAGGTTGTATCTAAGTTACTAGATTTCGAAGAATCTTTCAAGCAAGTGAAGAGAGTTCCTGATGCAATAATTTCTCAAAAAGTAAGGAAAGGAATGGAAGATTTGGTGAAGAAGTTTGAAGAAAGACGTTTAGAAAAAAAGAAAGTACTGGAAAAGAATTTCAAAGCAGTTGTAGATGGCTTATTGACTCAGAATGAACTGGTTAGAAAAGATAATAATCAGAAGACAAGAGAAATCACCTCTCTACAGTCAGATATCAACTTGATGAAAGATGATTCTTTCTAGTTGAAGCTTGAGGTACAAAGCATGAAGAATGAGATGACAAGGATGATCTCTGGTAATGAAGACATGAAGACTAATATTATGAGCAAACTTTCTACCATTTTGTCACATATTGATGTTGGTAAAAAGGGGGAAAGTAAGATGGAAGAAGAAATAAAGAAAGGTGATGAGATCACTGAGGATATTCTTGAAAATGTTAAAGTCTTTGGAAAATCTTTGGCTAAGGAATTCGAAGCTGCAAAGTCAAAGTATTTATCCATGAGACTTGGAGAACAGTCAGAAGAAAGATCACAGCCTGAACAGATGAAGGGTAGCTCTAAAGGAAGCAAGATTATACAGCTCCCTAAATCTACAGTTGGAAAGAAACCTACAGCTCCTACAGCTCAAAAACCTCCTGGTTATTGGGAAAAGACTGTGAAAGAGTCACAGGCAAGGAAGAAGGAGAAGGAAAAAAGAGAAAAAGAAGGGAAAGAAAAACAGAGAAAGAAAGATTTTGAAGAATCTACAGTTGTTGTCGCTGCTCAACCTCTGAATGTGCAACCCTTGAGCATGAGACCTGCTGAACAAAAGAATGAGGAAGCTGAGAAAGAGAAAGTCATGAAGACTGAATTTGATATTCTCTAGGAAGAATTCTTGAGCATTTGTAACAGGCATACATTGATAAAGAAAATCAAGTACAAGAAGGACAGATTTCAGAAGTTTAAGGCACTAAAGCCTGATGGAACTTTATACAAAGGAGATAATGCTCATCTCCTTTGTGGAAAGAAGAAGAGAGCTCAACTGCCTAAGAAAGTTTTCAAATCAAGAAAGGAAGAGCAAGAATTTGAAGCTTATGAGTACATGATGCTGATGAAGTACATTGAAGAAGATGAGAAGAACATGAAACTGACAGAGCAAGGTATATTCAAGCCTCAAGATGAATCAGATGATGAGGATGATGAAGAAAAACATGCGGATCCCAAGCACAGAAGGAGATGAAGACATTGTTTATAGATTAGACACTAAAACTATTTAGTTTTTAGTTTAATTACATTCTGTAACCTGTATCTTGAACCTCTTTTATTTTTGCAGCTTGTCTTTCTGTTGATTTACTTGTTTTTATGTTGTCTTGTTCTGTTCTTGTTCTTTATAGCAATGTCTAATTGCTATTTTCTGTTTATTGTTTTGATGATGTGTTTTGCCAATATCAAAATAGGGGGAAATTGTCTAGATTTTGATGTGTGCAAAATAATATGTTTAATTGGATAAATTGATCTAACACTTGTTCTATGGAAATTGGTTTTGAAATTTATAGTTGTAAGTGAAGTCTGCAGCTGTATACTTAATCATTCTAGAGCCATACATGACCCTACAGCTGTAAGGTTTCTCTACAGTCGATTTTTGTATTTACCGGACTCTGCAGTTGCAAGGTTGAAGACCCTACAGTTCAGAAGACCGTTTGAAGAAGGAAGTATAAGTCAGAGATTAATTGAAGTTTATGAAGACCCTTAAACACAATTAGTGTAGCTCTAATGCACTAACTAAAATGTACTTAAGAGGAGGTTATTTCTAAGAAATTTGGAGGATAATGAAGATTAGTTTGAAGACAGACAGAATTCTGAAGAAAAGGACAATAGTACACTCAATACTATCCTGTGTGAAGAATGAGGACCACTTCACACATGCTAATAGAGAGAGAGAGGAGCCTTATCCTGAATTCAAATTTGAATTCCCAACGGATAAGTCACACCATTCAATCTATAAATAGAAGAAGTCCTCAAAGGAAGCAACAACAACAACACCGAGCATACAAGTATTCTGCCTAAGCAAGTCTACAGCCAACAAACATTCTAAGAGAGCTTTATTGCTTTTATTCTTTGTGATTCATAGGATAGTTGGTTAGGATTTTCTTAGAAAGAATCACACCTTTTATTTTTGTTCCCTCACCTTTTTTAATTTCTACTTAGTTTAGATATCTCTTTGTGAGGTTTTTGTTAAATCTTTGTGAGTTGTATTCTGAGTGAATATGGTAGTTAATCTCTTATTAGAATAGGAATCTGAGTGAACCTAGTTCTAAGGGGGAACTACTTGTAGGATCTAAGTGATCTCTTCTTAGTGAATTTGGCACCTAAGTGGTGTAATAGTGTATGTAGGTGGTCTTTTTATAGACACCGAACCACTATAAATATAGTCTATTTACATTCTGTCATTTATATTTCTATGTTGCATATTTACTTTAATTGTTGTATTCATCATTCTTTTGAAAATTGAGTGCATAAACTTTGTATTTTTCACAAAAAAACTTACTCTACAGCTGTAGACTTCTCTAAGTCACTCAGCTGTTAAGTTTGTTTATACTGTTTTTCTTTAACACTCACTTATTTCCGCTGCATATTAGAGTATTCTCAATACACTTTCAAGTGTGAGAATCCCTTTGATTTCTTGTCTACAAGTTGTCTTTTTTGTTGCAAGTTTTAAACTCTGCAGGAGTAGACTTCTCTAGTCCACAGTTGTAACCTTTGTGGTCCTGTTTTAAAACCCTTATAGACTTGTTGTTTTTGAACTTATGGAGGCTACTATAAGGTTCTAGAATTCCCTCTTTTGAAAAGTTTAAAAATTTTATTTTGACTCAAGGTCTATTCACCCCCCCTCTAGACCTTGACCACTTAAGGGACCAACAATTGTCCTCTTTAGAGTCATCAACAATTTCTTTAGGGGAGCTATGTCGTTTATCAAAAAAACATGATGCGACTCTTCCACAATAAAAAAACATGATGCTACTCTTCCACAATCATTAGAATAACCTAAAAAGATACCTCCATCTGACTTTAAGTCAAAAGTCTTGAGGTGTTTTTTCCCATTATTCAGTATGTAGCATTTGCATCCAAATATGTGTAGATAAGAGATATTAGGAGTCCTTCCTTTCCATAACTCATATGGAGTCTTCTAATGATCTTTCACTATCAAGCATCTATATTTAGTATAGCATGCAGTGCTTGTTGCTTCTGCCCAAAACTTTTTTGGCAACTTTGCTTCAACAATCAATGTTCAGGCCGCCTCCTTGAGTGTTCTATTCTCTTTTTCTGCAACACCATTCTGATGTGGGGTGATTAGGGTCATAATTTCATGTTTTTGCATCCATTTTTATATGTTTTTGATGTGCTTATGTTCATATTTGACCCTAATATGGTATAAATTGGGTTATTAACCATTTTGTGGCAAGAAAATGTGTTTTTTAGTGAAAATGAGCAAAAACTGACAAAAGACGAGCAAGTTTGTAAAAGTTCAGAAAATGTGAGTTGATCCAATGGAGGCAAATGATATACCATGTCGAAGAGTTCAAAGAGAGGGTCGCAACGCAAGAAGAATCGAGTCAATCGGAGCTCTAGAACTCAAGATATGAGGAAAACAAGAAGTCGAGGATCGACCAAGCCTGGCTCGAGCGACCACAAGTCCAGACTCGTGCGACCACAAGCTCACACTCGTGCGACGAGGCTCTGGTTCGTGTGAGGTTGTGTCACACGAGTGATCACACGAGCTGGACTCGTGCGGCGACTGTGTACACTAGTGTGATGCCCTGGACATGCCTAATTTCGAGGGTTGTTTCGTCTTTTCGCGCGTTTAATGAAGGACATTTTGGACCAAGCATTGTGGGCACTATAAATACTTCAAGGATCAGATTTCCAACCATGAGATCATCATTTTCCAAGTTCTTAGATTAGTTTAGAGAGCGAATTAGGTAGTTACTTAGTGGGTTCTTAGTAGGAATCAATCTTCTTTCTTCCATAACTTTTGATCTGTCCGTCGGATTTTAGATCTGTTTGTTCCTACATACTCGTAGTGATTAGAGCTTTATTCCTGGAATTCAATTTTTTATTTTGAGCTTTTGATCAAGACTTAGAAAATTGGAGGTTTGTAGCTTGTATTTCAATTCATCCACTTATGGTAAGATTTCCTTTAATTCTCTTGTATTAGTTCTTATTCATGATGATTCCAATGTTAATTGTTGATTTCCAATTCCAATTAGCCATGGGCTAATTCCTTGTTTCATGGTTGTATGAATACTATGGTGAATTTAGTTCTTGTTAATTCTATGCATGAATTAGTGATCTTGTTGAATTAGTTCTCTTATTAATGACTTGTATGGATGTTTGGTATGTTTAATTGGAATGTATGGCTTATATGATTAGCTATGAAATGAGAATTGAGCTATAAGAACCTTATGCATACCAAGTGTTTGATATATTGCTAGTATGACCAATGAGAATTGCATATTAGCCTAAGACCACTTAATTGGAGTGTTAGGAGTTGTAGAGAGATCTAGACACCTAATAGAGCTTTACCTTGTGTTGTAGAGAGATCTAGACACTAGTTGGCTTGATTAATACACCAAGAGAGCTTTTGCATGCTAGGATGGATAGGACACTAGAGGAACCATAGTAGGATTACTTCTATGTACACTTCACACTTGCTCACTTCTTTGAGGTGATAGTTAGGATTTACTTTGCTTTGTCATAGTAGATAGAATCCTTGATGGTTTTCTTGCTTTCCTAGCTATTAGCCTTTTGTAGACATTCAATACTTTCTTGATATCGAATTGTTTCCCTGTGTTCGATATTTAACTTGGTTAACTTGCCACGACAACAGCAACCACGTTCACTTGCGTGGAAATCATCACGATTTTGGTAAACAAGTTTTTTGCGCCGTTGTCGGGGAAATGATCTCTTTGTTGAGCGAGTTGTTTTTTGTTTACTTGAATGTTTTGTTAATGTTGTTGGTTTGTATTGTTTGTTTGCTTGAGCATCCTTGAGTTCGGGCAATGCCAAAATAAGCTTTTGGCGCTGTTGCCGGGGAAACGATCACTTTGTTAGGCTTGTGTTGATGTTTACTTTGTTTTTCTTTATTTCTTTGTGTTATTGACTATTTTTGGTGAGTGTTGATACTTGCTTGTTTTTGTAGGAGTGAACTTATTGAAGATGGGCGAATACAACCATTACTCGTATTCTCCATAATACACATATCCTCCTAATCCCTACATATATCAACCTTACCCATATGTGTATCAACATCACCCGTATCAACCTCTACCTCAACAATCCTACCACCATCCATACTATTATCCCTATCCTTATTCCTCTCCCTATCCAAGTTCATACTTATATCATTCTCCACCTTCCATTTATAAGCAAGAAGAAGTAGAAAAAGAAGAGAAAGAAGAAGATCAACCAAAAGAAGACGTATATGATCAAATTGATCGATTTCTTGAAGAGAATAAAGATTTGAATGATGAAGACTTCAAGATAATCTTGCACTATAATGAAAAGGATCTTATGATCCTTCTTCTTTCACTATTCGTTCTATATCTCTTGACAAAGAAATTTATGACTCTACTTCTTGTGTTAAAATTAATAGGAATCAAGTAGAAGATG
>JAPKLY010000283.1:3080-30037 GCA_026898435.1 Prunella vulgaris | reverse complement strand
TTGTCAAGACGGGTAATGGCCCACACTATATGCAAGCCGGGTAAAGGTCGTACTATTTTGCAAGTCGGATAATGATCCGTGCTATGAGAACTTGAGGTTTATTTTCATATCATATGTTCAATGCATGTCTGTCTAACAGTGTGCCAGGGACCCTTAATAAGTATTTCAGAAATAAATTGATATTTTCAGATGAGAGTGCATTGTGCATGGGAAGGATTTTGAGTGAAACTTCACTTCATGCATAATTTCTGCTTACTGAGATTTATAAATCTCACGTAGTTTATGCATTGTAGGTAATTTTAATGATATGTGACGTGGTGTTCGAGTTGGAGTAGTTGTGGTGCTCTTGCAGACTTTTTGAGTTGCGGTGTACATAGATGACGACCTACGGGCAGGACCGTGGCTTATTTTGCATCTGTTGTTCGCTTTATATGTATAATTAATATTTGGGAGAAAAGTTTCTTAGTCTTGTCTTTTATATACATGTTTCAACACGCTCTTGTTGTTTTGGGGTTATGATTAGGGTCATAATTGCATCTTTTTGCATCTATTTTTATATGGTTTTGATGTGCTTATATTCATATTTGACCCTAATTTGGTATAAATTGTGCTATTAACCATTTTTGTGGCAAGAAAATGTGTTTTGTAGTGAAAACGAGCAAAAACTGGCAAAATATGAGCAAGTTCGTAAAAGATCATAAATTATGAGTTGATCCTATGGAGGCAAATTATAGACCATTTCGAAGAGTTCAAAGAGAGGATCTCAACGGAAAAAGAATCGAGTCAATCGGAGCTCTAGAACTCAAGATATGAAGAAAACGAGGAAGTCGAGGATCGATTGCACAAGCCGAAGCTGGACTCTAGCGACCACAAGGCCAGACTCGAGCGACCATTGCCTTGGACTCGAGCGACCACAAGGCCAGACTCGAGCGACCATTGCCTTGGACTCGAGCGACAACCCTCTGGTTCGAGTTAGATCCGATCACTCGAGCTGGACTCGAGTGACCACTCGTGCTGGACTCGAGTGACCACTGTTGTCCACTAGAGTGATGCCCTGATTTCTTATTTTTTGAAGGGCAGTTCCGTCTTTTTGCGCGTTTAATGAAGGGCATTTTGGACCAAGCATTGTGAGCACTATAAATACTACAAGGATCAGATTCTCAAGGCATCCAAGTCACATTAGTTCATAATCATAGTTAGATTCTTAGATTACAGAAAGAGAGAGGTAGTTACTTAGTGTGTTCTTAGTTAGATTCAATCTTCTTTCTTCCATAACTTTTGATCCGTCCGTCGGAATTTCGATCCGTTTGTTCCTAAGTTCTTCTCTCGATTCAAGCTACGTTTCAACGGTTTAGTTCTATATTTTGCATTCCGGATTTAGAGATAACATTTTCAAGGTTTGATGCTTGTATTCAATTTCTCTTCATATGGTAAGTTTTCCTTTAATTCTCTTGTTATAGTTACTATTCATGATGTTTACAATGATAATTGTTGATTTTCATTTCCAATTAGCCATGGGCTAATATCCTTGTTGCATGGTTGTATGAATACTATGGTGAATTTAGTCTCTTGTTAATCCTATGCGTGAATTAGTGATCTTGTTGGATTAGTTCTTTTATTAATGACTTGTATGAATGCTTGGGATGTTAAATTGGATTGTATGGCTTATATGTTTTAGCAATGAAATGAGAATTGAGCTATATGAACTTTATGCATGCCAAGTGTTTGATATATTGCTTGTATGACCAATGAGAATTGCATATTAACCTAGACCTCTTAATTGGAGTATTGGAAGTTGTAGAGAGATCTAGACATCCATTAGAGCCCTTACCTTGTGTTGTAGAGAGATCTAGACACTAGTTGGCTTGACTAAGACACCAAGAGACCTTTTGCATGCTAGGATGGATAGGATTCTAGAGGAACCATAGTAGGATTACTTCCATGTACACTTCACACTTGCTCACTTCTTTGAGGTGATAGTTAGGATTTACTATTCTTGTTTGATTAGTAGATAGAATCCATGATTGTTTTCTTGCTTTCCTAGCTATCCATCTTTGTGAACATTCAATACTAGCTTGATATCGCATCGTTTCCCTGTGTTCGATATTTAACTTGGTTAACTTGCCGCGACAACAACAACCACGTTCACTTGCGTGGAAATCATACACGATTTTGGCAAACAAGTTTTTGGAGCCGTTGTCGGGGAAACGGTCTCTTTGTCAAGCTAGTTGATGATTGTTTACATTTCTTTTCTTAATTTGTTTCTTTGTTTGTTTTGACTATTTTTGGTGAGTGTTGATACTTGATTGTTTTTGTAGGAGTGAGCTCGATTGAGATGGGTGAATACAACCATTACTCGTATTCCCCACAAGACACATATCCTCCTAATTACTATACCTATCAACCTTACCCAAATCAACCACCACCTCCACAAGAAAAGCCTTATCCTCCTACTCCCTATTCATATCAAGATTCCTACACCTCCTATGAAGATCCATATTCCTATACCTCTTATGAATAGCCATATCCCTATACTCCACCCATTCCTATGCATTGCCATCAAGAAGAAAATCCTCCTAGCCATTTAAATGAGACTCTAGCTCACATTCTCAAGGAATTGGAAGAGATGAGCATTGAAGTTAAAAGGGACTTTGAGGAGACCAACAAGAAGTTTGATAGAATTGTCAAATCTCAAGGAGATCAAATCAAGAGCTTAGAGCTCCAATTGGAGAAATTGACCCAACAAGCCCATGAGATTTGTGAAGAAAAGTTGGAGGAGGAAGATGGGGGTAATGATGAAGATGAAGGGGAAGTGGAAAACAATGATGAAGATAATGATCTGTTGGGACAATCTGAGTATTTTGATTAGATCCCAAAACCCCTGATGAATCTGCCTAAGTATAGTTGTTCAGGATCGAATAGTTCAGGATGGTTAAGTTAGGAATTCAGTACAGGAGGAATTTGCTGAAGACTGAAGAATATTGGAGTCGACCCAATTTACTGAAGTCTGAAGTGTAATCCATCCTGAAGGAGTCAGTCAGTCTTGCTGAAGATTTCCTGGTCTGAAGCTGAAGATCGAAGCCTGTTAATCCGTCCTGAAGTCAATCCTGAAGTACCATTGGCTGATGTTTCTACTAAGTACACTAAGCATACTCAGGACAGAACTTAGTCAGTGAAGAGTAAGTGTAATCTATCAAGCTATGCTGAATGCACTTAAGACCTGACTTAGGCCTTGGTTCCGTTTATCTGAACCATTTAAGTCAAAAGCAAAAAGATTACACATACTGGAATGAATAATCTATCAGGCTGTGCTGAATACACATAAGACCTGACTCGGGCATTAGTTCAGATCACCTGAACCATGTAAGTCCAAAGCAAAAAGGTTATTTATGCTATAGGACAAGAGACAAAGAGAATGTCAGTAAGACTCCAATAACACAAACATTCAGACTGAGTTATTAACAAGAGACTCAGAGTATTGAATGTACGAGGAATGACAAACATCTGAAAGTTAGCCGTTAGAACGGAGAGCCCATGATCTTTCGACACGTATGTACGGAGTTTGCGCAGCATTTAATGCGGTATTTAATGCGTCTCAAAGTTGCAGGCGATGGGACAAACTTGCCAGAATAAGCATGGCGATTAGGTCAAACAGTATTTCTAGCCTGCAACCACCCTAAAATAGGAAAGATTTGATTTGATCTCCTCCAACGGATTTATTTTGAATCTTGCCTATAAATATGGAGAGTCTTGCACCCATTCAAGGCTAACGGGAAATTTCCAAGAGAAAACTCTCAAGAATCCAAGCTCTCAAAGCATACTATAAGCAACACTCTGCAATTAAATTTCCCTAGTGTTGTAGTAGGATTCACTCTGTATTTGCTTAGATTTATAGCTCTAATATTTAGCATTATTTTGTATTTCTAGAGCTATCTTAGTTGGTAACCAGAATACCAAACCACTCAGGCTGTGAGATTACTTGGTTAGAAGGACTGGGACTTGTAAAACGCCCAGGGGTCAGTTCCTAAGAGAGGAAGTTGGCTATTCGTGTCCCTTGGCACGTAAAAACCTAGTACCTATCCTCAGGGTTTTGAGGATAGTTTCCTGTTAAATCAGGTCGTGGACGTAGGAGTTGGTTATCTCCGAACCACGTTAAAAAGTCCCCTGTGTGCTAATTTACTATTCTGTTCAGGATCATAACTGTCATCATAATAAACTGAACATTCTGCATTGTTTTATCTTCAGGACTGAATCAATCATCCTGAATCGTAATCTTGTGCACTCAGCCTTAACCACCAGTCTACTAAGCAAGTTCAGAAAAATGTTTTCAGAAACTAAAACGGGTAGAAACTAAGGGCTCACTTTCCGCATGCACCCTAGCTCACTGAGATAGTAGTCCAACTGACCCACTTCCTAGCAGTCAGTAGGTTTGTTATCTCTACTGAGCTTCCAAACACTTTAATCACACTCAGTTTATCTGACTCGTTACTGAATTATCCATGCTGCCCCTGTGGACCTTTAGCACACTGAGTAATTCAGGAAATCCTGACTGAGAGTGTTAGAGCATTTTTCTGAGTCTTTCAGAAAAATCTGTCAATCAGTGTATCCCCCCCATACACTGATTGTACTCGTTTCGGGACCAACAAGTGGTATCAGAGCGGTGGTTCAAAAGACCACTGACTTTGTTTACCAACAGTTTCTAAGGAGAAACTTTTGGTGGTCTACTGAATAGATCTCATTTCTGAAAACTGTATATCATGGCATCTGGTTCTAAACGCCTCAAGGGCAATCTTCCCGAAATCTCTATTGATAATTATGACTATTGGAAATTCAGGGTACTCGCATATCTCTATTCCATCCATGATCGGATGCCTCTGGTGATTGAGCAGGGTCCGATCAAATTCATGAGGAATCTTCAGACGACCTGGCCTGTTTTGGGCAATGTTCATGTTCCAGTCGCTGGATATGAAGAAGTGGAGAGGTCCGCGCTTAATTCTGATCAAATTAAGCAAATCGGACTGGATAATGTTGCCAAGAACATTATACTTCACACCGTTTCTTACGAGAATTTGGTCAGGCTCATGCATCTGAAAACAGTAAAGGAGATCTGGGATGCTCTGAGGGAGATGAGTGAGGGATCAGAAAAGATCAAGGAGAACAAGAGAGATCTTGCTATCAGGAAGTTTGAGGCCTTCCCGATGTTAGAAGGAGAATCTATCGATAAGATGGAAGCTCGGTTCATTAAGATGATGAACGAGCTAGCAACCCTTGGGAAGGAGTTTCCCAAGAGGGAGGTGTCTTCTAAAATCCTGAACTGACTCCCTGAAAGATGGGACACAGGAGTGATCTTACTGAAGAACACTCAGGATCTTACCAACATTACTCACTCTCACCTATTCTCAGAGTTAAAGGCTCTGGAATTTGACCTCGATAAGAGGAAGAAGAAGGGTGCTGTCAGTGAGGAAGTTAGTGAGGAGAAGACTCTTGAAAAGGAAAAGGGCGTGGCTCTTAAAGCTACTCTTGAGCCTGAGGCTGGATCTGGCTCTAAGTCTCTGAAGGACATGAACAAGGATGAGCTAGCCTTGGAGTACAGCCTGATGGCGCGGCGTTTCGAGAAACTGAACTCTCGATTTGGAAGGTATAAGAAATTTTATACAGACAGCCATGATCGCAGGTACTTCAGCCCCAGGAGATCGAGCCCCCGAAGAGAAGAAATGAGGGGTTCAGATTCTAGGAGGGATCGCAATGAGCCTGAACGACGAAGAAATGAGTAGAGGAGAGATGATGAGCCCAAAAGATCCAGCTCCAAACCTGAACGATCATCAGGGAGCAGGAGGGAGTCATCAGATAAAAGGTACACTGATAAAAAGTTTGCTTCTGATGTAGATCAGTGCTACCACTGCAAGAAGACCAGACATTATCATTATGATTGTCCGGAGCTCAGTGCTCGTGAGCGAGAGGATCGGAGAGCCAAGAGAGAGCTCAGGGCATCAGACCGGAGAGCATTGCTTGCTGAGGATTCCTCAGATTCAGATGGCCAAGGACGCCGGTCCCCTGAACTCTTCTCCGATGAGGAGTATGATGACCTCTGCCTGATGGCAGATGATGAGGTATGTTCTTCTGCCTCTTCTCCTGATCACGAACCTGAGCTTCGCTCAGATTCAGCAGGAGAACTCGACCTTCAGCTCGCCCTAGAGCAATTGATGGTTGACTTCTCAAGGCTGCAGGAGACTCATACTCTGTTGGTCCCAAAACGAGTACAATCAGTGTATGGGGGGGATACACTGATGTCAGATTTTTCTGAAAGACTCAGAAAAATGCTCTTACACTCTCAGTCAGGATTTCCTGAATTACTCAGTATGCTGAAGGTCCACAGGGACAGCAGGGACAATTCAATAACGAGTCAGATAAACTGAATGTGAGTAAAGTGCTCAGAAGCTCAGTAGAGATAACAAACCTACTGACTGCTTGGAAGCGAGTCAGTTGGACTACTATCTCAGTGAGCTAGAGTACGTGCGGAAAGTGAGCCCTTAGGTTCTACTCGTTTTAGTTTCTGAAAACATTTTCTCTGAACTTGCTTAGTAGACGGGTGATTAAGGTTGAGTGCACAGTATTAAGTTTCAGGATGATTGATTCAGTCCTGAAGATAAAAAAAATGCAGAGTGTTCAGTTTATTATGATGACAGTTATGATCCTGAACAGAATAGTAAATCAGCACACATGGGACTTTTTAACGTGGTTCGGAGATAACCAACTCCTACGTCCACGACCTGATTTAACAGGAAGCTATCCTCAAAACCCTGAGGATAGGTACTTGGGTTTTACGTGCCAAGGGACACGAATAGTCAACTTCCTCTCTTAGGAACTGACCCCTGGGCGTTTTACAAGTCCCAATCCTTCTAACCAACCAATCTCACACCCTGAGTGGTTTGGTATTCTGGTTTCCAACTAAGATAGCTCTAGCAATACAAAACAATGCTAAATAGTAGAGCTATCGATCTAAGCAAATACAGAGTGAATCCTACTACAACACTAGAGAAATTTAATTGCAGAGTGTTGTTTATAATATGATTTGAGAGCTTGGATTCTTGAGAGTTTTCTCTTGGAAATTTCCCGTTAGCCTTGAATGGGTGCAAGGCTCTCCATATTTATAGGCAAGATTCAAAATAGATCCGTTGGAGGAGATCAAATCAAATCTTTCCTATTTTTGGGGTGGTTGCAGGCTAGAAAAACCGTTTGACCTAACCGCCATGCTTATTCTGGCAAGTTTGTCCCATCGCCTGCAACTCTGAGACGCATTAAATGCTGCGCAGACTCCGTACATAAGTGTCGAAAGATCATTGGCTCTCCGTTCTAACGGCTAGTTGACTTTCAGACATTTTTCCTTCCTCGTAAATTCAATACTCTGAGTCTCTTGTTGATAACCCAGTCTGTATGTTTGTCTTCATTGGAGTCTTACTGACATTCTCTTTGTCTCTTGTCCCATAGCATAAATAACCTTTTTGCCTTGGACTTATATGGTTCTGGTGATCTGAACTACTGCCCGAGTCAGGTCTTATGTGTCTTCAGCACAGCCTGATAGATTATTCAGCCCAGTATGTGTAACCTTTTTGCTTTGGACTTACATGGTTCAGATAAACTGAACCAAGGCCTAAGTCAGGTCTTAAGTGCATTTAGCACAGCCTGATAGATTACACTTACTCTTCACTGACTAAGTTCTGTCCTGAGTATGCTTAGTGTACTCAGTAGAAACATCAGCCAATGGTACTTCAGGATTGACTTCATGATGGATTAACAGGCTTCGATCTTCAGCTTCAGACCCAGCAATCTTCAGCAAGACTGACTGACTCCTTCAGGATGGATTACACTTCAGACTTCTGTAAATTGGGTCGACTCCAATATTCTTCAGTCTTCAGCAAGTTCCTCCTGTACTGAATTCCTAACCTATTTATCCTGAACTATTTGATCCCGAACAACTATACTTAGGCAGATTCATCAGGGGTTTTGGGATCTAATCAAAATACTCAGATGGTCCCAACAATTTCCCCCTTTTTGATGATGCCAAAACCTTTAAGCAAATTCCTATTCATCTATACAATCAACTGACTTAGTCAGTGAGAACAACTCAGTACCACCTGACAAACTAGGTACTTAGTCTATAGGATGAAAACAAGGAATGGGTTAGTACAGTTCTTGATAAGGATTCAGAAAAGTAAATTAAGGAGTTACAATTATCCTGAAGCTATTTCAATTCCTGAACAACTATTTTCTGATCTATTCTTCATCCTTATTCCAAGCAGCTAGAGGAATTTCATACATCTCCAAGACTCGGTTCAGGACCTGCTTCATCCTGTTCCGATCACCAACGGCCCCGGCAGCACGTCCTACTCTGACGATTCTTCTGATATTGCTTTCCGGTCCAGTTGCTTGGAGTTCCTGAAGAGTGGAGGAGGATACTTAATGAATTCCGGAGGAGCAATCTCTACACCTTCTGTGTCAGCATGTCTGATTATTTCAGCCTATAGATCCGGATGCTCCTGTGCCATCCAGTGATGGAGTATGACGTCTTTTTCTTCAGATTGATCGTCCCATAACCCCACCACATAGAATAGGTAAGCCCACCTATTCCGGATCGGAATCCATACCTCCAACAAATCTACCGGAATGAAATCCTCTACGAACTGGAGAGGAGGAGGATCTTGATTTGGACTGATCACTAACTTTCTCTGAGTATTTGTTCGAGATCCAGAAGGTACAATTTTCTTCTTCTGAACCGGCGAAGTCAGGTACTCATTGGATTCTTTTAGCCGTTGGATCTGACTGAGCAGCGAAATCTCCTTTGTCTTCACTATCTTCTCCGCCTCAGTCATCACCATCTTTTCCAGAGTGGTCAACCCCGGATTCATCTGTTCCTCCATCTCCTTATACAAAGGTTCCAGAGCGAGATTCTCAGAGGGCCTCAACCTCTTCGTCTCTGAACCTTCAGCAGTTTCGATGGCAGCGATGGACCTTGTCCTTTTTCTATCCGCCGCTTTCAGTTCAGGGGGGAAGTTCTTCTTCTTGGCTTTACCAGTAGTAGCAGTTTGCTTCTTCCCTTCTTCCCCCTTTTTGGCATCATCGTCATTAATTCGCTTGACAACTTCATTTACTGACTCCGCCAACAACGTGAACTGACTGTCCATCTCAGTCTGCTTGCCCTGCAGTTGCCCAATCTGCCCTGCCATCCCTCTTAGGCCGACATTGAGCTTATCAATGGCTGAATTGTGTGCAGCCTTCAGTCGACCTACGAAGTTCTCCATTCTGTTGTCTAGGGCAGAGGCAATTTTAGCCTTCTCCGGTTAAGACATCTCACTCAGCAGCTCATCCTTCAGTTCAGCCTTCAGCTTGGCCAACTTTTCATTAATCAGTTGATCAATTCTTTCAGGCAGTTGTTGATCAAGAAAAGTGGCAAGCTTGTTCTCCTGCTGAGTTTACGCATCAGAGACCATTTGATTGTAGCTTAGAATAGCCCCTTTTGCTTGCTCAGAGATAACAGTGAGAGCTACTGAGTGTTGATTTCTGACTTCTCCAAGAAGAACAATGGCAGCATTCATGTCAGTCCCCATCTCATTCAGGTCACGATCCAGTCTATTCATCTTCTTGTTCAGCACTTTAGAATTTGAACCAACCCTACTAGTTTTTCTCTCGACGAGGATTACCCTTCTGTGAAGATTGGCAAGAGCTCGTGAGGAGTTCTGAACATATAGAGCCTCGGGGGTGATCCATTTTCCTCTGACTCGGATCAGACCTGGTGGACCCTCTCCTGAATCCTCCGCAGTCCCGGGTCCCAGGATTGCTTCATCGGCCGGTGCACTGACCCCTTCAGTGCCACCTTGCTGAGCATCATCAGTAATCTCAATCATCTCTTTCTCAACTTCCTTCACCACATCCTTCTCCACTTCAACTCTCTGAGCCTCGGGCTCAGGATAAATGCGACGGAGAGTTTTGATAAAGTCTGCCATCTTGATCAGGTGATGTAGAGAATTAACGTCAAAATGATCAAAGAGGGCAGCTTCTGATTCAGCAATACTGTCCCATCCTCTCAACTCTCCGAGCTGACTGAGTTCAGGTCAGGTGGCGTTCCGGATCATAGCAAAGGTGCGAAGCTGCACAACTGCTTCCTTCTGAGCATCTGAGAGGTCAGGAAACCTCCTCTCCACCATTTCAGTAGCCGGTCCCCTTGCCACTATTTCAAAGTTTGTCAGTGTGTTCTCGTCAGGCGCAGGGAATGGCCACAGATCTTCAGCCTGAACTCCTTCAGTAACCTCCTTCTGAACTGGTTCCCCCTGATCAGCAGATGCAACATACGGAACGGCAGAGATAGGGGCGATTTCAAGTGCAGCTTGAGCTGATTCCTTCTCCGGATGTGCGTGCTGAATCACTTCTTCAGCAACTTTCTCTTCCACAAGCTTTTTCTCTCGCTCTCCTGACCCCGGATACAAGAATTTTAGTTTATGTTGCTTGGGTCCTGAGCGCTTGGGCTTGTCCTCCGCTGGCTTTGCAATATCGGACTCTGAAGATATGCCCGCCTGAGCCTTGACTCTCCCAGTCGTGCTCGCCTGAGCCTTCTTCTTCTGAGTCCGTGGTCTTCTCTTGGTGCCAGCATCACCGGAATAGGCTCTGAAGAGATCTATTTTCGCTGGAATCTCGAGTGATTGGGCCTGATCCACATCACCGAGATCCAGAGTCTCCAAGATCAGAGAAATCTTGGTGCCAAAGTGCATTTTGGCCTCAAATGTCGCCTGACCCTCCGGCTAGTATTTGATCTTATTGGTCTCAGCTACCAGCAATTGGAGGAAGTAATCCTCCCAGTTAAAGTTATGCACTGAGGCGTCAGAGATTGCCATCATTGTATACAGTTTTGGCCGTGAGATCTGCTCCAGCCCTCCTGCAATCCCCATCACTCCCTGACTTGTCAGGTCAAAGAAATGACGATTCTCTGTCCTCAGCACGAATT
Organism: Prunella vulgaris; assembly: GCA_026898435.1. Taxonomy (NCBI): domain Eukaryota; kingdom Viridiplantae; phylum Streptophyta; class Magnoliopsida; order Lamiales; family Lamiaceae; genus Prunella; species Prunella vulgaris. The sequence goes on along the minus strand of JAPKLY010000283.1, from coordinate 19,041 downwards.
TATTCAGACCTGATCTCAGAGCCATATCTCCATCACAGAGGGACTGGAGATAATCTTTCTCAGTCCCAAAACCATAATCCACAGGGCTCCGACCCGTATGAGGAAGATTCAGAACCTCTCTAATCTTCTGCCTCAGATTGAGAGTGACCCACCTCCTGGTCATGTCTTCCTCACCATCTTTCCCCATCACACAAGAAGTTAGGGGAATGCATGTCTCCCACTCTTGGGAGTCCTTGTTCTGCGCCATTTTAAGATAGAAAGCAGCAACAAGTCTGGGGTGCAGTCTCTGGGGTCTGGCAGTGATGAAACGAAGGAGACCTGCATTATTGAACAGCTCCTTTACAGGGAGTATATCAGAATGATTGGAGGTAAAATCTCCATATGGTTCCCAGTGAATTTTCATTTCTCAGATGAAAAAGATTTCCAAAGAATGAATCTACGGAAGGAGAAGCCATGGAAATAATATGAAGAAAGAAGAAGGTCGATTCACAGAGAGAAATATATCAAGAAAAGATTTAGCTGCATAAAGGTTGCAATAGCACAACCTTCCCTTATATATACTAAAATTCAGTTTTAATCGGATGGCTCAGAAAGTAGTGACTTATGAGATTCAACGATTAAGATTAAAGCGCAAGATGCATGGAGACTCTTCAGATTTTCAAAAGTAAAGGGTCAAAACTTTATTGGAAACTGTTCCCGCTCACTGTGCATTAAATGCGCGTCAGAGCATGTCCGTATTTAATTCAAATAAATTGAATTAAATAATAACCGAATATTAAATGAATGGCTGGGATTAAATGACAAATTAAATTGATTTGACAATACAGCAAACAGTATCACGGATGATGCACGCAAGATCTGATGACTAAAAGAAAATCAGGAAACATACCAGTCAGTCAGATTTGTATTCTGACTGATACCATATGTGACCTATCAGGATGACAAGTCCTGAGTTCAGTGTCCTGAATCTTAGTCAGTCTATACTGATCGTCCTTTTCATACTGAATGTTCCCCCTACAACCATTCACAATCTCTCTGAGATTCCTTCATCCTGAGTCCATATTAGTCATTCCCTCTGACCTTGAGCATTCTGATCAGAGATTCAGATTGAATCTCTTAAGCCTGGGTCAAGGAGTCTTAATTCTACTGATAGCTCAACAAATCTGGTTTCAGGCAAAGCCTTAGTCAGTATGTCAACTCTCTGCTTATCAGTAGGGACCCTCTCCATCCTGATGTCCTTCTTCTCAACATGATCTCTGATAAAGTGATGCCTGATGTCTACATGCTTACACCTTGTGTGTAAGACTGTGTTTTGGGATATGGCAATGGCACTATTATTGTCACAATAAATTGGGACTTCAGTGGCCTCAACTTGGTAGTCTCTCAGTTGCTGTTTCAGCCAAAGGATCTGAGAACAACAACTGTCTGCCGCCATATACTCAGCCTCAGTAGTAGACGTTGCAATACTGGTTTGCTTCTTAGAAATCCAAGAGATCAGCTTACTCCCTAGAAACTGACATGTGCCTGTAGTTGATTTCCTATCAAGCCTACAGCCTCCATAATCTGCATCTGAATAGCCAGTCAGTTCTAGGTTGTCATCAAAGGGATACCAAAGTCCTAGATTTACTGTACCTCTTAGGTATTTCAGTATCTTTTTGGCACTCTCTAGATGACTTTTCTTTGGATCAGACTGATACCTTGCACAAACTCCAACTGCATAAGTGATGTCAGGACGACTAGAAGTCAGATACAATAAGGATCCTATCAGTGCCCTATATTCAGTCTGATTTACTGAGACTCCTTCTTTGTCAGGGTCCAGCTTCTCATTTGTTTTCATGGAAATACGTGAGACTTTGCTGGTCTGAACTCCTAATTTCTGAATCAAATCCTTCGCATATTTGGACTGATTTTTGAAGATTCCAGAGTCAGTTTGCCTGACTTGGAGACCCAGAAAGAAATTCATTTCCCCCATCATTGACATCTCAAATTTCCCAGTCATCAGCTTGGAGATCCAAAAATTATGTCATATCTCACAAAGCTTCAGATTAGGACATCCAAAAATTATGTCACCAACATAAATCTGAACCAAGAGAATGTCCTCCCCTTCGGATATCTGGAAGAGGGTCCTATCCACTGTTCCTTTTACGAACCCGTGGTGTATCAGGAATTGGGATAATGTATCATACCAAGCTCTCGGAGCTTGCTTCAATCCATAAAGAGCTTTCTTTAGGTGATATACCTTATTTCCAACTTCGAAACCTGGAGGTTGTTCCACATAGACCTCCTCGTTTAGTACACCATTCAGAAAAGCACTCTTTACATCCATCTGATACACTTTGAATTTCTTGAATGTTGCATATGCCAGAAACAACATGATTGTTTCCAACCTTGCGACCGGAGCAAAGGTCTCATCATAGTCGATTCCTTCGGCCTGAGAGTAACCCTTTGCTACCAATCTGGCCTTATTCCTGACCAGAACATTCTTCTCATCCCTCTTGTTCTTAAAGACCCACTTGGTGCCAATAACATGTTGAAGCCTAGGTCTCTCAACAAACTCCCAAACCTAATTCCGCTCAAACTAATTGAGCTCATCCTGCATGGCTAGGATCCAGTTGGGATCAGCAAGAGCTTCTTCTATGCTCTTAGGTTCCTGATCACTCAGGAAGCAGCAAAACATAGCGCTCGCACCAAAGGACAACCTAGTCCTCACCCCCTCATTGATATCACCAATGATATCAGCCAATGAGTGATCATCTAGCCACTTCCTCCTGCTGACGGGAGCACTGGCAGCTGCAGACGTTCCCTCTCCTGATCCTGAAATGTTAGTCTTGACAATAATAGGCAAAGAACAGGAACGATCAAGAACAGGGGATACTGAGTCATTTCCTGAGGGTTGGCTAATATCAGGGACATTGTTTCCCTCTACAGTGTTAGACTCAGTAACTGTCTCAGGTGCAGAAGCATCATCGCCGACAGTACGTACCTCAGGTTGAGTCTGTTCCTCCGTCTGAGACTCAACATCTTCCGAGGCTGGGGCTTGCTGAGGGTTGACCTGAGGTCCATCCTGATCTTCATCACCATAATCCCATCCTTTGGGAATACTGACAAGCTTGATCTTGAATTCAAGATTTTTCAGACTCAGTCTTGTTATTTCTTGGTAACCCCCTCAGTGTCAGGACTCGGAACCTGTTTCCTATGCACTGATGCAGTCTCATCAAACACAACATGAGGTGTTTCCTCCACACAAAGGGTCCGACAGTTATACACCGTGAAGGCTTTACTGACTAAGGAGTATCCTAAGAAAACTCCCTCATCAGATTTGCTATCAAAGGCTTTCAGCTGGTCTTTCCCATTGTTCAGGATGAAACACTTACATCCAAAAATATGGAAATAAGAGATGCGAGGCTTCCTCTTGTTCCAAGTTTCATAAAGTGTCTGAGCATGTTGTTTGTTCAGCATAGATCGGTTCTGAGTGTAGCAAGAAGTGTTGATTGCTTCTGCCCAGTACTTCTTGGGCAATCCTGACTCAGCCAACATGGTCCTGGCAGCTTCCTTCATGGTCCGATTTCTTCTTTCAGCTACCCCATTCTGCTGAGGGGTCCTGGCTGCAGAAGTCTCATGAGCTATACGATGGTTAGTACAAAAGTCAGTTATAATAGAGTTTATAAACTCAGTTCCTCGATCTGATCGGATCCTGACTATGCTCTGACCCTGTTCAGTACTCAATTGGTTGAGTAAGTCTGGAAGCTTGACCTGAGTCTCCTTTTTGTTCAGCAAGAAAATAACCCATGTGTACCTGGAATAATCATCAACCACAACAAGGGTATATTTCCTACCATTTTTGCTGAAAGGAGTAACTGGACCAAAGAGATCCATGAGCAGAAGCTCAAGCACTCTGTCAGTTGAGACGGCTTCTTTCTCTTTGAATGATGCTTTGGTTTGCTTGCCTTCCTGACATTCTCCGCACACGTGGTCTTTGCTAAAAACTTCATTAGGTAGACCATCTACAAGAGAAAGTCTAGAAATTTTGTTAATAATCTTGAAGTTTAAGTGACTCAGGCGTTTATGCCAAAGCCAACTGAGCTCAAATGAGCTCTTAGCGACCAAACGGGTTTCAGGAGAGCTGCTCTTGAAGTCAGCAAAATATACATTGCTCCTCCTGACACCTGTAATCAGAACCTGTAGTGTAGATTTGTCCTTCACAAGACACATGTTAGATGTAAATTCTACACTATATCCTCGGTCACAAAACTGACTGACCGAGAGTAAGTTATGTCTCAGTCCCTCAACATAAGATACATTCAGTACACGGACAGAGCCAATAACAAGGGTTCCAAATCCTCTGGTGAAACCCTTAGAGTTATCACCAAAGGTTACCTGCGGGCCTTCCTGAGCTACATAATCCTGAAGGAGATCACGAAATCCGGTCATGTGCCTGGAACATCCTGAGTCCAAGTACCAGTCCTTCATCAGATCCTCCTTCCTCTTCTTGTAGCCCGCAGCGACCTGAAAAGAATCAGGCCTCAGGTACCCATCTCGTATTGGATCCTACTGAGTCAGCCATACCCTTCGGGTTCCAGATTTGTTTAACAATTCTGATAGCATCAGAAGTGTAAAACTGTCTCCCTGAAATATCTACATACACAGTCTTCTTCCTTTGTGCCTGGGAAGTTGATGGTGTATGGGTGTCAGCCTGAGGTTCAGGATCCCTATATTGATTCCTGGGGGTGGGCCTCCTGTTCCTCCTTGGCCTGGGTGCATTGGGCTGAGTTTGGTCCTGAGAAGGAGCAGCTCGGGCCTGACCTCTTGGCACTTGAGGTCTGGCCAGAGTGTTACCGGAGTCAGGTCTCCGTATCCTTTCAGAGACCACTTGGTTTGTCCTTCTCCTTTGAGGATTAGGAAGCTCCTGATGGGCTCTGTGCCCTATCTGAGGAGTCAGGAACGTCCCAATCATCAAAGGAGAAGGACAAACCAGGTGGTCTCTGAAAGGCAACGGAGACCTGACTCCGGCAACGCTCAGGCCAGACCTCAAGTGCCAAGAGGTCAGGCCCGAGATGCTCCTTCTCGGGATCAAACTCAGGTCAATGCACCCAGGCCAAGGAGGAACAGGAGGTCCACTCCCAGGAATCAATATAGGGCTCCTGAACCTCAGGCTGACACCCATACACCCTCAACTTCCCAGGCACAAAGGAGGAAGACTGTGTATGTTGATGTTTCAGGGAGACAAGTTTACACTTCTGATGCTATCAGAATTGTTAAACAAATCTGGATCCTGAAGGGTATGGCTGACTCAGTCGGACCCAATGCAAGATGGGTACCTGTGGCCTGATTCTTTTCAGGTCGCTGCGAGCTACAAGAAGAGGAAGGAGGATCTGATGAAGGACTGGTACTTGGACTCAGGATGTTCCAGGCATATGACCGGATTTCGTGATCTCCTTTAGGATTATGTAGCACAGGAAGGCCCGCAGGTAACCTTTGGTGATAACTCTAAGGGTTTCACCAGAGGATTCAGAACCCTTGTTATTGGCTCTGTCCGTGTACTGAATGTATAATATGTTGAGGGACTGAGACATAACTTACTCTCGGTCAGTCAGTTTTGTGACTGAGGATATAGTGTAGAATTTACATCTAACATGTGTCTTGTGAAGGACAAATCTACACTACAGGTTCTGATTACAGGTGTCAGGAGGGGCAATGTATATTTTGCTGACTTCAAGGGCAGCTCTCCTGAAACTTGTCTGGTCGCTAAGAACTCCTCTGAGCTCAGTTGGCTTTGGTATAAACGCCTGATTCACTTAAACTTCAACATTTTTAACAAAATTTCTAGACTTTCCCTTGTAGATGGTCTACCCAATGAAGTTTTTAGCAAAGACCACGTGTGCGGATCATGTCAGGAAGGCAAGCAAACCAAAGCCTCATTCAAAGAGAAAGAAGCCTTCTCAACTGACAGAGTGCTTCAGCTTGTGCACATGGATCTCTTTGGTCCAAGTACTCCTGTCAGCATAAATGGTAGGAAATATACCCTTGTTGTTGTTGATGATTATTCCAGGTACACATGAGTTATTTTCTTGCTGAACAAAAAGGAGACTCAGGTCAAGCTTCCAGAGTTACTCAAGCAATTGAGTACTGAACAGGGTCAGAGCATAGTCAGGATCAGATCAGTTCGAGGAACTGAGTTTATAAACTCTATTATAACTGACTTTTGTACTAACCATGGTATAGCTCATGAGACTTCTGCAGCCAGGACCCCTCAGCAGAATCGGGTAGCTGAGAGAAGAAATCGAACCCTGAAGGAAGCTGCCAGGACCATGTTGGCTGAGTCAGGATTGCCCAAGAAGTACTTGGCTGAAGCAATCAACACTGCTTGCTACACTCAGAACTGATCTATGCTGAACAAACAACATGCTCAGACACCTTATGAAACTTGGAACAAGAGGAAGCCTCACATCTCTTATTTCTATATTTTTGGGTGTCGCTATTTCATCCTGAACAATGGGAAAGACCAGCTGAAAGCCTTTGATAGCAAATCTGATGAGGGAGTTTTCTTAGGATACTCCTCAGTCAGTAAAGCCTTCAGGGTGTATAACTGTCGGACCCTTTGTGTGGAGGAAACACCTCATGTTGTGTTTGATGAGACTGCATCAGTGCATAGGAAATAGGTTCCGAGTCCTGACACTGAGGGGGTTACCAAGAGAATAACAAGACTGAGTCTGAAAAATCCTGAATTCAAGATCAAGCTTGTCAGTGCTCCCAAGGGATGGGATTATGATGATAATAATTAGGATGGACCTCAGGCCAACCCTCAGCAAGCCCCAACCTCGGAAGATGTTGAGTCCCAAATGGAGGGACAGACTCAACCTGAGGTACGTACTGTCGGTGATGATGCTTCTGCACCTGAGACAGTTACTGAGTCCAACACTGTAGAGGGAAACAATGTCCCTGATATTGGCCAACCCTCAGGAAATGACTCAGTATCCCCTGTTCTTGCTCGTTCCTGTTCTTTGCCTATTATTATCGAGACTAACGTTTCAAGATCAGGCGAGGGAACGTCAGCAGCTCCCAGTGCTCCCGTCAGCAGGAGGCAGTGGCTAGATGATCACTCATTGGCTGATATCATTGGTGATATCAATGAGGGGGTCAGGACTAGGTTGTCCTTTGGTGAGAGCGTTATGTTTTGTTGCTTCCTGAGTGATCAGAAACCTAAGAGCATAGAAGAAGCTCTAGCTGATCCCAACTGGATCCTAGCCATGCAGGATGAGCTCAATCAGTTTGAGCAGAATCAGGTTTGGGAGTTAGTTGAGAGACCTAGGCGTCAACATGTTATTGGCACCAAGTGGATTTTTAAGAACAATAGGGATGAGAAGAATGTTGTAGTCAGGAATAAGGCCAGACTAGTAGCAAAGGGTTACTCTCACGCCGAAGGAATCGACTATGATGAGACATTCGCTCCAGTCGCAAGGTTGGAAGCAATCAGGTTGTTTCTGGCATATGCAACGTTCAAGAAATTCAAAGTGTATCAGATGTATGTAAAGAGTGCTTTTCTGAATGGTGTACTAAACGAGGAGGTCTACATGGAACAACCTCCAGGTTTCGAAGTTGGAAATAATGAATATCACCTGAAGAAAGCTCTTTATGGCCTGAAGCAAGCTCTGAGAGCTTGGTATGATACATTATCCCAATTCCTGATAGACCATGAGTTCGTGAAAGGAACAGTGGACAGGACCCTCTTCTGGATATCCGAAGGGGAGGACATTCTCTTGGTTCAGATTTATGTGGATGACATAATATTTGGATCTCCTAATCTGAAGCTTTGTGAGAAATTCTCCAACCTGATGACTGAGAAATTTGAGATGTCAATGATGGGAGAAATGAATTTCTTTCTGGGTCTCCAAGTCAGGCAAACTGACTCCAGAATCTTCATAAATCAGTACAAATATGCGAGGGATTTGATTCAGAAATTCGGAGTTCAGTCCAGCAAAGTCTCACGTATTCCCATGAACACAAATGATAAGCTGGACCCTGATAAAGAAGGAGTCTCAGTAAATCAGACTGAATATACGGCACTGATAGGATCCTTATTGTATCTGACTGCTAGTCGTCCTGACATCACTTATGCAGTTGGAGTTTGTGCAAGGTATCAGTCTGATCCAAAGAAGAGTCATCTAGAGAGTGCCAAAAAGATACTGAAATACCTGAGAGGTACAGTAAATCTAGGACTTTGGTATCCCTCTGATGACAACCTAGAACTGACTGGCTATTCAGATGCAGATTATGGAGGCTGTAGGCTTGATAGGAAATCAACTACAGGCACATGTCAGTTTCTAGGGAGTAAACTGATCTCTTGGTTTTCTAAGAAGCAAACCAGTGTTGCAACGTCTACTACTGAGGCAGAGTATATGGCGGCAGGCAGTTGTTGTTCTCAGATCCTTTGGCTGAAACAGCAACTGAGAGACTACCAAGTTGAGGACACTGAAGTCCCAATTTATTGTGACAATAATAGTGCCATTACCATATCCCAAAACCCAGTCTTACACACAAGGTGTAAGCATGTAGACATCAGGCATCATTTTATCAGAGATCATGTTGAGAAAAAGGTCATCAGGATGGATAGAGTACCTACTGATAAGCAAAGAGCTGACATACTGACTAAGGCTTTGCCTGAAACCAGATTTGTTGAGCTATCAGTAGAATTAGGACTCCTTGACCCAGGCTTAGTAGATTCAATCTGAATCTCTGATCAGAATGCTCAAGGTCAGGGGGAATGACTAATATGGACTCAGGATGAAGGAATCTCAGAGAGATTGTGAATGGTTGTAGGGGGAACATTCAGTATGACAAGGATGATCAGTATAGACTGACTACGATTCAGGACACTAAATTCTAGGCTTGTCATCCTGATAAGTCACATGTGGTATCAGTCAGAATACAAATCTGACTGACTGGTATGTTTCCTGATTTTCTTTCAGTCATCAGATCTTGCGTGTATCATCCTTGATACTGTTTGCTGTATTGTCAAATCAATTAAATTTATCATTTAATCCCAGCCATTCATTTAATATTCGGTTATTATTTAATATAATTTATTTGAATTAAATATGGACATGCTCTGACGCGCATTTAATGCACAGTGGGCGGGAACAGTTTTTGATAAAGTTTTGACCCATTAATTTTGAAAATCCGAAGAGTCTCCATGCATCTTGCAGTTTAATCTTAACCTTTGAATCTAATAAGTCACTATTTTCTGAGCCATCCGATTAAAACTGAATTTTTGTATAAATAAGGGAAGTTTGTGCTATTGCAACCTTTATGCACCTAAATATTTTCTTGATATATTTCTCTCTGTGAACCGATCTTCTTCATTCTTCATATTATTTCCATGGCTTCTCCTTCGGTGGATTCAGTCTTTGGGAACCTATTTCACCTAAGGAATGAAATACATTGGGAACCATTTGGAGATTTTACCTCCAATCATCCTGACATATTACCTGTAAAGGAGGTTTTCGAAAATGCAGGTCTTCTGCATTTTATCACTTCCAGACCCCAGAGACTCCATCCCAGACTTGTTGTTGCTTTCTATATCAAAATGGCGCAGAACAAGGACTCCCAGGAGTGGGAAACATGCATTCCCCTGACCTCATGTGTGAAGGGGAAGGATGGTGAGGAAGAGATGACCAGGAGGTGGGTCACTCTCAACCTCAGGTACAAGATTAGAGAGGTTCTTAATCTTCCTCATTCGGGTCAAAGCCCTGTTGATTATGGGTTTGGAACTGAGAAGGATTATCTCCAGTCCCTATGCGATGGTGATGTGGTCCTGAAATCAGGTCTGAACAAGTCAGTTCTGAGAACAGAGAATCGACACTTCTTCGATCTGAAGAGTCAGGAAGTGATGGGGATTGCTGGAGGACTAGAGCAGATCTCGCGGCCAAAATTGTATACGATGATGGCAATCTCTGACGCCTCAGTGCATAACTTTAACTGGGAGGATTACTTTCTCCAATTGCTGGTAGCTGAGACCAACAAAATCAAATATTCGCCGGAGGGTCAGGCGACCTTTGAGGCCAAGATGCACTTCGGCACCAAGATTTCTCTGATCTTAGAGACCCTGGATCTCGGTGATGTGGATCAGGCCCAATCACTCGAGATTCCAACGAAAATTGATCTTTTCAGAGCCTATTCCGGTGATGCTGGCACCAAGAAACGACCAAGGACTCAGAAGAAGAAGGCTCAGGCGAGCACGACTGGAGGGGTCGAGGCTCAGGCGAGCAAATCTTCTGGGATCCTTATTACGAAGCCAGCGGAGGGCAAACCCAAGCCCTCAGGACCCAAGCAATAGAAACTGGAATTCTTATATCCGGGGTCAGGAGAGCGAGAGAAGAAGCTTATGGAAGAGAAGGTTGCTGAAGAAATAATTCAGCACGCATATCCGGAGAGGGAATCAGCTCATGCTGCACTTGAAATCGCCCCTATCTCTGCCATTCCGGATGTTGGACCCACTGATCCTATCCCACTGATTCTTGACATTGCTTCAACTTATCAGGGTATGGAGGCCCCCTCGGGTGAGGATCAGGGGGAACCTGTTCAGGAGGAAGGAGTTCAGAAGGAGGTGTCTGAAGGGGTTCAGGCTGAAGCTCCGTGGCCATTCCCTGCGCCTGACGAGAACACAATGTCAGACTTTGAGAAAGTGGCATGGGGAACGGCTACTGAGATGGTGGAGAGAAGGTTTCCTGACCTCTCAGATGCTCAGAAGGAACGCCACCTGGCCTGAACTCAGTCAGCTCGGGGAGTCGAGAGGATGGGACAATATTGTTGAATCAGAGGCTGCCCTCTTTGATCATTTTGAAGTTAACTCTCTACATCACCTGATCAAGATGGTAGACTTTATCAGAACTATCCGATGCATTTATCCTGAGCCCGAGCCTCAGAGAATTGAGAAGGAGAAGGAAGTGGAGAAGGAAGCTGAGAAGCAGGTGATTGAGACTGCTGATAGTGCTCAGCAAGGTGGCACTGAAGGGGTCAGTGCACTGGCCGATGAAGCAATTCTGGGACCCAGGATGGAGGAAGCTTCAGGAGAGGGTCCACCAGGTCTGGTCCGAGTCAGAGGAAAATGGATCACCCCCGAGTCACTACATGTTCAGAACTCCTCACGAGCTCTTGCCAATCTTCACAGAAGGGTAATCCTCATCGAGAGAAAAACTAGTAGGTTCGGTTCAAATTCTGAAGTGCTGAACAAGAAGATGAATAGACTGGATCGTGACCTGAATGAAATAGGATCTGACATGAATGTTGCCATTGATCTTCTTGGAGAAGTCAGAACTCAACACTCAGTAGATCTCACTGTTATCTCTGAGCAAGCAAAAGGGGTCATTCAAAGCTGCAATCAAATGGTCTCTGATGCGCAAACTCAGCAGGAGAACAAGCATGCCACTTTTCTTGATCAACAACTGCCTGAAAGAATTGATCAACAGGTTGATGAAAAATTGGCCAAGCTGAAGGCTGAACTAAAGGATGAGCTGCTGAGTGAGATGTCTGCACAGGAGAAGGCTGAAATTGTCTCTGCCCTAGACAACAAAATGGAGAACTTCTAAGGTCGACTGAAGGCTGCACACAATTCAGCCATTGATAAGCTCAGTGTTGGTCTAAGAGGGATGGCAGGGCAGATTGGGCAGCTGCAGGGCAAGCAGACTGAGATGGACAGTCAGTTCACGTTGTTGGCAGAGTCAGTAAATGAAGTTGTCAAGCGAATCAATAACGATGATGCCAAAAAGGGGGAAGAGGGGAAGAAGCAAATTGCTACTACTGGTAAAGCCAAGAAGAAGAACTTCCCCCCTGAACTGAAAGCGGCGGATAGAAAAAGGACAAGGTCCGTCGCTGCCATCGAAGCCGCTGAAGGTTCAGAGCCGAAGAGGTTGAGGCCCTCTGAGGATCTCGCTCTGGAACCTTTGTATAAGGAGATGGAGGAACAGATGAATCCGGGGTTGACCACTCAAGAAAAGATGGTGATGAATGAGGCGGAGAAGATAGCGAAGATGAAGGAGATTTCGCTGCTTAGTCAGATCCAACGGCTAAAAGAGTCCAATGAGTACCTGACTTCGCAGGTTCAGAAGAAGAAAATTGTGCCTTCTGGATCTCGAACAAAGACTCAAAGGAAGTTAGTGGTCAGTCCAGATGAAGGTCCCCTTCCTCTCCAGTTCGTAGAGGATTTCATTCCGATAGAGATGTTGGAGGTATGGATTCCGATCCGAAATAGGTGGGCTTACCTATTCTATGTGGTGGGGTTATGGGACGATCAATCTGAAGAAAAAGACGTCCTACTCCTTCACTGGATGGCACAGGAGCATCCGGATCTATGGGCTGAAATAATCAGACATGCTGACACAGAAGGTGTAGAGATTGCTCCTCCGGAATTCATTAAGTATCCTCTTCCACTCTTCAGGAACTCCAAGCAACTGGACCGGAAAGCGATATCAGAAGAAGTCATCAGAGTAGGACGCACTGCTGGGGCCGTTGGTGATCGGAACAGGATGAAGCAGGTCCTGAACCGAGTCTTGGAGATGTATGAAATTCCTCTAGCTACTTGGAATAAGGATGAAGAATAGATCAGGAAATAGTTGTTCAGGAATTGTAATAGCTTCAGGATAATTGTAACTCTTATATCAATCAATGAAGTTATTTATTTTTCCTGAGTACAACTTCTTGTTGACTCCTGAATTTACTTTTCTGAATCCTTATCAAGAACTGTACTAACCCATTCCTTGTTTTCATCTTATAGACTAAGTACCTAGTTTGTCAGGTGGTACTGAGTTGTTCTCACTGACTAAGTTATTTGATTGTATAGATGAATAGGAATTTGCTTAAGGGTTTTGCATCATCAAAAAGGGGGAAATTGTTGGGACAATCTGAGTATTTTGATTAGATCCCAAAACCCCTGATGATTCTGCCTAAGTATAGTTGTTCAGGATCAAATAGTTCAGGATGGTTAAGTTTGGAATTCAGTACAGGAGGAACTTGCTGAAGACAGAAGAATATTGGAGTCGACCCAATTTACTGAAGTCTGAAGTGTAATCCATCCTGAAGGAGTCAGTCAGTCTTGCTGAAGATTGCCTGGTCTGAAGCTGAAGATCGAAGCCTCTTAATCCATCCTGAAGTCAATCTTGAAGTACCATTAGCTGATGTTTCTACTGAGTACACTAAGCATACTCAGGACAGAACTTAGTCAGTGAAGAGTAAGTGTAATCTATCAGGCTATGCTGAATGCACTTAAGACCTGACTTAGGCCTTGGTTCCGTTTATCTGAACCATGTAAGTCCAAAGTAAAAAGATTACACATACTGGGCTGAATAATCTATCAGGCTGTGCTGAATACACTTAAGACCTGACTCGGGCATTAGTTCAGATCACCTGAACCATGTAAGTCCAAAGTAAAAAGGTTATTTATGCTATGGGACAAGAGACAAAGAGAATGTCAGTAAGACTCCAATAACACAAACATTCAGACTGAGTTATTAACAAGAGACTCAGAGTATTGAATGTACGAGGAAGGACAAACATCTGAAAGTTAGCCGTTAGAACGGAGAGCCCATGATCTTTCGACACGTATGTACGGAGTTTGCGCAGCATTTAATGCGGCATTTAATGCGTCTCAAAGTTGCAGGCGATGGGACAAACTTGCCAGAATAAGCATGGCGATTAGGTCAAACAGTATTTCTAGCCTGCAACCACCCTAAAATAGGAAAGATTTTATTTGATCTCCTCCAACGGATCTATTTTGAATCTTGCCTATAAATATGGAGAGCCTTACACCCATTCAAGGCTAACGGGAAATTTCCAAGAGAAAACTCTCAAGAATCCAAGCTCTAAAAGCATACTATAAGCAACACTCTGCAATTAAATTTCCCTAGTGTTGTAGTAGGATTCACTCTGTATTTGCTTAGATTTATAGCTCTAATATTTAGCATTATTTTGTATTTCTAGAGCTATCTTAGTTGGTAACCAGAATACCAAACCACTCAGGCTGTGAGATTACTTGGTTAGAAGGACTGGGACTTGTAAAACGCCCAGGGGTCAGTTCCTAAGAGAGGAAGTTGGCTATTCGTGTCCCTTGGCACGTAAAACCCAAGTACCTATCCTCAGGGTTTTGAGGATAGCTTCCTGTTAAATCAGGTCGTGGACGTAGGAGTTGGTTATCTCCGAACCACGTTAAAAAGTCCCATGTGTGCTGATTTACTATTCTGTTCAGGATCATAACTGTCATCATAATAAACTGAACATTCTGCATTGTTTTATCTTCAGGACTGAATCAATCATCCTGAATCGTAATCTTGTGCACTCAGCCTTAACCACCAGTCTACTAAGCAAGTTCAGAAAAATGTTTTCAGAAACTAAAACGGGTAGAAACTAAGGGCTCACTTTCCGCATGCACCCTAGCTCACTGAGATAGTAGTCCAACTGACCCACTTCCTAGCAGTCAGTAGGTTTGTTATCTCTACTGAGCTTCCAAACACTTTAATCACACTCAGTTTATCTGACTCGTTACTGAATTATCCATGCTGCCCCTGTGGACCTTTAGCACACTGAGTAATTCAGGAAATCCTGACTGAGAGTGTTAGAGCATTTTTCTGAGTCTTTCAGAAAAATCTGTCAATCAGTGTATCCCCCCCATACACTGATTGTACTCGTTTCGGGACCAACAAGTGGTATCAGAGCGGTGGTTCAAAAGACCACTGACTTTGTTTACCAACAGTTTCTAAGGAGAAAGTTTTGGTGGTCTACTGAATAGATCTCATTTCTGAAAACTGTATATCATGGCATCTGGTTCTAAACGCCTCAAGGGCAATCTTCCCGAAATCTCTATTGATAATTATGACTATTGGAAATTCAGGGTACTCGCATATCTCTATTCCATCCATGATCGGATGCCTCTGGTGATTGAGCAGGGTCCGATCAAATTCATGAGGAATCTTCAGATGACCTGGCCTGTTTTGGGCAATGTTCATGTTCCAGTCGCTGGATATGAAGAAGTGGAGAGGTCCGCGCTTAATTCTGATCAAATTAAGCAAATCGGACTGGATAATGTTGCCAAGAACATTATACTTCACACCGTTTCTTACGAGAATTTGGTCAGGCTCATGCATCTGAAAACAGTAAAGGAGATCTGGGATGCTCTGAGGGAGATGAGTGAGGGATCAGAAAAGATCAAGGAGAACAAGAGAGATCTTGCTATCAGGAAGTTTGAGGCCTTCCCGATGTTAGAAGGAGAATCTATCGATAAGATGGAAGCTCGGTTCATTAAGATGATGAACGAGCTAGCAACCCTTGGGAAGGAGTTTCCCAAGAGGGAGGTGTCTTCTAAAATCCTGAACTGACTCCCTGAAAGATGGGACACAGGAGTGATCTTACTGAAGAACACTCAGGATCTTACCAACATTACTCACTCTCACCTATTCTCAGAGTTAAAGGCTCTGGAATTTGACCTCGATAAGAGGAAGAAGAAGGGTGCTGTCAGTGAGGAAGTTAGTGAGGAGAAGACTCTTGAAAAGGAAAAGGGCGTGGCTCTTAAAGCTACTCTTGAGCCTGAGGCTGGATCTGGCTCTAAGTCTCTGAAGGACATGAACAAGGATGAGCTAGCCTTGGAGTACAGCCTGATGGCGCGGCGTTTCGAGAAACTGAACTCTCGATTTGGAAGGTATAAGAAATTTTATACAGACAGCCATGATCGCAGGTACTTCAGCCCCAGGAGATCGAGCCCCCGAAGAGAAGAAATGAGGGGTTCAGATTCTAGGAGGGATCGCAATGAGCCTGAACGACGAAGAAATGAGTAGAGGAGAGATGATGAGCCCAAAAGATCCAGCTCCAAACCTGAACGATCATCAGGGAGCAGGAGGGAGTCATCAGATAAAAGGTACACTGATAAAAAGTTTGCTTCTGATGTAGATCAGTGCTACCACTGCAAGAAGACCAGACA
>JAPKLY010000282.1:589004-629065 GCA_026898435.1 Prunella vulgaris | reverse complement strand
TCAGCAACAAAAAATGCAAAAACCGTGTACCCAGGCACCAATTTCTCTAAAAAATTAAGTCTGATTATATTGAAAAGTGAAGGTTGATTAGTGATTACACTGAGAAATTTACATTGAAAATTAATAACACCGTAAACTTTTCAATGTAATTAATCTCCACTTTTCAGAATAATTAGACTTAATTTTTCAATATAAATAATCTCAACTGTTGAGTGAGTGCACCGTGCACCAGTTGCATATGATACCCTTTTCAAATTATGCTCACAAAATTTGGAGATTATCGAATTCGCATTGAAATTCGAACAAAAAAGAACCATTGACTTTTTGACAATTTTCAAATTGAATCGTACCGGATAAATTTTATTAAAATTTTAGAAAAAGTTTATTTGTACTATATTAATCACCCAATAATAAAACGGATCAAAAAAATCATTCTATATGTACCTATGATTACATCTCAATTCATAAAATAACATATTAAATCTTTATAGTTTTAAAAATAACAATTTATTGGAACATCGTCTTGTTTGAGCTACTCGATTTTTTTTTTTTAAATTTTCATTATTGGATTGAATTTCTGTCTACACAATACCTAAGCACTAAAAAAAAGATTAACTTTTAATGATAAAATTTTGTCATTATTGCTTCTCTAGTTAAAAATTTTTAGTGAGGAAAATGATCTTTAATGACAGAATCTGTTAATAAAAATCATTATTCTGTCAATAAAAATTTTTAGATGGAAAAACTATAATGACATAATTTCTGTCATAAAAAATCAATTTTTAGTTGATTTATTATTTTTAAAAATTATAACAAGAAAAAAATAGTATAAGTCTCCTAAACATATAGACCGAAAAAAAAAATGTAATGGTTTTAATTAATGGGAATTGAAATGTTTAAAATGAGGAACCAATTTACTCCAGACCATTAATATATTATGCAAAAAATAACAAAGCAAACTTAATTAAATGATTTAGTCTTGTATGCACCAGTAAAACCTTGCAACTTAAGTTCATTTTTTAAAAGTTACACATGCTATTACAGAAAAATGTATTTTTAATGGTGTAATTTTTCAGTAATAAATTGTACAACTTTCTAAAAATGAACTTGAGTTGCACGGTGTAACTGATGCACAAGAGACTTATGGCTATTTGTGTGCGTGCAAATGCAAAATTATACATATCATCAAATATATAGTGAGTTAGTGACACAATGCACGTAATGTGTTCTTTTAATTCGCTCACTAGTAAATATACAAACAAAAAAAAAAAAAATCAAACCTCAGATAAATGACAAAAACTTATATAGAAATTTCTACCATAGAAATTTTCAAAAATACACTAAAAAAATATTTAACTCACGCACATGCACTTCCTTTCACCACACGTGCACGCTGACACCTGGTATTCCTTGCCTGTATCTCAACCCCCCTCTTCCTTGCATGTTAATTCCCAATCCCCCCTCCACGCCCACATGCCCAGGTCCAATTCATACAAATTAGTTGAAATTTTATTTATTATTACTATGTTTTTATTTATTATAAATTTAAAAATAAATTAATTAATATTATATAATTAATTTAAAATTTTGCTCTTAATTTATGTTAGTATAGTAATATATATTTACTCATACAGTAACATACATTTGCCCATACAATAACACAAACTGAAGAGCAAATATATGTTACTATTAGAGTAAATATGTGTTACTATATTATAAAATATTGTTATTTTACATATATTTATTTATTTATATAGAATAAATAATTTTTCACATAATGTAAGAGCAAAATGTGTGTTACTATAAGAACAAATATTAATTATTCACAAATATTTATTTATTTTTATATAAATAATTATTTTTTCATATAATAACATATGTATTACATGAAACAATGTACCTACATTTAAATGGATGATAAATAAATTATGAAACACATATTTATTCCATAAAAAATATATTTTGTCCTTATAGTAACAGACATTTGCCCATATAGTAACACGAATAGAGAGATAAATGTGTGTTACTATTAGAGCAATTGTGTGTTACTATCTTATAAAATGTTGTTATTGTACACATATTCATTTGTTTTTATAGAATAAATAATTTTTCACATAATGCAAGAGCAAAATGTGTGTTACTATAGGAACAAATATTGACTATTCACAAATATTTATTTATTTTTATAGAAGTAATTATTTTTCTCATATAATAACATATGTATTACATAAAACAATATACCTAGATTTAAATTGATGATGAATAAATTAAAAAACACATATTTATTCTCATAAAAATATATTTTGTCCTTGTAGTAACACACATTTACCCATATTGTAACACAAATTGAGAGACAAATATATGTTACAATAAGAGTAAATGTGTGTTACTATAAGATTAGATGTGTGTTACTATATGTATAAATATTTATTTATAATATAATATTAAATATATATTTTAATCTACACAATAATTAAAAAATAAAAAATAAAAAATAAAAATAAACTTAAAAAAGGGTAAATAAAACAATTAATTTGAGTGGGATTGGGGTGGTGGGGGGTAGGAGTGGTGGTGAGGGCACGATATACCTAAGAACTACCAATAAGCAAACCTTCCTGAATGTTGAATTTGGCACATACGCGAAAGACGTGAGTTGTAAGTTGGGGAGGGGGAGTGCGCGTGGGCCTCCTCCCTTTTTAATTCTATAATTAGTAATTTCTACAGTAGAAATTTCTACCCAAGTGTTGTTCCAGATTAATTAATACATATCTGTTATATATATATAAATGTCTATTTTGTTGATTATGCGTTGGTGTTAATTTTGATGTCGAATTTCGATTAATTGTGCTATTTTGTTGGACACTTGAATAAAAATACACACTGATAAATCAAATGAATATGATTATTTGAGATCTTATACATTAGTTTGTGTTTTTGTCAATGGCATATATGCACTTCCGATTATATTAATTTTACCTTTTACTCCTTATGTCCCCCACAGACTCTATACATTTGACTTAGCACATATTTTAAGACAAATGCATAATTAATAGAGTATTAATGTGTACAGTTTTATTATTAAAGTAATGTAATTAATTAGATTAAATGTAAAATATGTTGAGGATAAAATTAATTAGTAGGACTTTCAATTTATAGAGTATACAAAATATTTGGGAATACATAAAATAAATGTACAAAGGTATTTTAATTGATTTAAAAGATAAAATTATCTATCCGTATTACGGATAGATAATTTTATCTTTTAAATCAAACATATCCAAAAATTTTAGGTACAGATGGAATATTCTTTTTTTCTCTTTTAAAAAGAAGTCCTCGACATAAAATTTCTGACTCGATTCAACCCTAAAAATAACTCTGTATAGTAATAAATTACGCATCTATCCTTTAAAATTGACTCCTAATTAATTTATGTACATGTAATATTTTTTAATGCTCTTTAATTAATTAAGGTCTAGTGAATTTATCGTATCTTGATTTTTATTTTTATTTAAAGGAGAATCTAAGTACAAATAACAGTATAAATGTACTAATTGTTATTATTACTGTTATTGTTGTCGTTGTTTTAAATTTTTCAACGGTAATTCAAAAATATCGTTACAATCGTCCCGCGAACGAGTCGCGCGCAAAGATTAATCTCACAAAAAAAATCAAATGAAAATGATTAATGTTGTTTTCCTTATAAAATCGCATGGATGGTAAGTGCATTATTCAAGAATCAAACCATAGAGCAAAAAAATAATCGAGCATTTATTGATAGAAAAATTTTGCATAGAAAGTGATAAACATCCAATGGATAGACATGATGTACAATTAATAATATTAACAACCTAACACAAATCGTGTCAAAAACTCAAAAATTTTGAAATCGAAAACTTTTAAAGTATACTAATATTATTTAAAGAGAAAATAATATTTTAAATTTGATTTTCACACAGTAATAATTGATTTAAAGAAATGACACGAACTCCTAGTAAATTATTTTATGAGTAATTAATTCTTTTATGCATTGGGTGCACCTTGTAACTCAAGTGTATTTTTACAAAAATACACAATTTACTATTGGAAAATTAAACAAATTATTATTAAAAATTTATACCATATATTTTTCAAGTGTGATTTTTCAGTAGTATTTTGTGTAATTAATTTTTTAAAAATAAATTAAAATTACAGGGTGCACCGTCTGAATGCAAGACTAAGACTAACTAATAGTTCTATATATATCCAACCCCATTTATGTAGACAACTCCCATTACATTCCCATTTGTAAAATGGTCAGCCAGGAGAGCTACACCCGCCACCGCAGGATCAACAAGGCGGAAGACCAGCTGCGCAGCCTCCGGCAGGACACGAAGCGAAAGGAAATGGAGAGGTATATGTTCATGAACATGGGCGGCGACCTCCACGACTTCAACATGGCCGACGCGCCGGAACTGGGCTCCGTGGTTAATCAGACGCTCGGGCAGATCATAGCCCGGATGGAGGAACTCAGGAGAAATGAAAGGAGGCAGCGCCTGATCGCCGCCAGAGGGGATGGGGTTTGATTTTGCAGAGGTGGAAGAGGAGCTGGATGATGGGATGAGATCATGGCCCTACTCCTACGACAACAATGGTGCTAGCTGCAGGTCCTTCAGGGACGAAATAATTTCTATTATGTCTTGTTTAATAATTTCTGGGGTGTGTTTAATAATTTGATGTTAAATGGTGCTTTTATTAGTTTGTATCAGTTAGAGTCTTGGGGCTTTAGGCCTAACTTTTCAGTTGATTTGTTTAAGCTGGTTGGTTGTGTTGTTTTGGTTAATTAGTCCATTTGTTGTTGTTTCATGTTCTCTGCTTCACATAATTATTTTTACATTTTTTCTGTCTCCATGTTTTCGCACTCTATAGATAAAAACTATTACTTTAATTTTATTTTAATAATATTCACATATTTAAACAAATTTTTTTTACATTCAATTCGGCTAATCTCATTATTTAATAATATAATTTAATATATCATTCTACTTTTCTTAAAAAATATGTTTATTTTTATATTATAATATAAATAAATTTTAATTTGATATTAATTTCTTTTGTGATTTATGATTTAAAATTGAATCTACATTTTATTTTTATATTCTTATATAATTATCAAATAAAATATATAAAAAAATATCTAATTTATAATAAAAATTATTACTTGTCACAATAATTTAATATTGACTGTCTAATATGATTAAATCCTTCAAAACACATAACATAAAAATAAACATTTAAACTTAAAATATCTAAATACAAAACTATAAAAATCTTTAAAAAATATTAAAATATATATAATCCCCCTCAAGCCCACCCAAGTCCCAAAACTAGAGATGTTAAACGGGCTGGCCCTAACCCTACAGGGCCAGCCCTACAGGGCTCCGGGCCTAAACGGTCCCGGGCCTTAGCGGTTCATCCTTAACGGGCCGCTAAATGCTCGGACCTAACCCTAACCCTAGCGGTCCGCGGGCTAAACGGGCCACTAACGGGCTCGGGGTAATTTTTTTTTACAAATTTAAAATTTAATATAAAATAGAACTAATGATTTAATAACTAAAGTTCACACATCCCTAAAAGTTTTGAATTAATTGAGATCTAACTTATTTATTTATTTTTCTATTTTAATCTGTAGTTAAGTTATTAGTTAATAATGAATTAGTAATTAATAATTAATAAAAATATAATTAATAAAGTTTACAATTACGTAAAGTGAGGAGAAATCAAGTCAGCCCACAGCCACAGCACACAGGCCCACGGCCCACACCTCCACAGCCCACAATCACATTCAAATTTAATTAACTTATATTATATATTAATTATTTAATTTAATTAAAAAAAAACCGGGCTACCGGGCCAGCCCGGTTAACCGGCGGGCTAGCCCGTTTAGCCCGCGGGCTAACCGGTCCGGGCCACCATATGCTCGGACCTAACCCTGTAAAAAACAGGGTTAAACGGGCCGGCCCGCCAGCCCGCGGCCCGTTTAACATCTCTACCCAAAACCCATCCTACGGCAGCCCAACCCCACCACCTATTCCTGTAGCGCGCACGTCTTTTTTTTTTTTCTCCTCCAATCACATTTTTACCCGACTGTAAAATGCCACCAGAGGCTTTTTTTTTTTTTTTGGAAAAGACAAATTTTATTGCAAAGGGAGTACAAGGGGTACTCAAACCCTTACAATGTCAGGTGTTGTTCACATCTACATAACCATCAACTTAACCAAATTACAATACTACAATTTCAAAAGTAAGAATTCACCCTACTCTTCTTTTAGCACTTGCCGCATCAGCTTATTTTCTCAATAAACCCCTCGGATTCATACGCCAATCCCCAATCGGAATATCTCTAAATATAGTAGACTTTCCTGAAATCCACGACCAAGATCTCTCAAATATTTCCTCTGTTAATCTAATTATATTTGTAGATGTTCCATTGAAAACTACATCATTCCTCAAATTCCATAAGGACCACACTGCACAAATCCACAATGTCGCCATAAATTTTTTCCTTTTCTTTCCATCTAAAAACTCACTGCAAATCACAAGATGATGTGCCAAATTTTTTGGCATCACCACTGGTAGTTTGAGCCATTCCCAAATTGTCTTCCACATCACTCTCACCAATTTACAATCTAAAAAAAGATGTATAGTACTCTCAACCTCCTCCTTGCACAACGGACACCTTATTTCATCATCAGAAAAAGACATACCTCGCTTCGCTAAATTTTCCTTTGTTGCTAAACGCCCCTTAATCAGTCTCCATGCTGTGACCTGAGCTCGTTTGGGTGCAAAGGACTTCCAAATCAACTAATAAGCTGTTGCTTCCTGTTCCGATAAGTTTGTCTCTTGGTTCCTTTCCGTCAGTCTTTTGTAGGCTAAAGAGGTGGAATAAATACCGTTCGGAGCCGGTTCCCATCTGCAAGCATCATCTCTTCCTTGGGTAGGAGCAAACCTGTTCAATAGCACAGACAAATTATTGAGAATATCAACTTCTCTAGACATCAACTCTCTCCTCCATTTCCATTCCCAAACCCAAGCACCCTCTACCCAATTTCCCATCTCACTAATTTTTGCCTCCTTTTGAAGACAAAGATTGAAAAGCCTAGGAAATTTTGACTTAAGAGTCCCACCCTCAATCCATACATCTAGCCAGAATCTAGTTCCCTCTCCATTCCCCACTACTTTTGAAAAATCTTCACTTATTCCCCGCTCATCCTCCCCGACAAAAATTTCATTGAGGTCTACCCACCAACTTGATTTTCCCGTTAATCTACTTGAAGTTCCCCTCCTAATTCCTAGTATTCCCCATATTTGGCCTTTATTACCTTCACCCACAATCGCTCAGGTTCATTTATAAATCTCTAAATCCATTTTCCCAACAGTGCTAAATTGAATCTTTTTAAATCCTTAATGCCTAGACCTCCCTGTTCTTTACCTTTACAAACCTCATCCTATTTGACCCAAAGTATTTTCTTATGACCCTCACAACCCCCAAGGAAAGAGGATTGAATAGATTTTAATTCACGAAGAATCTTATTTAATTCACCAGAGGCTACATCATCTGTACGTAATATGCATGGTACAAGACTGATTTTATTTTGATAATTTAGTTTCAAAATATCACATAAAACAATAAATTAATTTGCGTTTAAATGGTGTGCAATTTACAAAGGTGGCTTGCATTTTATACCCTATGGTAAATAATCTTTGAGATTTTTACACTAACTTGTGCTTTTGTCAATAATATATATGCACATTATATTTATCTCTTTAATTTCCCTTTTAATATCTAATATCTCAAAAAAGAAAAAGTTCTTGACTTAAAATTTCAGACTCTATCAACCCTAAAAATAATTCTGTTTAGTATTAATTATTGTATGATTCCTAAAAATAATTCCGTATTGTATTAATTTATTTACATACGGTATTTTCTTTATTGTTCTTCAATTAAGTCTCGCGAAATTCATTGTACCTCATTTTTTCCTTTTAAAGGACGCCCTAAGTACCATGCGACTCATGCATGCATAGCAAAAAATGACCTCATTTTCACTTTTTCAGTGATGAGATCAGATTTGGACAATATGAAAGTGTTAATTTGTAATCGTTTCTTGTACCTCGGTACCGATTAAATACTTTCAAAATTTGTTATTTCTTTATTTTTTATTTGGGAAAAATATTTAATTGTTCACAAAATTAATATTAATTACAAATTGATTTCATGCAGAAAATAAATATCATTTTGTGCAAGATACTTCTGTGTAAATATTATAAACTAATGTGTAAATATAATTACTATTTGGAAACAGTATATATTTTTTTTATTTTTTTAAAGCAAAACTTTCTAATTACTAAAAACAAATAATAGAAAAATCAACCATAAAATTTCGCTGGGATTCTAAAAGGACGGACTAGCAAGGCACCCAAGTTTATGCGTCTGCTAAATAGGAATGACAAAAGGGTTGGTATGTACGCGATGACTTTATCCGGCCAGGACTTGCCAAATCCTGTCAAAATTTCAGCTTTGACCCCTCCCCAACATGAAATCGATGGGATTTTTTAGGATGGATTTGATCAAAACTAATTTTAAAATTAAATTTGAATTAAGGGTGCATACTATGCACCCTAGACTTTTATATGCTAAAATTAAATGACACTTAATTTGAAATAAAATCTTATTTTTAAAATAACAGTTATTTTAAAATAGAAGGATAAATAATATTTAAAGAAAGAAAAACATTACACAATATATATATATATATATATATATATATATATATATATATATAGATAAGATTAATAATCGTACAGATATATTTGCCAACTATTATAATATTAATTGTATTTATGCTCAATATTATCCTGATTATTATTTTCATAAATTTTAAACTGGGTAGAAAACAGTAGGCGACAACCCCGATCTTAAGTATTATATGTTCAAAATCGGTTCTTAATCCTCATTAAAATTTGTTAT
The DNA here is from genome assembly GCA_026898435.1 of Prunella vulgaris. NCBI lineage: Eukaryota > Viridiplantae > Streptophyta > Magnoliopsida > Lamiales > Lamiaceae > Prunella > Prunella vulgaris. The sequence goes on along the minus strand of JAPKLY010000282.1, from coordinate 620,061 downwards.
TACAGATTTCATATTCATAAATATAATTAAATTGCAACTGTTGGACTGACGAACTAATGTAATTAGTATATGAACAATCGCCAAGGTTTGGCAGGTCGCCAGGACCCGCCCGGATCCACGGAGGTCCGGAGCTCGCCCACCTGGGGGCAGCTCGCCCACGCAGCTCGCCCAAGAGGCTCACCCCTACCCCCACGAGGACCTCGCCCAGGTCCGTCATAGCATGGCACCCAGAAAATCACACAAGGCGTTGGAGCTTGCCCGTAAGCTCACCCAGGAGCTCGTCTTGTAGCCTGTTAGGTCCCGATGGTTGCACTCTTTTTCCCTCCGTCCGGTTTATCCACAAGGGTGGTTTACGACGAGGTTTTTAATGAGGCCCATCTAGTCTAAGGCATAGTAGTAGGATGAGGCATGATAAAGGAAGCAGTGTGAGAGACCAAGACGAGGGTAAGGAACCCTCGTCAACACCGGAAGCCACATAGGCTCGTAAGGTGCCGTCTCACACTCACACACCTTTAAATAAGACCTCTCTTGTACTATTCACACAATTCTGACAATTAATACAACCCCTACTACTGCAATATTTCTCTCTCTAAACTCTCTACTCTCCCTCCTCAAGAACATTAATTCAAAGATTATTGTTTGATAGGATTAATATGTTGTAAAGCCACATAAACAAACATCTATTAGTAAATTCTATCAACAATTTGGCGCTAGAAGGAGGGGGGTCCCCGAATCTGAAAAATTAAAAAAAAAAAATTCAAGAACGAAAAGATTAGGGTTTGTTGAAGATTTGAAGATTTGAAGGCGTTCTTGATAAAACTCAAGAACACTTGAAGATACACACACATCCTCATCCCTTGAACGAAGAACCCAGATTTCCGGACAAAAACCCGAATTATCGGATTTCGCAAAATCTGCCCGGAAAAAGTTTTCAAACGCGCGCGTGCATACGAATAAACTGAATTTCGGATAATTCGTCACACGCGAGGCTAGACGAAAACTTACACAGCTCCACCTAAGCTGGACGACCTCCACCCCGGCGACCTCCCTCCACCTCGGTGACCCTCAGCAAGCTACCCCCTCCGAAACCCAAAAATGGCTAACACTCGAGCCGCCAAGGGACAGGCCTCCACCGCTGCGGGAAGGTCTAAAGGGGGTGACCAGAACCAGGCAGAGGTGGAGACCTCACGCCAGGCGGTGGAGACCTCACAACCACCTCCCCAGAGGAGCACCACAGCTCCGCGACCTCCGCGAGTTGCGGTGACCCAGGAGGACTTGGCCCCCGCTCTGAGGGACCTGGTCAGCAATCCTGACGAGCTCCAACGCACCATCGCGACCTTACAAAGGTTGCAGCAGCGACAGCAGGACGAGCTCGCCCTAGTACCCAGGCGAGCTCCAGCCGCCGAAACCCGGGAGCAGACCAGACCCACTCAGGGTACCCAAACCAGAGGGGACTACAGCGTACTCCCCACCGAGCAGGAGGCGAGCTCGGCACAAGCTCGCCAGCGTAGGGAGGGGACCGGCAAGGCCAAAATGGTGGAGGAGGGTCCCGCTCCTTACATTGGAAGGGAGTCGGCCTACACCGGGGCATCTGGCACCCACCAATCTCAAAGGAGGGAAGTCCTCCAAGGCCGCCTGGGCCCGAGATACGAAGAAAATGAGTGTACGGCAGCCCCAGCTGCGTCCCAGGGGGACTCCGACCAGCAGCCACGCAGGTCAGCCCACGAAAGGCTGAGGAGGCCCGCCACTGACCTATTAGGCCCCACGGTGGGCGCCAGTTCCAGCCTGCCACTGAGAGGTCACCCCAGAGTGAGGCACCTCGGGGACGTGCGTCCGCGAGATGCACGACCTTTGAGCACCCTCCGCCGGAGGTGACCCGAGATGACGAGCTAGCCTCACTGAAAAAGGCCGTTGAAATGCTACAAGCACAAGTAGCAGCCAAGTCTGGCGGACCTGACGCCACGACTCTCCCCACCTCTCCATTGGCACCTGCCATCCTCCGCGCACCGGTCCAGAAAAAAATTCAATTCCAAGTGATGTCCGCATACGAAGGCGAATCGGACCCAAAAGTCCACCTGGCCAAGTATGCGGATTTCATGATTTCGGTCGGCGCCACCGACCCCACCCAGTGCCGGAACTTCCCACTGACCCTAGGGGACCGAGCTCACCGCTGGTTCTCTTCACTCACCCCGGGGTCAATCTGCTCATTTGGCCAACTCTCGCGGGAGTTCCTGGCTCACTTCTCTGGGTTCGGGTCCTACCTCACCCAGAAGCACCGACTCGTCAACATCCATCAAGGCGAGAGCGAAACCGACCAGCAGTACCTGGAAAGGTTCGACAAGATTCTGCTGGAAGGCGAGCCGGTAAGCGAAGACACCAAGGTCGTCGCAGCGATGACCGGACTTAGGAGAGGCACCGACCTCTGGAAGGAGATGCACCTCGCATGTCCCGACACTTACAGCGAATTCCGCCACAAGGCGGGGGTGTTTGTGGCTATGCAGGAGGCACTACTGAAAGAAGTTGGTGCCCACGAGGAAAGGAAGCCCTACGGGAAGAAGTCCGGGGGCACCTACAAAGCTCCCCGGAACTTGAAGGCCTTTGGCGAGGGAGACGAGCTCAAAGAAAAGCTCAATCAGGTCCTCACTGTCTCTGTTGACCACGTCTTCACCGCCGTCAAAGGCAAGGCCATGCTGGAGGAGCCAAGGCGGATCCGCTAGGACTGCACAAAGCTCAACCCCAATAAATTCTGTGCCTATCATCAGGTCATCGGCCACTTCACCAGCGAGTGCCGAGACCTCCTCAAGCAGCTCTGGAAATTTTACGAGGAGGGGAAATTGGCCGAGTTCGTGAAGAAGGCCCCAGCTAAAAGGCCGAGGTTCGAGAGGAGGGTTACCTCCGATGACGAGGAGGAGGAAACAGACCAACCCGGTCCCCATAACAGACGGAGGGCACCTCCTCAACCTCAGCAAAACATGGAGCCTACTCGGGAACCCTTAGTTCTCGAGGAGGAGATCGGAGCCGCCGGAGGTCTCCAGGACGGGGGATCCTCCATCTCCAGGAGAAAGAGGAAGGCCGAAATCCGAGCCATAAACCAAGTCCAGGAAGGCAGCTCCGGCCCCAGGCCCATCTCACAGCTCGCTGACGAGCTGACATTTTCTTCAGCGGACCTGGAGGGGGTACTGATGCCCCACAACGACTTGTTGGTGATAACCGCCAACATCATGAACGTCCGAGTTCACAGGCTACTTGTGGACACCGGCGCATTCACCAACATTCTCTTCAAATCCACCTTGGATGCCTTAGGTGATTTTGAGTCGTATCTGGAACCTAGCAATGCTAGGATAGTGGGGTTCGGAGAAGCTGTAACCGTCCCCCTAGGTAGTGTTAGGTTGAGCGTCCAGCTTGTATCGGCTGAGGACCCCGAAAGAAGACTGACTAGGCTCATAGATTTCCTAGTTGTCGACCAGCAGTCCTCCTACAACGGGTTCCTTGGCCGCCCATTTATTAATGAATTCAAAGCGGCGTGTTCGACCTACTACTACTGTTTAAAATTCCCAACTCCAAAAGGTGCCGGAACTATAAAAGGTGACCAGAAAAAGGCCCGAGAGTGTTTACTCCAAATCAAAGATGACCGGGTCAAGAAGTCTGTTACACAAGTCCACATCCTCGAAGAGGACGTACAGATTCCTGCAGACGAGCCAAACATCCTAGACGTCATCTCGGTCGAAACTGAGATGATGGAGGTAGGCGATTTGTCGGAAATCAACCAAGGCACTGGACCTGTGCGAGGCACACAACCGACACCAATGGAGGACTTGGAAGAAACCCAAGTGCTGGGACCTGCGCAGGGGCAGCAACCTACTCCCATGGAGGTAGCCGATGAGGCCCAAGGTAGGGGACCTGCGGGAGGTCAAGAACCAACACCAATGGACGTTGACCCAACTCCTCAAGTCACCACACCATCCCAAGCTGACAGACCACCGGAGGTGCCGATGACCTCGAACCGCGCATAGGCCACGAACCTGTGCGGATGTCACAAGGGGAGTGGGACGAGTTCATCAACGACCCGAGGTGGAAAAGTCAAAAGAGAAAAGCAACCCCCATGGAAGAATTGACAGCACTCCCGGTGGACCCGGAAAGGGACTTAGAACTTTTCATCGGTTCTGAGTTACCTGAACCGTACCGGTCGAGGATGGAGCTCTTCTTGATGACCAACCTAGACGTGTTTGCCTGGTCCCACGAAGACATGACGGGGATCCCGTTGGAACATGCTTGCCACAGACTTAACATAGATCCGACGAGGAGACCCGTACGGCAAAAGCGAAGAAAGTATGGACCAGACAAGTACGCAGCTCTAACAGTTGAGGTGGAGAAGTTGTTAGACAACAAGCTCATCAAGGAAGCGTTGTGTCCGCAGTGGGTCGCGAACCCCGTCCTGGTGAAGAAACATAATGGGACATGGAGACTCTGCATTGACTTCACGGACCTGAACAAAGCATGCCCGAAGGACAACTTCCCACTACCTCACATTGACCAGTTGGTGGACAGCACCGCAGGCCATGAGATGATGACATTCATGGACGCTTTTGCGGGCTATCACCAAATAGCTCTACACCCGGATGACCAGGAACACACGGCGTTCTACACCAACAAGAACATGTATTGCTGGGAAAGGATGCCGTTCGGACTCATCAACGCCGGAGCTACCTACCAAAGATTGGTGAACAAAATGTTTGATCAACACATTGGCGAATCCATGGAGGTGTACGTGGACGACATAGTTGTCAAGAGTTTGAGAAAGGAGGACCACCTGGACCACCTGAAACAGACCTTCGACATACTGCGCCACTACAACATGAAGTTGAACCCCAAGAAGACCAGCTTCGGCGTACACTCTGGGAAGTTCCTGGGGCACCTAGTTAGCCAGCGGGGGATTGAGGTCAACCCAACACAGGTCCAATGCATAATTGAGATGGGGATACCCGATTCCGTCCAAAAAATTCAAAGACTAACCGGGTGCATGGCAGCCCTGAACAGATTCATCTCCAGGTCCGGCGATAGAAATCATCCATTTTTCGAGGCAATTAAAGCAAACACAAGGAGGTACAAAGAGGCGGCCAAGGCCAACAAGCTCCACCTCAAAAACCACTTAGTCTGGACGAATGAATGTCAACGAGCCTTCGAAGATATCAAAACATACCTGGCGGATACACAGGTTCTGTCGAAGCCAATACCTGGAGAGAAGCTGTATCTGTACCTAGCCGCGTCGGAGGTGGCCATCAGCTCCGTCCTGGTCCGAGAAGAGGTGAAAACACACCTCCCAGTGTACTACGTGAGCCAAGTCTTACATGAAGCTGAGTTGCGGTACACCCCAACAGAGAAGCTGGCTTATGCACTGGTGATGAGTGTTAGAAAATTGAGGCCTTACTTCTTTGACCACCCAGTAGAGGTGCTGACAACGTTCCCACTACGTCAAATACTACAACGCCCAGACACCGCCGGACGCCTGCTGAAATGGTCACTGGAGATAAGCCAATACGGTATAACCTACGCACCCCGAACAGCGATCAAGGGACAAGCACTTGCCGACTTCATCGTCGAGCTAACTTTCCCACAAGATCCGACGAGGGGGCGTATAGCTCCGTGACATCTCTACGTGGACGGATCATCAACTAGCATGGTAGCAGGCGCCGGCGTGGTCCTGATCAGCCCAGACAGACAAGTCTTCACCTCCGCAATTCGGTTCGACTTTCGAGCAACCAACAATGAGGCGGAGTATGAAGCGTTGATAGCAGGACTTAGGCTATCATTAGCTGTGGGGGCAACCAATCTTCAAGTTTTCGGAGATTCCCAGCTAATAATATCCCAAGTCCGGGGGGAATTTGAAGCAAAAGACCAACAGATGATGACCTACCAGAAGATAGCCGCGCATCTGATCTCGATGTTTACACAAGTTTACATCAATCAAATACCGCGGCTAGAAAAAACACAAGCAGATGCTCTAGCCCGACTAGCTACTAGCAACGGCGAAGCCGAATTCACGGAGGTTGTGATCACCACACTGAAAAACCCCTCGACGTCCGATTACAAGATAAATCAAACCTCGAGTGGGGGGCAAGAGGATAGTGAAGATGGTGAAGATTGGTGCACTCCAATCCGAAAATACTTAGCAGACGGAACAACCCCCATGGACACCTGGGAAGCTAACCGGTTAGTAAAGCAAGCTGCCAGATATACGCTGCTGGATGGCCAGCTCTATAAACGTGGATTCTCTCTACCCCTACTCAAATGCCTAACTAAGAAGCAGGGGTCCGAAGTGTTAGAAGAAATTCACGAAAGGATTTGTGGGAGTCACACTGGGGGGCAAGCATTGGCATATAAAACGATCAGACAGGGCTACTACTGGCCCACTCTTCGCAAAGATGCCATCAGCTTCGCTCGAAGGTGCCGAAAGTGCCAACTTTTTGCACCTAACATCCACTCCCCAGCCAACCAGCTTAAGTCAGTTTTCAGCCCATGACCTTTCGCGAAATGGGGTATCGACTTGATCGACCCATTTCCACCTGGTAGAGGCGGTGTAAAGTTCGCTGTTGTAGCAGTAGACTACTACACTAAGTGGGCTGAGGCCGAAGCTCTCACAACCATAACCCAAGAAAGGATGATCGGCTTCATTTGGAAAAACTTGATCTGCAGGTTTGGACTCCCGCAGTCGGTCATCACTGATAATGGAAGGCAGTTCGACGGACAGAAGTTGAGGGACTTCTGCAGTTCATGGAACATCAAGAAGCACTACTCAACTCCATATCACCCCCAGTCGAACGGCCAGGTCGAGGCGGTGAATAAGATCCTGAAACACATATTGAAGCTCCGCCTCGAAGAAAAGAAGGGGAGCTGGGCAGACGAACTCCGGAGGTCCTATGGTCCTATAGAACTTCCTATAGGGTCAGCACCGGGGAGACCCCGTTTGCCCTAGCCTTCGGGACTGAAGCCGTAGTCCCGGTAGAAGTCCAGAACAAGACTTGGAAGGTGGTGGGATATGATGAAGAAAAGAATGATGAAGCCTTGGCAGTAGAAAAAGATCTGATCGAAGAGACCAGAGCTTCATCAGAAATGAAAAACGCCACCTACAAGCGTAGAGCGGAAAAATATTACAACTCTCAGGTCCGAGACCGAAAATTCAAGGTCGGAGACCTGGTGTTAAAAAAGAAATTGATGGCCCCACCAGGCGTATTCGGTTCAAACTGGGAAGGACCGTTCCGGATCACCACAGCTTGGCCAAACGGTACCTATGATCTGGAAGACGCAGAAGGCAAAGCTTCTTCATACACCTGGAGCTCGGCACATCTAAAAAAGTTCTACCAATAGACTAGAATCCTGTAATAGACTAGTCGAAGGTTTGCATCAGAAATGTCGATGACAACAGATGTAAATTACACTGCTATGAAAAGTCAGAAAAATTCTGAAAAATTCCCAAGTGTTTGGACCTGTGCAGCTCCCCAACCAGGCGAGCTGCACCAGGTCGCCCACTGCTCCTGGTAGCTTGCCAAACCTAGCTCGCCCACATGTTCAAAAATCCGCAATGCGCAAGGACCAAGGTCCCAAGCGTTGTAATTAAATAGCTCGAAGGCAAAGGCCAAAGTGCCCAAGGTCGCGAAGGTACTCTTCTTAAAGGGTTGCTAAGCACCTACTGCTATAAGTTAGAAAAATTCTCGAAAAAGACGAAAAAATGTCTAAGGCAAGGTTCATGAAACCCAATGGCCCAACGTGAATCAATCGAAGTGCAGTTCGCCGCCCTAAGTCGTCTAAGACGAACGATTCGCGGCCCTAAGTGGCATAAGATAAAGAATACGCACTCTCAAAACAGAGGTACAATTCGTAGTCGTAAGTGACGTAAAACGGACGATTCACTTCTCGAAGTAGAATAAGACGAACAATTGTGTACCAGAAAAATAAACAAAAATGAGCTATTTTAAAAAAAAAGTTATAACGTAAAAGCGCAAATACATAAAAGAAATGAGTTGAACAAAAAATGCTCGGCTTATATTCAAAAGGATACTTAAGAGATTTTCAAGCCAAAAATATACTTGAAAAAATCCTAAGTATGAGTAGTGGTGCTGGCCACAGAGGCCGACCAGCTGGCCGTCTTTGAACTACAAAAAGCTCCTTCTGGGCGAGCTGCATGTGCCCGACGAGCTGAATCTACTTGGACGAAAGGTAAAGATACAAAAATGGAGCTACTTCTGGGCGAGCTCTACAACCCGGCAACCTACTACAAGTTGGAAATTAAAAAAGCTAACCTAAGAAAGCAAGAAAAAACCTAAGTCTCGGGGGCATCAGCAGGGGCGGAGGCGACCTCGGTGGGGATAGGGGCGACCTGGGCACCAGGAAGGGCAAGTTCGACCTCTGAAGTGATGTTGCCAGTAAGCCCGCTGGCATCGAACTCGCCCAGATTTAGCATGGCATCCCCACACGCCTCTTGAAGTTGCTCCATAGTGGGCGGAGTCTGCTCCTCTTGGTCGGCGACCTCCGTTTCGCCCAGATTCAGTTCCGGCACTGGGATTCAGTACCGGAACAAAATCCAGTGGAACTCCAAGTTCGGGGAAGTCGCCAATATCCAGCTCGGCATCATCAGGGAAGGGGACCCTGTCCAAGCATTCCTTAAACTCGGCCACTACCGCATTCACCTCATCATCATGATGGGCTCGCGCCCACCAGAGGGCCCTTAGAACCTCGGCGTAACATTGCACGAAGCCCCGATCCAAGGCCTCGGCTTTTGCAGCTACCAAATCGGCCGAGGAGGCAGCACTGTTGCGTAGTTCGGCGACCTCAAGGGCCTTCGCCTCCAATTCGGCCCTTAGCCTCTCGCACTCGGCGTTGGAGCTCTTCACTAGACCCCGCTGCAGGGCGAGGTCTTTCTTTGTAATCCCGTGGCTGCTGACCTCCTGGGCGAGCTGGGCGGCGAGCTCCTCTTCCTTAGCCCTTATCCTTGCCTCAATCTCCTCCTCGAGCCGGGCGAGCCGGCGTTGGACGGTCTCGAGCTACTGAAGGGCGCTTTGCTCAGCGGCCAGCGATGCCTCAGCCCGTTCCTCGGCGAGCTGCACCTGTTTCTTCGCTTTGTCAGCGGAGTCCACCAGCGCCAGCATCCGCTTGTTCCTATCGGAGCGACCCGCCTCCAACTCGGCAACCTGCTCGAGGGCCTTTTGATTGGCGAGCACCAATCTACTCGCATAGTGGCCCGAGAGAAGGAGGTTCTCCCTCAGGTCCTGACTGTTGATACCCGCCACCAACGGGGTCGTCTAATGCCTAGGCATCTCGCTCACAGCATCCCGGGCTATGCCCGGAGGGAGATTCCGCATCGAAGTGAGAGAGCGAGATCGCTCAAAGGCATGCAGAACCTCGTGGCGGTTCGGGAAGGCGATTGGAGCATAACTGCAAGATCGAAACAGATGAAAACTGTTAGAAAAATAAAGGATTGAAAAGCAATGAAAGTCAATTGGGCGAGCTACTTACTGAGCTCGGTCAGGATCCCAACCCAGTAGCGTGTCGTCGGGGGTTTGCACCCCGAACGGAGAAGGCGAAGGGGGCAAACTCCGAATGGGCGTGGCCGCCAGCGGGGCGGCGGATTGGACAGAGCCCCCCTGTCCTGACCTCGCCGAGGTCCTCTCAGCCCGGTCGGACTCCTCGTCAACCAGGCCAGTGTATCTCGTTCTTTTGCGAGCCGGGGGATCCTCCTCGCCAGCTCGGGAGCCACCACCACCTTGGGCCCCCCTCTTTCCTCGACCTCGCTCGGAGGGGGCAACAGCTCGTCCTCCACCTCGCCCGGCCCGGGCGACCTCCGATGCCTTGGACTTAGCCTTGGCTTTCTCCTTTTGGGCTCCCGACCCACCTGCCTCGCCCTTTTTGGAGGCGAGCTCTGCCTTCTTGCTCGCCTCCAGCGCGAGCACAGACGGCGGGGTGAGTCTGTTGGGGCGAGGTGGGCCCATCTCAAATCGCTCTTTCACGAGTTGATAGGCCTCAGGGACCTCGGCGATCGGGATGGCAACGAAGCTACCACCTGCACAAAAAATACAAATGTCAGCATGATGGATGAGCTACCCCCCATAGACGAGCTGCAAAGAGTTAGACCTGGGAGCTCGGGACCTTGGATGTCAAGGTGGTGCGGTAGTGTGAGGAGCCCGGCGAGCCGCAGGCAATGGTGCGCGCACAGATGGGTGACCTGTCTGTCCTTCTCGCTTCTCAAACAGTAAATGACGCGCACCACGTCGAACTGCTCCGACACTTTAGGCCTGCCCCGGCTGGATTTGTGTCGCTTCGGAACTGCAAAAGGAAAGGAAATTAGAATTAGTATATCTAATTCAACCCACGCACACTGAAATAAGCGACCTACTGCTGGCTTCCCCATATCCCCCTGAGGTGGGAATACGGTCACCCCGTCCATGATACGTGCTGGAGGCTCGCCAATCTCCACCGATGAAGAAAAACTGTTTCTTCCATTCACGGACTTTATTAGGCAAGTCCCCGAGAAATTTCTCCCCTGGGCGAGCCTTCAGATAATAATACCCCGCACCATCTTGCTCCCGCTTGGTCACAGCGAAGAGCTCGCCCAAGTCCACCGAGGTTGTCGCATTTTCATAACCCTCCAACCCAAAAACAGACAGGGCGGCGAGGAGGTTGCTCCATGCATTCGGTGTGAGCTGGTTGATGGCCAGATTATTGTCAGCAAGGTATTGGCCAAGGATCGGGTGCAGCGGCAAAGTAAGCCCGGCCCTCAGGACATCTACGTTCACAGCGGTCATCCCCTCAGGAGGTGCGTCAGCCCGCTCATCCTTCATCGGGGCATACATAAAAATATCCAGTGGGATGCGATACTCCCTGCGTATAATAGGCAGGTCGCATTCATCGATAAGGCTCGCCACCTCACCAGCCTTGTACTCAGAAGGGACTTCTTCCAGGTCGGCGGGGTCAGCGCGGGGTGCCCGATTCGGACAGGGGAAGCTCGCCTCGTACTCGGTGACGTACTCGTTCCAATCAAATGGGTGAGCCACCTGGGCGGGGACCTGGTACTCAACCAGCTGAGGTTCCGAAAAACCTGATCCGGTGGAACCATTCGAACGTGACCTCTTCCAGCTCGCCACCCTCCTCACCGACCTCGGCAGCGCCCTCCTCAACCTCCTCGGGTCCCTCGTTGCCGCTGGCAACTCTTTCCTCTTGGGCGACCTCGCCACCCTCCTCCCATACCTCACGGTACACGGAACTGGAGGCTTCTTCCTCCGGATCGGGGCGTAGCTCGCTAGGCAGCTCGCCAAGCGGTTCGCTGGAGACCTGGCGGGCTACCGAGGTCACCTCGGAGCTGGAGCCGATCTCCACGTACGAAACCCGAGGTGGTTCATCCTCAATTATGGGCCATTTATCAGGATTCCGGTCCGAAAGGGTTCTACTCGAAGAGCGTGTCGACATGGTCTCGAAGGAGTTCAGAGGTCCCAAAGTCCAAAGTCCAATAGTCCAAGAGTCAGGGAAATGCAAAGTTTCTCGGTGCAATCCACGGTCCAAAACCCCGTAATCCCGAAGAAAAAACAGAAAAATCAAATAAAAGATAGAAGAGAAGGGAAAAGAAATCGAATCCTACCTTGAAGAGCCTTCGAAAATCCGTCGAGCACAAGAAAAATCGGTCGTCGGGAAAGCTCTGAGAATTCGAAATGCAAGAAGTGAGAAAATGAATCCATTTCCCCCTATTTATAGACGTCGGGGCGAGGTGCGATATTCACAGAGTACAGGGACCTGTTTGCAAGAAATTTGAAAGTTGATGTGATTGTGGGCGGGAACCGAGGTCTCAAAAGGCGTGCATGACCCCTGGATTCCCGCACCACGATGACCAGGAATAACCGCCCTCACCGAGCTCGCCTCATAGCTCGGCAATCACCCAGAGATAGTTCGCCGAATTTCAAGTTCTCCAGCTCGCCTGCACATTTGACGAGGTCATGACACATGCGAGCTGGGGGGCAAATGTTGGACTGGCGAACTAATGTAATTAGTATATGAACAATCGCCAAGGTTTGACAGGTCGCCAGGACCCGCCCGGATCCACGGAGGTCCGGAGCTCGCCCACCTGGGGGCAGGTCGCCCACGCAGCTCGCCCAAGAGGCTCACCCCTACCCCCACGAGGACCTCGCCCAGGTCCGTCATCACTTGGCACCCAGAAAATCACACAAGGCGTTGGAGCTCGCCCGTAAGCTCACCCAGGAGCTCGTCTTGTAGCCTGTTAGGTCCCGATGGTTGCACTCTTTTTCCCTCCGTCCGGTTTATCCACAAGGGTGGTTTACGGCGAGGTTTTTAATGAGGCCCATCTAGTCTAAGGCATAGTAGTAGGATGAGGCATGATAAAGGAAGCAGTGTGAGAGACCAAGACGAGGGTAAGGAACCCTCGTCAACACCGGAAGCCACATAGGCTCGTAAGGTGCCGTCTCACACTCACACACCTTTAAATAAGACCTCTCTTGTACTATTCACACAATTCTGACAATTAATACAACCCCTACTACTGCAATATTTCTCTCTCTAAACTCTCTACTCTCCCTCCTCAAGAACATTAATTCAAAGATTATTGTTTGATAGGATTAATATGTTGTAAAGCCACATAAAAAATATCTATTAGTAAATTCTATCAACAGCAACAATATCTAATATAATATCCATTCGAAAAAATTCCATTGGTGCAATTAAAGGAAGAAAATAGAATGAAGTGGCACAATTAAAATGATTAAAACAATATTATTGATTAATAATATTTAGCATAAAGTGAAGTAATCATTTTAGCACAAAGAGCAGTGCGTGTGTATATTTTAAATTTTAAAAAATTGAGTAGAAAAATATAAATTAAATATTTAAAAGATTAAAGTCAAATAGTAAATCTTATGTGCAGCTGGCATACGGTGCACCCACTCAATGATTAAGGTTATATATACTGAAAAGTTAAATCTGATTACATTGAAAAGTGGAGGTTGATTACACTGAAAAATTTACATTTGAAAATTAATAACACTGTATACTTTGCAGTGTAATTAACCCCCACTTTTCAGTATAATTGAAATTAACTTTTTAATATAAATAATCTCATCTGTTGAGTAAGTGCACCATGCATCAATTGCATATGAGATCTTTATCAAAAAAGTACCATTGACTTTTTAACAATTTTCAAATTGAACCGTATCAGATAATTTTTAAAAATGGATCCGAATATTACTAAGTTAATTATACAAAAAAAACCCGAATAAAAACTATACTCAACTGTATCAAGCGGATCAGATTCGAATAACTGATTAAATATAAATTAATAATTAATTATCTTTGTATTTTTTATTTATTAAATTGTATTACAATATTATTGCATTCAAGTACAACTGCATCATAGTATGATTTATTAAAATTTTAGGCTCCATTTGGATGGATGAATGGATTTGAAAATGAATGAATTTAAATAAAAATACATGTAAAAAAGTATACATTTTAAGTTATGAACTATAAAGAGATGAGAGAGAAGGAAAAAAAGTAAGAAAAATGAGAGATGAAAGTGTGGAGATGATGGATTTCACAAATGACATGGGTTTGAAGAGGATTTAAAATTCCTCCATTTTATGTTTAAAATGGATTCTAAGTATTTGTAAATTTATTGAGAGGGTGGTTATTTGTTTGTGAAATCCATGGATTTCAAATCCATCCATCCAAATGGAAAGTTAGAGAAGTTTATTTGTACTATATTAATCACCCAATAATAAGCTTCACTTTTTTTTTTCCAAAACGCCAAAATATAAGCATCTCATATCGTGAGTTTCATTTCGTACTAAAAAATAAAATATTTAATACCAATTGAACTTAGATGATTTGATTGTTATATATTAAACTATTTTATATAGAGTTAATTATATATAAATACACCACCTTTTACTCAAATTTCAATTTAAATTCTGAGCTTCACGATTATTGTTAAAAATTCTAACCTTTTTAAAAAGTTTCAATTCGATACACTTTTTTTTTCTGGCCAGCAATTGATGACGTTTCTCGACGGTGCACGTGAAATGTTGCCACGCTGGCATAGTCAAATACTTTTTTGGTTAATTCTACATAAATACACCACATTTTACTCAACTTTCAATTTAATCCTGAGTTCACGATTATTACAAAAAATCCCAACCTTTTAAAGAGTTTCAATTAGATACACTTTTTTTTTTCCGGCCAGCAACTGATGACGTGTCTCGCCGGAGCGCGTGATATGTTGTCACGCTGGCATACACGTGTGAAATTATTTTTTATATATTTTTTTTCCACATCATATATTATATATATAAAAAATAATAAAATTTTATATTAAAAAATATTTTTTGAATGAGAAATAATATGGAAAAAATGTTTTCCACCATATTCAAGAGGGACTTGAAAAAACTGTGTTAATGGTACCGAATATCAAAACCATAAAAGGTGGTGTATTTATATAGAATTAAGTGGTGATATTCGGTACCATTAACACAGTTTTTTCAAGTCCATCTTGAATATGGTGGAAAACATTTTTTCCATAGTATTTCTCATTCAAAAAATATTTTTTAATTCTATATAAATACACCACCTTTTATGGTTTTGATAACACAGTTTTTTCAAGTCTCTCTTGAATATGGTGGAAAATGTTTTTTCCATAGTATTTCTCATTCAAAAAATATTTTTAATATAAAATTTTATTATTTTTTATATATATAATATATGATGTGGAAAAAATTAAATATAAAAAAGTAATTTCACACGTGTACGCTAGCGTTACAACATTTCACGCGCTCCGACGAGGCACGACATTAGTTGCTGGCTGGAAAAAAAAAGTGTATCGAATTGAAACTCTTTAAAAGGTTGTGATATTTTATAATAATTGTGAACTCATGATTAAATTGAAAGTTGAGTAAAAGGTGGTGCATTTATATAGAATTAACCAAAAAATAATTTTACACGTGTACGTCAGCGTCATAACATTTCACACGCTCTGGCGAGACACGTCATCAGTTGTTGGCCGGAAAAAAAGTGTATCGAATTGAAATTTTTTAAAAGGTTGAGATCGTGAAGCTCAAGATTAAATTGAAAGTTGAGTAAAAAGTGGTGTATTTATTTAGAATTATCCCTTATATATATATATATCTTTTATATATTTATTATAAAGCGGTTCAAAATTGCACTCTAAGTGAGCTAGATGACTTGATTGTTATATATTCAAAATCGCTCTCCAAGTTCAATTTCTTATAAAGCGTTTTAAAATCGCTCTCTAAATAAAATCTTAGAGAGTAGTTTTAATTAGAGCTCTTTAAGTGGAGCTCTCCAAGCTTAAATGTGTAGCAGTAAATCAAATTTTAAAATAACAGAAATATTCATTTTAGTCCATACCACATAAACAACTTAGTCATTTTATACATACAAGTTGTACCTGTTTATTAATAGAAACAATTATTTACTGTAAATACTTTTTTACTTTTTGAAATGGAAAATCAGGACAATCTTAGTGTCCTTACTCTAAAACGGATCAAAAAAAATTATTCTATATGTACCCATGGTTACATCTCAATTCATAAAATAACATATTAAATGTTTATAATTTATTATTTATATTTGTAAAAATAACAATTTATTGGAACATCGTCTTGTTAGAGCTACTCGATTTTTCTTTTTATTTTTCATTATTGGGTTGAATTTCTGTCTACACATTACCTAGTGATTTATTATTTTTAAAAAATTATATATAACAAGAAAAAATAATATAAGTCTCCTAAACATATACATCTAACAAAAAAATAAAAATGTAATGGTTTTAATTAATGGGAATTGAATTGTTTAAAATGAGGAAACCAATTTACTTCAGACCATTCATATATTATGCAAAAAATAACAAAGCAAACTTAATTAAATTATATGGCTATTTGTGTGCGTGCAAATGCAAAATTATACATATCATCAAATATATAGTGACACAATGCACGTAATGTGTTTTTTTAATTCGCTCACTAGTAAATATACAAAAATAAATAAATAAATAAATAATCAAATCTTAGATTTATTAATACATATCTGTTTTATATAAATGACTATTTTGTTGATTATGCGTTGGTGTTAATTTTCATGTCTGAATTTGCATTAATTGTGCTATTTTGTTGGACACTTGAATAAATATACACACTGATAAATCAAATGAATAAGTGCATGTTTGCAAACTCTAAACAAAAAGTAAAAGTGTTTATTTTTTGAAAAAAATATTTAAAATATATTTTCAACTACTATTGTAAGTGCTTATTATAATTTTTGGTCAATCAACAATTTTTAACTTCTAACTTCCACATAAGCACTTCTACACATTCCCCAAGAAAATAATATTCAATACCCTTTTTAGAAACACTTCTTTTACAAACACTTTTTTCTTAATCATTTTTTAAAATCACTTAAAATTAAAACACTTATTATTTTTCATTTTGCTAATTAAATTATTTAATATCACTTTTCAATTCTGAGGTTGCAAACATACATTAAGATTATTTCAGATCTTTACATTAGTTTGTGTTTTTGTCAATGACATATATACACTTCTGATTATATTAATTTACCTTTTACTCATTATGTCCCCACAGACTCTATACATTTGACTGCACATATTTTAAGACAAATACGTAATTAATAGAATATCAATGTGTACAGTTATATTATTAAAGTAATGTAATTAATTAGATTAAATGTAAAATATGTTGAGGATAAAATTAATTAGTAGGGCTTTTAATTTATTGAGTATACAAAATATTTGAGAATAGATAAAAAAAATGTACAAAGGGTATTTTTGGTTTAAAAGATAAAATTATTTATCCGTAATATCCGTAATAAATATTACGGATAGATAATTTTATATTTTAAACAAAACATATCCAAAATATTTAGGTACAAATGGAATATTCTTTTTTTCTCTTTTAAAAAGAAGTTCTTGACATAAAATTTCTGACTCGATCCAACCGTAAAAATAACTCTGTATGGTAATAAATTACATATGTATCCCTTAAAATTAATTAACTCTTAATTAATTTATCATACCTTGATTTTTTGTTTTCATTTAAAGGAGAATTTAAGTACAAATAACGGTATAAATGTACTAATTGCTATTATTACTGTTATTGTTGTCATTGTTTTAAAAATTTCAACGGTAATTCAAAAATATAGTTACAATCGTCCCGCAAACAAATTGCGCGCAAAAATTAAAAAAAAAAAAAATCAAATGAAAATGATTACTGTTGTTTTTCTTATAAAATCGAATGGATGATAAGTGCATTATTCAAGAATCAAACCATAGAGAAAAAATAATAATTGAGCATTTATTGATAGAAAAAATTTGCATTGAAAGTGATAAACAACCAATGGATTGAGATGATGCACAATTAATAATATTAACAACTAACACAAATCGTGTCAAACATTCAAAAATTTTGAAATCGAAATTACACATCTCTTTTCGAAAACTTTTAAAGTACACTAATATTATTTAAAGAGAAAATAATATTTTAAATTTGATTTTCAAACAATAATAATTGATTTAAAAAAAATGAAAAATACATTTTTAATAACAATATATGTGATTTTTCAATAATATTTTGCGTAACTTTTTAAAAATAAACTAAAATTACGTGGTGAATGCAAGAATATGACTATCTAATACTTGTTCTATATATATATATATCGACCCCATTTATGTAGACAACTCCCATTACATTCCCATATGTAAAATGGTCAACCAGACGCACAAGATGGTCACCCAGGAGAGCTACACCCGCCACCGCATGAACAAGGCGGAAGGCCAGCTGCGCCGCCTCCAGCAGGAGACGAAGCGCAAGGAAATGGAGAGTTATATGTTCATGCACATGAACGGCGACCTCCACGACTTCAACATGGCCGACGCACCGGAATTGGGGTTCGTGGTTAATCAGACGCTCAGGGAGATCAGGGCCCGGATGGAGGTACTCAAGAGAAATGAAAGGAGGCAGCGCCTGATCATTCCCGGCCCGCTGCCTCCGCCGCAAGAGGAGCTAGATGATGGGATGAGCCAACTTCTCTGACGACAACAATGCTGCTGGTCCTAGAGACATAGGAATTAGAATAGGTGGAAGATGAATTATTTTTAGTGAAGAAACAGTGGATAAAAAATAGAGGACATCTAGTTGAGAAAAATGATTTATATTTAATCGCATATACTGATTTACTCGTTTTGGGACCAATAATTAGTATTTCAAAAATGATTAGACTGTGTTACTATATAAATATGTTATTGTTGACTTTTGTTAGTGTTATAAAAAGGATTAACCTGTGTTACTATAGGGATATGTTACAGTTGCCTACTTGCCTTATGCCAGTGTTACAAAATTTGATACTCCGTGTTACTATGGAATATGTTACAGGTACCTTATGTCAATGTTACAAATTTTGATACTCTATGTTACTATTCATGTTGCTTTGTGCGATGAAGGACTGAAAATAACATGTAATTTATTAGCAATTTGTTACGTACTATTCAATTTAACATATGTTACTATACATTTAAATATATGTTACTATTAGTATAAAATTAAGTTCAAAGAGCATTTTCAAACTTATGAGACTAATTATTTGGGTTAAAGTTGATAAAAAAAAATATGTTACAAGTTACTTTTTTGTATGTTACTATATAATATATATTAGTGTTACATTTCATTATTTCAAAAAGAATATCATTATAAATCTTTGAAAATGTTAAAAATTGATTACATTATTATAAAATTATAATTTTTATATGTATGTTACTATCACTTAAATCAATATTACTATTCACTTAAATTTATGTTACTATTAATTTATGTAAATAATACTCCGTAAAATAAAATTACAAAGTTACCTTCATAATCTTCATTTGTACTTCCTCATTTGAAAAAAAAAAACTAAGTTTTAGAAACAAAAGTTGATGTTACAATATGTAACAAACTTTGTTACTATATGATTTTTTATATATAACATATACCTTATGATGGATGGATTTCCAACACAAGTATTACCAAAAAATCTTGTGAACAAAAATATAACAAACATAAGAAGTAACCATATATATTACCATAATAAACTACACAACAATATTCCAGTCCATATATAACCCCAGGAATTAAAGCCATCATATTAACACCACAAAAATTGCAAACACTACCCCCAAATTAAACCTAAAAAGATCCAAAGTATTAACCACTTCAATCACAACCACAAAAAATATAAGTGCCCCCATATTCACAAAAAAAATACCCCAAACTATCAACCCACATCCAAAGTATCAAACCAAATTCACAGCCACCAAATTAACACCCACAACACAACAAATAACAATTCAAATTCACCAAATAAAACACATTAATTGATCATATATATATAATTGAAATTACTCTGTAAAAACACATTAAATTTTACCTGTTACGCCCTCACAATTGAGAAAATATAAGTCCAAGCTGCCAAGATCTCTAGATTATTACATAATTTAAAAACATAAAACTAAAAAGGAAAATGAATAAAAGGAAAAAAAAACGGCATCCATACCTAAGCGGATCCAATGTAATGACGGATCCCTTTTCTTCTTCGGCCGCAAACCGCAACTTTTGTTTAGCCATATATGTAACACTCGGGAGATGCTGCAAAGCTCTAGCCCATGAGGGATAACATCTCATAGATGTGGTGGAAATTTTGGGGAGGGAGGCGCTGATGGTGTTGTAGTTAGGGTTTGTGCGTACCTGATCCTTTTATAGGAAGACAAGGCAGACTGCTATTGGAAAATAATGGGCCTATGAAAGATATTGAAGAGGATGGCAATTGAATCAATTTTGGGAAGTTTTTACTTGTTCTTTTTGGGCTGATTTGAATATATTTAGGCCCAAGTTAAATGCACCCACAACTGTATTGAGCACACCCACTTAAAAATTAAAATTATGATTAATAACATGTTTAATGACTAATATACCCTTAATTGTTTCATATACCTAGTTATGCACCCACCATCTTTATTTATTAATATTTCGGTAGTTTTTGTCGAAATAATTGCACATCACCAACTCCAAAGTAGCCGGAAAGTAGATAATTTAATATCACATTTATGGTCGTCCATCGTCGTCATCCTCTAACTCCGGTTAGTTTTTTATAATATTTTTCTAGAATTAGGGTTTGTTTTGAAACACTATTTTAAATGTTTTGTTGGTTGGTTTTGATGAATATTTGAATATAGTTTTAATTTACGTAATATGTTTTGTTATATACTGATAATATGATGAGAAAAAAAGGTGAATATTCAATTTTCGTGTAAGTTGATAAAAAGTCGCGAGAAAAATTTCGATTCTGATTTTCTGAAAAATTATTAAATTTCAAAAATTAAAACTAAAATGTGTAAAATAAATCGAAAACTTAACTGAATTTTGACACTTATTTTCAAAATTAATATAATTTTTCAGTTTATATTTTCAAATTTTAGATGTTTTTCCATCTTTATTATTTGATTATATTTAACACACTATTTTTTGTTTTTAGGATTTGGCCGACGATGATGACGACTATTTGGAAGATGAGTATTTGAGCAATGATGATGATATTTGTGATGAGCATATTTTGGATGATGATGTAGAAGGAAATGAGTCAAAATCTGATGATTGTGAAAGAAAAAACCAAGAAGAAGATAATATCCAACAAGGTTAGGAGTTTATAATGGATTATTCAAGTGTTTTCACAACTCACCAACTGTTTTCATCCCGTGATGCTTTTATTGATTGGGTACGTCTTGTGGGAAATGAGCATAATATTGTTGTTGCACCGGGATGCCATCAACATTTAAACCAATGATGCAGTATACGTCATCTAGAGTGATGGTCATTTCTCCAAATGGGAAATGAAAACTGTTGGTCTCAGGGTGCCATCTTTCAACAAAGGCAGAAATTAAGTTCCTATTTAGGGTTTTGTAAGATGCACTTCGAATGCTCAAAAAGTTTGATTTTTTAAAGTAAGACCGAAACTTGCGACTTTGAGCATCTTTATCCAACTCCCAAGCAAGAAGTTTGCTAACATGGGAGTGACATCTCAGCACACCTCGTTCAACACCCCCCCAAATGTATCTTGCCACATGTTTTTCGAAACTACTTAAAATTCCAGGAGACGTCAATTGAAATTCTTCGGGTATGTCAACATCTTTTGTGCTTTTCTTCTTATTTTTTTCTCCTGTCCGTCCCTCTTCATTTTCGTTTTCCAGCCCCTCTTCTCTATTTTCATCGCAATCTTCCCCTTCTGAACTCTCTTCTTCACCACCCTCTTCCAGACCATCACCTTTACCCCCTTCCAAATCTTTTTCTTCACCACCCTCTTCCAAACCGTCACCTTCACCCCCTTCCAGACCCTCTTCATAAACTTCTTCCCTTTCATGTTCTTGTGTGTCATGAGGTTCCGGTTCTTCTTCTTCAATCAACAATTTTCTTTTCCTCTTTACTTGACGCGATGTTTCTGCTTCATTAGCTGCTTTCTTTTTTCTATTAGAAGGGGTTGTCATAACTCTCATGTAATCTAGACAAAGTAAACAAATAGCATTTCCTTATAAAACAAATTTTAATTTTTTTTTTAAATATACATAAAATTTGGCAACAAAAATGGAACCAAAAGAGAATGATATACAAATTGTGAGAGAATAATGTATTGAGGGTTTTATTTTTTATGTTTGTAAAAGATATTACTATTGGATGTAAAGAAAATTTTGAAAAACACTACAAAATGAATAAATGACAAGTACTACTTTGTTCGGGCCAGAGGTATCCCAAAGGGCCTTCAAATAAACCTATATTTCTGTAATGTACTTATTTCACATTAGCATTAGTTAGAGCAATTAAAAGGCCAGAAAGTGCTATGGATAGTGGTACATTGTGAGAGAAATAATGTATTGAGGGTTTTCTATTTTATGTTTGTAAACATGCTCTGACCTTTAACTACTCTTTCCTTTTATGTGGACAATATTTAAATTTTATTAAGTATACACACCATTCTTGAGTTGTACTCATAGTTTTTAAAGGCGAGAGGCGGCAAAAGGCGCCAAGGGGATGGTAGCGCCCGAGGCACGCCTTTGATACATTTTGACAAAATATATCATATAAGACTTTCTACCACATAATATCACTAAAAACTCAATAAATAAATATTATATATAACATAAGATAAGCATAAAATTAACACAAAAAAGTGAAGATAGACTACACGAGTTCATTCTTCACAAACAAAAATCATGAAACTAACACACCAAGTTAAAAATTTCTCTGTTGGTCCCTTAAGTGGTCAAGGTCTAGAGGGGGGGGGGGAAGGGTGAATAGACCTTGAGTCCAAAA
The DNA here is from genome assembly GCA_026898435.1 of Prunella vulgaris. Lineage (NCBI taxonomy): Eukaryota > Viridiplantae > Streptophyta > Magnoliopsida > Lamiales > Lamiaceae > Prunella > Prunella vulgaris. Next base: position 597,646 of record JAPKLY010000282.1, on the reverse strand, counting down.
TAAGATTTTCAAACTTTTTCAAAGAAGGTAATCTAGAACCTTACAGTAACCTTTAAAAGTAAAAAAAAAAAGTTAGTCTACAAGAGGTTTTATGGACCACAAAGGATACTGTTGTGGACTTGAGAAGTCTACAGTTGCAAAATTATAAAACTTGCAAATAAAATAAACAACTTGTAGACAGAGTATCAGAGGGATTCTCACAATAAAAAGTGTATTGAGAATACTCTAATTTGCAGCGGAAATAGGTGTAAGTGTTAATGAAAAACAATTTGAACAGACTTAATAGCTGAGTGACTTAAGGAAGTCTACAGCTGTAGAGTCCAGTTCCTTTGTGAAAAACACAAAGTTTTTTTATGCACAAATTTAAATATAATGATGAATGTAACAGTAAGATAAAATATGCAATACAATAAATAAATAAACACAATAAAACAACAGGGTTTATAGTGGTTCACTGTTTCCCCACTTAGGTGCCAAATTCATTAATAACAGATCACAAAGATCAATACAAATAGTTCCCCCTTAGAACTAGGTTCACTCATATTCCTATTCTAAAAAGAGACACTATCCTATTCACTCAGAATATAACTCACTAAGAGTTAACAAACTTCACACAGAGATATCTACACTAAGTAGAAATGATAAAACAAGTGAGGGAACAAAAATAATGAGTGTGATTCTTTCTAAGAAAATCCTAACCAACTATCCTATGAATCACAAAGAAAATAATCTCTCTCTCTCAGAATTTGTTGGCTGTAGACTTGCTCAGGTAGAATGCTTGTATGCGCAGGTTGTTGCTGTTGCTTCCTCTGAGAACATCTTCTATTTATAGATGGATGTGAGTAACTTATTCGTTGAGAGATTCAAATTTGAATTCTGGATAAGGCTCCTCTCTCTCTATAGGCATGTGTGAAGTGGTCCTCATCCTCCACACAGAATAGTACTGATTGTACTATTTGTCCTCTTCCTCAAAATTCTGGTTTCCTTTGATATAATCTTCATTAATTTCTAGAATCTTTGAAATAAACTCCACTTAAGTACTCTATCGTGAGTGCAAAATTGCTACACTAATTGAGCTTAAGGGTCTTCATACTTTTCTTTAAAACTTGATCTTGAACTTCTTCCTTCAAACGGTGTTCTTAGCTGTAGGGTCTTCAACCTTGCAGCTGTAGAGTCCTGAAAAACAAAACTGACTGTAGAGAAAAACATTACAGTTGTAAGATCATATCCAGCTGTAGAGTGATCAAATGTACATCTGCAGACTTCTCTCAAACAACTATAACTTTTCCTAGCCAATTTCCTTAGATCAAATGTTAGATATAATATCATATAAGCATATATTTTGCACACATCAAAATCTAAAATAGGATACTTAACAATTTCCCCCTATTTTGATGTTGGCAAAACACATCATCAAAACAATAAAAACAGTAGCAATAAGATATTGCTAACAAAAAAAATAAAAAAAAATAAAGAACAAATAACAAGGCAACAAGAGGAAAGGCTGCATAATTAAAAAGGTTCAGACTACAACTTACAAAACATAACTAGACTATAAACTAAATAGTTTTAGTGTCTAATCTATTGAATCTTCATCTCTTCTTGTGCTTAGGGTCAGCATCTTCCTCATCTTCATCATCTGACTCATCCTGAGGTTTGAATATCCCTTGTTCTGTCAGCTTCATGTTCTTTTCATCTTCTTCAATGTATCTCATCAGCATCATCATCTCATAATTTTTAAATTCTTCTTGTTCTCTTGTTGAGCTGAAAACATTCTTTGTTGCAGGAGTTCTCTTCTTCTTTCCACCAATGAGATGATCATTGTCTCCTTTATAAAGTGTTCCATCTGCCTTTAAATCCTTGAATTTTTGGTATCTATCCTTCTTGAACTTAATTTTCTTGATCACAGTGTGTCTATTGCAGATACTCAAGAATTCTTCCCATTGTAGATCAAACTCTGATTTCATCACCTTTTCATTCTCTTCTTCTTTTTCTTTCTCTTCTGGAGCAATTTGACTGATAGGTTGTACATTCAGTACATTGGATAATCTTAACTCTTGTTTTTCCTTTTCTTCCCTTTGTTTCTTTCTTTCTCTTGATTCATGAACTGTCTTTTCCAAATAACCAGCAGAACCTCCAGAGGGTTGTGAATGATGCATCATTACAGCTAGTAACTTGACAGCTGCAGACTTGGGCAACTGTATGATTTTTCCTTGAGAATTCTTCTTCTTTCCACTTTCAGTTCCAGATTGTTCAGCCAATCGTTTTGAAAAATCCTTAGATTTTGCTGCCTCAAAATCTTTAGACATTGCTTCACCAAATCCTTTCACTTTTTCCAGAATCTCTTCAGACTTCTTATCTCCTTCTTTCAGTTCTTTCTCTATCTGACTACTTTCCCCCTTTTTGCCAATATCAAAATGTGACAAAATGGTTGAAAGATTCTGCATTATATCATCCTTCATGCCTCTGTTATCAGAAATCAAATTTTCTACATCCTTCTTCATTCCTTGAATCTCCTGTTTTAGCTTGAATGAGTCATCTTTCATTGTGTTGATTGATGAGTTGAGATCAGTTATTTCTCTTGTCTTCCTTATAGAATCAGATCTTATCTCATCATTCTACTTCATTAGCCCATCAATAACTTTCTTGAAACTCTCTTGCATTGTTTTCCTTTCAAGTACTCCTCTTTATTCTACTTTTATCATAACATCCTCAACACATTTCTTCACTTTCTGAGAAATGATTGCATCAGGTATTGTCTTCACTTGTTTCGGGATTGCAGCTTCAATCCCTTTTAATGTTTCCTCAAAACCTTGAAGTTTTGATACCACATCCTTAGGTGTCATCTTGGGAATAGAATCATTGTCTTTTTCTTCAGAATCTGCCTCTTGAATAACCAGTTCTTTTACTTTCCCAGCTTTTTGTAACTTTGCAGGTGCTAACTCTACAACTGTTGAGTCTTCAGTTGTAGCCTTTCTTTTGGTGGGAGTTAGATGAACTTCCATTCTATCAGTTGAGAAATCAACCATGTAATCATCAATGTTTTCTCTTTTCAGGGCTGAATAACTCTGCAGAGGGGGAGTCCCTTGCAGATAGATTTCATCTAATGTAAACATTGCAGGTGGAGGTTGATTGAAAATGTTTGCAATAGGATTAGACAAATCCTTTGCTCCTTCATCAATTTCTCTAAATGTTTCTTCTACCAAACTTAATTAAATTATATGGCTATTTATGTGCGTGCAAATGCAAAATTATACATATCATCAAATATATAGTGACACAATGCATGCACGTAATGTTTTTTTTTTTTTAATTCGCTCACTTGTAAATATACAAAAAAAAAAAAAAATCAAACCTTAGATTAATTAATACATATCTGTTTTAGATAAATGACTATTTTGTTGATTATGGATTGGTGTTAATTTTGATGTCTGGATTTGGATTAATTGTGCTATTTTGTTGGACACTTGAATAAATATACACACTGATAAATCAAATGAATAAGATTATTTGAGATCTTTACATTAGTTTGTGCTTTTGTCAATTGCATATAAGCAGTGATGAAGCCAGAAATTTTGGACAGGGGCCCGATTAATATTTCTATAAAAATGAAATAATGTTATGTTTATAAAAAAATAATTATAAATTTATCAAAACGTGTAATTTCATTAATTTAAATTGAACAAGTTAAGTTTTGTTATGATTTTGAAAAAAAAATTGTTTTGATTATGTAAAAGAGGTGAGATGGTGTTGAAATTCCTAAAATATTAACATTATATTACTTTATTTTCTTTCTTTAGGTAAAACGTAATCACAATATCCATAAAAAATATTAACTTCTAATTATTCTATTAATTTGGAGGATAAATATTTTTAAAATTTAATTAAAATATTATTAGGCACTACAGGTTACACAAGGAATTGAACCCTTGTCTTTTTAAATAGAAAGAATTTAAACTATAATTCAAAACCAATCAAATACATGTACATAGCCATAGGTTATATAATTAAAAAAATATTATATCTACGCTAAAAAATTAAAATTTTCAGGGCGGTCCACTGCCCCGTGTACACAAGGTAGATCCGTCACTGCATATATGCACTTCTGATTATATTAATTTTACCTTTTACTCCTTATGTCCCCCACAGACTCTATACATTTGACTTTGCACATATTTTAAGACAAATGAGTAATTAATAGAGTATTAATGTGTAGAGTTATATTATTAAATTAATGTAATTAATTAGATTAAATGTAAAATATGTTGACGATAAAATTAATTAGTAGGACTTTCAATTTATAGAGTATACAAAATATTTGGGAATAGATAAAAAAAATGTACAAAAGGGTAATTTTGGTTTAAAAGATAAAATTATCTATCCGTACGGATAGATAATTTTATCTTTTAAACCAAACATATCCAAAATGTTTAGGTACAGATGGAATATTCTTTTTTTTTTCTCTTTTAAAAAGAAGTCCTTGACATAAAAATTCTAACTCGATTCAACCCTAAAAATAACTCTGTATGGTAATACATTACGCATGTATCCCTTAAAATTAACTCCTAATTCACTTATGTATATGTAATATTTTTTAATGCTCTTTAATCGTACCTTGATTTTTTGTTTTCATTTAAAAGAGAACCTAAGTACAAATAACGGTATAAATGTACTAATTGTTATTATTACTATTATTGTTGTTATTGTTTTAAAATTTTCAATGGTAATTTAAAAATATCGTTATGATCGTCCCGCGAACAAGTGGCGCACAAAAATTAAAATCACAAAAAAAAAAAAAAATCCTTATAAAATCGCATGGATGGTAAGTGCATTATTCAAGAATCAAATCATTAGAGTAAAAAAATAATTGAGCATTTATTGATAGAAAAAATTTGCATTGAAAGTGATAAATATCCAATGGATAGAGATGATGCACAATTAATAATATTAACAACTAACACTAATCGTGTCAAAAATTCAAAAATTTTGAATTTGAAATTACACATCTCTTTTTGAAAACTTTTAAAGTACACTAATATTATTTAAAGGGAAAATAATATTTTAAATTTAATTTTCACACAGTAATAATTGATTTAAAAATATGACACAAACTCCTAGTAAATTATTTTATGATTAATTAATTCTCTTATATATTAGGTGCACCGTGTAATTCAAGTGTACTTTTAAAAAAACTACACTATTTACTACTGAAAAATTATACAAATTATTAATGAAAAGTAATTCCATGAAAGATATATTTTTCAATAATAACATGTGTGACTTTTTAGCAATATTTTGTGTAATTTTTTAAAAATAAATTAAAATTACATGGTACACCAGGCGGTAGAGAATGCAAGACCATGACTAACTACTAATACTGTTCTATATATATCCAACCCCATCTATGTAGACAACTCCCATTACATTCCCATTTGTAATTAATGGAGAGCTACACCCGCCACCGCATCAACAAGGCGGAAGACCAGCTGCGCCGCCTCCAGCAGGAGACAAAGCGCAAGGAAATGGAGAGGTATATGTTCATGCACATGAACGGCGACCTCCACGACTTCAACATGGCCGACGCGCCGGAATTGGGCTCCGCGGTTAATCAGAGGCTCGGGCAGATCATGGCCCGGATGGAGGAACTCAAGAGAAATGAAAGGAGGCAGCGCCTGATCATTCCCGGCCCGCTGCCTCCGCCGCCAGTGGGGATGGGGTTTGATCTTGCGGAGGTGGAAGAGGAAGATGAAGAGGAGCTGGATGATGGGATGAGATCATGGCCCTACTCCTACTACAACAATGGTGCTGCAGGTCCTTCAGGGACGAAATAATTTCTATTAATATTGATTAATTGTCAACCAGTCTTGTTTAATAATTTGATGTTTTATGGTGCTTTAATTAGTTTGTATTACTAATGCAATCAGTTGGGCCATGGCTGTTTACAAGTTAGAGTCTTGGGGCTTTAGGCTTAACTTTTCAATTTATTTTGTGTTGTTTTGGTTAATTAGTCCATTTGTTGCTCTCTACTTCACATAATTATTTTCATATTTTTTCTTTTTCCATGTTTTTACACTATACATTTTTATATTCAATTCGACTAATTTTATTATTTTTACATTCAATTCGACTAATTTCATTATTTAATAATATAACTTAATATATCATTCTACTTTTTAAAAAAATATATTTATTTTTATATTATAATATAAATAAATTTTGTAAATTTAAATAAATTTTAATTTGATATTAATTTTTTTTTGTGGTCTATATATGATTTAAAATTTGATGGTTCAAATATTGAACTGAAACGCAGGAGATTGAATTTACTAACTTTCAGATTTTATTTTTATATTCTTATATAATTATCAAATAAAATATATAAAAAATTATTACTTGTCACAATAATCTAATATTGACTGTCTAAAAATAATTCCATATAGCATTAATTATTGTTCGATCCCTAAAAATAACTCCGTACTGTATTAATTTATTTACGTATAGTATTTTATTTATTGTTCTTTAGTTAAGTCTCATAAAATTCAATGTACCTCGTTTTTTTTCCTTTTAAAGGATGCCCTAAATACCATGCGACTCATGCATAGCAAAAAATGACCTCATTTTCATTTTTTCGGTGAAAATGAGATCAAATTTGGACAATCCAAAGTGTTAATTTGTAATCGTTTCTTGTACCTTGGTACCGATTAAATACTTTCAAATTTGTTACTTTTTTTTTATTTGGGAAAAATATTTAATTGTTCATAAAATTAACATTAATTACAAATTGGTTTCGTGCAGAAAATAAATATGATTTTGTGCAGGAAAATTATACTTATGTGTAAATATTATAAACTAATTTGTAAATATAATTACTTTTTGAAAATAATATATATTTTTTCATTTTTTTAAAGCAAAAGTTTCTAATTACTCAAAAGAAATAATAGAAAAATCAACCACAAATTTCCTTGGGACTCTAAAATTAAGGACCGACTAGCAAGGCACCCTAGTTTATGCGTCTGCAAAATAGGAATGACAAAGGGGCTGGTACGCGATGACTTTATCCGGCCAGGACCTGCCAAACCCTGTCAAAATTTCATCTTCGATCCTTCTCCAACATGAAATTGACGGGTTTTTTTAGGACGGACTTGATCAAAATTAATTTTAAAATTAAAGTTGAATTAAGGGTGCATACTATGCACCCTAATGGACAATAGACATACTCATATAAAATCTAAAATTAAATGACACTTAATTTGAAATAAAATTCTATTTTTAAAATAACAGTTATTTTAAAATAGAAGGATTAATAATATTTAAAGAAAGAAAAACATTACACAATGTATCATGCACATTTAACATGTGAATTTAAGGATGGATAATGTATCATCCACTGGATAGATAAAGCTTTATCCCTTTTACAGTTGGCATAGCAATTTAATTTTAATTATTTGCCATTATATTTAAGACAAAAGGGCATAATTGTAATTTTAATTTTTTTGTGGTGCTTCATTTGATGTTTTAAATTATTCACTTAAATGAATAATAAATGAACAATTAAAAGAAACATGCTTGATTTTAATATTGGAATATATAATTAAATGCAATGGTTGACACAATTAAATTGAGACAAAATGGAGTTGGAGGAGATGGATGAGCCTGAGATATGATACTCGGTGGAATTAATTGGATCGAATGCAAAATGGAAAGGAAATATAGAGTCATGAATAAGATAGACAAAACTTGCAATATATATATATATATATATATATATATATATATAAATACGAATGATAAAGTTTTATATGAAGATAGTTAATGAAAATATTTATGAAAACTATTTTGAAAAGTTTTGAATTTTATTTTATATATTTGATAAGAGTAAATTTTATTAATGTATTAAAAACTGAATCATAGCATTATATTATTTTTCAGGAGTGTCAATGATAACTATTTTATTTTACTATTTAAATTTATTATATTTAATTAAAAAAAGTAATGTATAAAATATATCCACACACAAAAATTAAGTATTTAGTAACTGATAAGAACATCAAGCATGACCAAAAGTAATAAGAATTGGATAGAAGTTGATATAAAACTATTATTAATTATGATATGATATATGCATATAAAATTCTTTGCCTATATTAAGTTGAAAGTTTATCCATTAATCAGATTTATAAAAAAGAAAAGTAAAATTATCAATTCAATAATAAAACAAACGAGTTCATTTAGTATTTATTTCTTAAATTTTATAAAAACGTTTTCAAAAACATATCATTATGAGAATGCACTAAAAAGAATTAAAATTTAATGGTTTAGTTTTGTATGCACCAGATCCACCGTACAATTTATATGCATTTTCTAAAAGTCACTCCATATATTATTGTAAAATTATCATTGTTTATACAGAAAAAACACATCTTTTTAATGGTACTAGGGGTAATTTCTCAATATAAATAAAGAAAACTTTTCAATAATATTAGGAACAACCTTTTGAAAACGTACTTGAATTGCATAGTGTATCTTACGCATAATTCTTTTTTTTTTATTAAAAACTAATATATATGAGTTCATTTATGAGTTCGCGAACATATTTGCAAATAAGCTCTTTAAAAGCGCGCAAAACAGGTTGGGCTAATATA
>JAPKLY010000282.1:549411-588904 GCA_026898435.1 Prunella vulgaris | reverse complement strand
ATATTTGATAAAAATTAACTTATAAAAATTATATAAACATGTGCAAGGCGAAAAATGATTAAAACATAGGATCTCTAATGATTGAATTAAGCTCATGCAGTGGTATTCATCTCAGCTCGGCTCATTTATTTTCTCAACGAGAAAGCTTTGAATTTCGCGAGTTACTCTTTGGGAATTAATTGTCACTTTCAATATTACGGCAACTCCCACGTATCATGAGAAAAGATCTTTGCGTGCAATGTAAGAGAACTACAAAACACCCTTAATGAAGGACAATTTTTTTTTTGGTCCCATTACTTATCTTATGTCCACTTTTGATCTTAAAAAATCAACGTTTCAATTTTGGTCAATTGTATTGTCCGCTTGATCCTAAAAAATCTAAAATTTCTATTCTAGTCCTATAACTTATTGGATTGTCCAATTTTGATTTCATTTCCTGCGAAAATTTCAATCCTATTTTTGACAAGGCTAATGTAGCCTCATTTCTAATTTAGATACAAAATCTACTAATTTATTTCTTTAATTGATTACTATTGCAACTCAATATTAATTTTCCATTCACGTTTTATTTCTTTTCTCTTTTACCATTTTGATCTCCTTTTTTATCAACTTTTTTTTCGGCCATTCATGTATATTCCTTTATGTTCTTCTGTTCAGCTTTCTTCTTATTCCTTATCTATTTATTGTCAATATCTCTTTCTCATGTTGATCAATTTGACATTCTTTCTGAAATTCATTGTTCACACGCTTTTAAGTTGTGATGTGTATAGAAGTTGATAGTTTGTATTGTCGAAGAATTAAAAAAAATTGTTAAGATCTTTGTGTTGCTGAGAATATGAATAATCAGAATAATTTAATGTGTTGTTGATGGAAAGATATTGTGATGAGTTGCTTCTGGCGATTTGATTGAGGAATAGTCCTTATTCAATCTTAATTTTATTTTGTGTTAGTTTAATTTAGTTTTAATTTTATTTGGCTCTATTTAGTTTGGTTTATTTTAATTTTTTTTGTTTAATTTAGTTTTGTTTAGTTTTATTTTATCCTTCAATTATCTATGGTGCAATAAAAAGTAGGGAAGGCAATGGGGCGGGTTTAAACCCGGACCCGCCACGAACCCGCCCCGTACGGGCCGGGTAAAAATCCGGTCAAACGGGTCGTGGGGCGGGTTTGGACCCGTTTGACCAAAAATCCGCCGGGTCTGGGATGGGTCTTGGTATTAGGTGGACCCACCCCGAACCCGCTCCATATATATATATATATTAAATAAATATATTATATTATATATGTATAATTAAATATATAAAAAATAAGCTATTAATTAACATATTCATTCAATTATCAGATTAGATATGTTCATAAAGTCACGAGCAAAAATTGTACAAATTAGGGTTCATTAATTTTTTTATTATTTTAATTTTAATGAACAATATATGTGTGATTTTAAATATTTAGATTTAATAAGTTGAAATTTGAAGTGGATTATTTTGCATATTTATTGTTGTTTAACTCATTCATATACATATTGATGTTATATTTTAAAATTTTATATATTTTGTGTAATGCATTTGATATGTATGATAAAAATAAAATAAAATAAAAAATAGACGGGTAGGCGCGGGTTGGGGCGGGTAAAACCCGGCGGATTCGTGGGACGGGACGGGGCGGGTCCAACTCCAAATTGAGGCGGGGCGGGGCGGGTCTCGGGTCCTAAAAATTCTTGGCGGGGCGGGTCCTGGGACACGCCAAACCCGTCCCAGACCCGCCCCGTTGCCATCCCTAATAAAAAGGAAGTAAAATATCTGTTTCTTTGCTTTGTTTAGTACCAAATTGTATCGTAATAAAAAATTTATTTCAATCCATATAAAAGAGTAAAATATTCATACCATATCGAAATTTCAAGTACAAAAATACACTAAAAATTTATCTTCATAAAATTTAGAGTAAGTCTCTTATACATCAGGTGCACTATGTAACTTAAGTGTATTTTTAAAGAGTTAAATCATTTATTATTGAAAAGTCACACGTACGTATTATTACTGAAAAGTTACACTATTAAAAATAAATTTTTCAATAATAATTGTTTGACTTTTCAATAGTATTTTGTATAATTTTTTATAAATGTATTTGAATTGCATGGTGCACATGTTGCATGCAAGACTAAAACACTATAATTTAACTATAAACTTAAAATTTATCAATTGAGGTGGGTTTGATATAATTGTAAGGAATGAAATAAATATGGAATAAATGTCATAGTTTCTCAAATAGCTAATCTATGGTAAATTTTTTAGTTTCTAGAATTCAAAGTTATAGTTCCAAACAAACACTAAAATTTTAATTGTCATTATTCATCTTCCAAATTAAGGAACCAACCAAACGACTACTGAATACCGAATAAGAGATTAATTGAGCAAAGGAATAAGAACAGGATGCCCTTAATATTTTTCACACAAATATACTAATTAAAAAATATAAAATATTAATTTTTTTAAATATTTTAAAAAATTAATAGTATCCATAAAACTATATTAAAATTTTAAATAAATATAATAAAAATAAAATTTATGATGTGTATTGTGAACACCCCCTACCAAATTTACCCATTTATTAAAACAAACATACTCAAAGCGTGAGAGACCTGTAGATTCAGATCCAAAACCCCAACTCCAAGAATGAGGCAGAGAGAGAGAGAGAGACGATCGTTTTCTAAGGGTGGTTGCGCCTCTCTCTCTTCCTTCCTGCCTGTGATTTCTACTTCACATAATCAACAACCCTTCTGCACGCAGTCAAGCTCGGGTCGGATCCCTGTGCGTGCATTTCTTGATTGAACTACTTTTCCATCATCATCCTCATTTCTGCAACACCACCACAACCACCAACCTCTCGATTGCGCGGCCTTTTTATCAGATAATTGTTGCAAAAAGAAAAAAGAAATGGAGGTATAAGTATATCATGAAGGCTGTGACGATGAGTTTTCTTCGAGTTGGGTCGACGGGCACTGAGTGGATTGACCCGTATCTTGGCGGGGCAAACCCGGAGGGCATGGATCTGCCGTCACTGGGTTTTTGCGGTGTCTCCTCTTTTGCCTGCTTTATTTCCAGATCTGAGCCTTATTTCTTCAATTTTATTTCTTTTTTTTGAGATATTTTTATATAAAATTTATTTGGCTGTTGATAATTAAAATTTCTTTTTGAAAACTCTAGGATAAAAGATGTGAAGAAAATTCAAAATAATATATGTGGGCAGGGCAGGGTAAATCAAAAGTCACAAGAAAGCTTAGTATGCATGCGAATGGACAGTTTTGCCATTTTGAAATAGAGCATGGTATGCTTAATTTGCCCATGGTAATAGAAAAAGTAGACCTTGAGAAATACGTAGAAAACAAGGGGCAAAGATTTGACAGCTATATAATTCTTCTTTAATTTTAAAATTGGGCGATTACTTTTCTAATTTCTCCTTCCTGGTGATAATTTTAGAGAAAAAAAAAACAAACACATTTAAAAGCACTCTCTTGATGAATATGCAAATATTATAAATTGTAACAAAACTAAAAAAATATTCCTGGTAAATATCCCCTGGTTTTATTTGTTTGATAAGGAGTTAATTGTTAGACCACCATTTTTTTTCTTAGAATTTAAGTAAAATTAGTACTACATATGTCCCACAAAAGTTTGTCTACTTTCTTTTTTAGTAAGTTTGCATACTACCAAAATGAAAATATTCCTTTAAATTTCCACCTTTAAAATCTTTACTTCACAATCTTCACCGGACACATTCTACTCATTACATTTTTTTTTAATTTGTGCCCAAGAAAATACCGCAAACTTTTCTGGGATGGAGGTAGTATTATATTTGAAAATTAGATAAAATAAAAAAAATCAAATTTTCATTGGTGAATGCAGTTTAAAAATATATATATATATTTAACAGATGGATGGATGATTGTACATTTTGTTAGGTAAAGTGGAGTTACCAAGTCTGTCTAGGCATCCCCAAGATTAAAATAATAGTAATTTGCATGCTGTAATTTCGTCCTGGCAGAAACTGATACAAAATTTCTGGTGTTTTGTCTTCAAAGCATCGTTTAGTTGTTGAAGATGAGATCTCATATTAATGGGAGTATAGCTCCTTGACTTTAGCAATTGAACGTTTCAAGAGATGAGAGAATAAAAAAATAGCTTTCAAAAAGGCTTTAGAACAGCAGCTTCAAACGATAAGAAGAAAAACAAATAATGGACAAAATTTCCTCAAGATTAATGGCGTGTGAAGAAATCTCAGCTCCTTTCCAATATCATAACATATGTTCATATCACTTTAAACATAAAACATTCTTGAAAATCATGATTGGTTGGTTCATGATTTCAAAATACAAATTAGGAGGAAACTAAATAAAATTAAGTTAAATAAGTGGGAGTTTGAATGAGTTCTCCTTAATCTCTTGCATGAACGTAGCTATTAGTATTATAGAGTTGGGTCAAATTTTTTAAATTTAAACGGGCCCATGATTATTATAGAGTTGGGTCAATTTTTTTTTAAATTTAAACGGGTCAATGAAAACATAGTCTTAACTCTACATTTTTCAGGATTAAATGGATCAGTCCGTTTTAACTCGCTCTAAATCAACATCTCTAGTCATATATTTATTCATATACTATAATTTTTATTTTAAAAAATGTATTTTTTTAAATGTGGGGACTTGTTAATTTGAAAATTTATTTGGGATCGAGGGACAATAAATTAATTTCACGTGTGTCTACAAATTCAAATTTTTAAATGATACTAAGAGTTTAAATCCTGCACAAAGCATTTTCACTTATTAATTTACTGTCCACCCAATCTCCTCCCAAAGTCATGAATGAGACCTTTCTTCCCACGTGAACTTGTATATTTTTTAGTTGGATGCCCTATATAAATTTACACACTATTATAAAAATAAATATTAATTTACGTGCATATTTACAAAGTTATATATATATATATTTAATTCATATTTCACTTTTTTATATATAAAACATAATGAAAATTCCTATTGGACGGAGGGAACATATTTTAACATGTTTTTTTTAATTAATAAGAAAATGCTTGACTATTAATAATGTGAATCTTAAAATAATCCTTAGCCCGTGTAGGGTATATACATTTCAAACCATCTTCTGAAAAAAATTTTAATGTGAATCTTCTGAAAAAATTTACCAAATTTTAGAGGGAATTTTTTGTATTCTTATCCAGATTTATATATATATATATATATATATATATAGATAAGATTAATAATCGTACACATATATGTGCCAGCTATTATATTATTAATTGTATTTAATCTCAATATTATCCCGATTATTTTCATAAATTTTAAACTGGATGGAAAACAGTAGGTGACAGCCCCCGGTTTTAAGCATTATATTTTCAAAACCGGTTTTTAATCGTCGTTAACATTTTGTTATTACAGATTGCATATCATAAATGTAATTAAATTGTAACGATATCTAATATAATATCCATTTGCAATAAGATAGAATGAAGTGGCACAATTAAAATGATTAAAACAACATTAGTGATTAATAATTGGTCACTTGAGTAAATATACACACTGATAAATCAAATGAATAAGATTATTTGACATCTTTACATTAGTTTGTGCTTTTGTCAATGGCATATGTGCACTTTTGATTATATTAATTTTACCTCTTTATTTTACCTTTTTACTCTTTATGTTCTCCACAGACTCTATACATTTGACTTTGTACATATTTTAAGATAAATGTGTAATTAATAAAGTATTAATGTGTACAATTATATTATTAAACTAATGAAATTAATCAGATTAAGTGAAAAATATGTTGAGGATAAAATTAATTAGTAGGACTTCCAATTTATAGAGTATACCTATTTAGGATTAGATAAAAAAATATACAAAGTATTTAGGGATAGATGGAGTATTTTTTTTTCATTTTTTTTAAAAAGAAGTCCTTAACGTAAAATTTCTGACTCGATCCAACCTTAAAAATAATTCTTTATAGTAATAATTTACCTATGTATCCCTTAAAATTAACTCCTTAATTTATGTACATGTAATTATTTTTTAATGCTCTTTAATTAGGTCAAAGTGAAATTCATATTTTTTGTTTTCATTTAACGGAGAATCTAAGTACAAAAAAATGTATAAACCGTACTAATTGTTATCATTATTATTGTTGTCGTTGTTTTAAAATTTTCAACGGTAATTCAAAAATATCGTTATAATCATCCCGCGAAAGAGTAGCGCGTGAAAATTAAAATCACAAAAAAATAAAATAAAAATGATTAATGTTTTTTTCCTTATAAAATCACATGGATGGTAAGTGCATATTATTCTAGAATCAAATCATAGAGCAAAAAATAATCGAGCATTTATTGATTGAAAAAATTTGCATCGGAAGTGATAAATATGCAATGGATAGAGGTGATGCACAATTAATATTGTGAACAACTGATACATACAAATCGTGTGAAGATGCACCGTGCAACTCAAATTTATTTATATAATGTTATACAAAATATTATTAAAAAGTTACACATGTTATAATTAAAAAGTATGTCTTTAATATTGTAACTTTTTTTATAATAATTTGTAAAAACTTTTTAAAAATAAATAGTATAACTTTTTAAAAATATAAACGGTGAAGAGATTTACTCTTCTATATATATCCGACCCCATTTATGTAGACAAACATTCCCATTATATATAAAATATATTTTTTATAAAAAATATATGTCATGTTTACTTTAATATGTTTTTTTTAATTAAAAAGAAAATGCAAGACTATTAATAATGTGAATCAAAAAATACTACTCAGACCGTGGAGATCGGATCCCCTCCATTTAATATAGATTTTACTTATTCTTATGAAGATATATACATACTTAAAATAATTAATAAATATATAAATTTATGAAACTCGTGATAACTAGTGAGATAGGAGTATATTTTAAATGGAGGGGATCCTACTTCCGGCCTGTGTGGGTATATACATTTCAGACCATCTTTCGAAAAATTTACAAAATTTTAGAGGGAAATTTTTGTATTCTTATCCAGATTTATGTATATATATAGATAATTGTACACCTATATTTGCCAGCTATTATAATATTAACTATATTTACGCTCAATATTATTCCGATTATTATCTTCATAAATTTTAAAGTGGATGGAAAATAGTAGGCGACAACCCCCGGTTTAAGCATTTATGTTCAAAACCGGTTTTTAATCTTCATTAAAATTTGTTATTATAGATTGCATTTTCATAAATATAATTGAATTGCAACGATATCTAATATAGTATCCATTTGAATTGCAATGATATCTAATATAATATCCATTCGAAAAGATCCTATCAATGCAATGAAAGTAAGAAAATAGAATGAAGTAGCACAAATAACGGTATAAACGCACTCATTGTTATTATTCTGTTATTGTTGTCATTGTTTAAATTTTTCAACGGTAATTCAAAAATATCGTTATAATTGTCCCGCGAATGAGTGTCGCGTAATAATTAAAATCACAAAAATAATTAAATGAAAATGATATAATGATGTTTTCCTAATATAATTGCATGGATGGTAAGTGCATTATTCTGGAATCTAACCATAGAGCAAAAAATTTATCGAGCATTTATTGATTGAAAAATTTGCATGGGAAGTGATAAATATCCAATGGATAGTGGTGATGCACAATTAATATTGTGAACAACTGATACATACAAATCGTGTCAAAATGGACCATGCAACTCAAGTTCATTTCTATAAAGTTATACAAAATATTATTAAAAAGTTACACATGTTATAGTTGAAAAGTGTATTTTTAATAGTGTAACTTGATAATAATTTGTAAAAACTTTTTAGTAATAAATTATATAACTTTTTAAAAATACACATGGTGAAGAGACTTGCTCTTCTATATATATCCAACCCCATTTATGCAGACAACTCCCATTACATTCCCATTATATATAAAAAAATAATATATGTCATGTTTACTTTAGCATGTATTTTTTAATTAAAAAGAAAATGCAAGACTATTAATAATGTGAATAAAAAAATACTCCTCAGGCCGTGGACATCGGATACCCTCCATTTAATATTTTCTCAATTTAATATAAATTTTACTTATTCTTATGAAGATATATACATACTTAAAATAATTAATAAATATATAAATTTATGAAACTCATGATAACTAGTGAGATATAGGAGTATATTTTAAATGGAGGAAATCCTACGTGTGTGGGTATATATATTTCAAACCATCTTTTGAAGAATTCACCAAATTTTAGAGGGAAATATTTTGTATTCTTATCCAGATTTATGTGTGTATATAGATAATTGTACACCTATATTTGCCAGCTATTATAATATTAACTGTATTTACGTTCAATATTATTCCGATTATTATCTTCATAAATTTTAAAGTGGATGGAAAATAGTAGGCGGCAGCCCCCGGTTTTAAGCATTTATGTTCAAAACCGGTTTTTAATCTTCATTAAAATTTGTTATTATAGATTGCATATTCATAAATGTAATTGAATTGCAACGATATCTAATATAATGTTCAATCGAAAAGATCCTATCAATGCAATAAAAGTAAGAAAATAGAATGGAGTAGCACAAATAACGGTATAAACGCACTCACATGTTATTATTCTCTTATTGTTGTCATTGTTTTAACTTTTCAACGGTAATTAAAAAATATCGTTATAATCGTCCCGTGAATGAATGCTGCGTAAGAATTAAAATCACAAAAAAAATTAAATGAAAATGATTAATGTTATTTTCCTAATAAAATTGCATGGATGGTAAGTGCATTATTCTGGAATCTAACCATAGAGCAAAAAATTATCGAGCATTTATTGATAGAAAAAATTGCATCCCAAAATGATAAACATCCAATGGATAGAGATGATGCACAATTAATATTGTGAACAACTGATACAAATCGTGTCAAAAATTCAAAAATTTTAAAATCGAAATTATACATCTTTTTGAAAACTTTTACAGTACACTAATATTAATTTAAAGAGAAAATAAAGTTTTAAATTTGATTTTCACACAGTATTAATAATTGATTAAAAAAAGTGACACCAATTAACTCATCATAGTAATTATTTATTTAGCTTAATTTTATATAGATCGGGTGCACCGTGCAACTCAAATTCATTTCTATAAATTTACACAAAATATTATTGAAAAGTTAAAAATGTATGTTTGATGGTATAATTTTTTTGTGAAATATTTTAGTAATAAATGGTATAATCTTTTAAAAATACACATGGTGAAGAGATTACTCATCTTCTATATATATATATATATATATATATATATATACGACCCCAATTATGTAGACAACTCACATCACAGTCCCATTTCTTCACCAAAGAAAGAAAAAAGGAAAAAAAAAAAGCTTGTCAAAATGCCAATAAAAAAGATAACCCTGGCTTTCATCCCAAAGGACTCTGAAAGGAAGGCTTCCTTCAAGAAAAGGAAGAAGGGCCTCATCAAGAAGGTGTCGGAACTGAGCGTCCTCTGCGGCGTGGAAGCCTGCGCCATCATCTACAGCCCCTTCGAGGCGGAGCCCACCGTCTGGCCGTCGGTGCAGGGCGCTCAGGCGGTGCTCGACCGTTTCCGGAGGATGTCCATCATCGACCAGAGCCGCAAGATGGTCAACCAGGAGAGCTACTCCCGCTACCGCATCAACAAGGCGGGGGACCAGCTCCGCCGCCTCCAGAGGGAAAATAAGCTCAAAGAAATAGCGAGGTATATGTACATGCACATGTACGGCGACCTCCACGACTTCAACATGGCTGACGCCGCCGAATTGGGGTTCGTGGTTAATCAGACGCTCAAGGTGATCAAGGCCCGGATGGAAGAGCTCAAGAGGATGGAAAAGAGGCAGCTGACCGTCTCTGCCCCGCCGGTGGCGCCGGAGGTGCCAATGGGGGTGCAAGAGGAGGAGGAGCTGGAGGAATTCCCGTGGAATTTGTTGGAGAGCCCGGGATGCGAGGGGATGGGATGGGATAAGGATGGGATGGAGTGGCCGTACTCCAACTTGTTTGACAACAACAATGGTGCTGGTCCTTCCGGGACTAAATAATATCTATTAAGCCTTGTTTAATAATTTCAGGGCTGTGTTTAATAATTTGATGTTGAATGCTGCTTTAATTAGTTTGTATAATGCTATCAGTTGGATCATGGCTGTTTAGAAGTTAAGAGTCTCAGGGCTTTAGACTTTACTTTTCAATTACTTTTCAATTGATTTGATGAGTAATATAAGCTGGTTGGTTCAATACTCCATTTTCAGATTTTTTTTTTTCGATCATCACTCAATTATTTTCACACCATAGCTATTACTTTAATTTTATTACTCACAAAATATTATTATTTTTACATTCAATTCAACTAATCTTATTATTTCAATAATATAACTTTATACATTATTCTACTTTTCTTAAAAAATAAATTTATTTTTATATTATGATATAAATAAATTTTGTAAATTTTAATTTTTTTTGGTTTATGATTTAAAATTTGATGGTTCAAATATTGAACTGAACGCGGGAGATTGAATCTACTAACTTTCAGATTTTATTTTTATTTTCTTATATGATTATCAAATAAAATATATATAAAATTATCTAATTTATAATAAAAATTATTACTTGTCACAATAATTTAATATTGACTGTCTAATATGATTAAATCCTTCAAAATACATAACATAAAAATAAACATTTAAACTTAAAATATCTAAATACAAAACTATAAAAATCTTTAAAAAATATTAAAATATATATAATCCCCCTCAAGCCCACCCAAATCCCAAAACCCATCCTACGGCAGCCCAACCCCACCACCTAATCCTGTAGCACTTTTTTTTTTTTTTTTTTGCCTCCAATTACATTTTTTCCCGACTGTAAAATGCCCCCAGGGGCTACATCATCAGTAGGTAATATGCATGGGACACGATTAATTTTTTTTTGATATTTTTTTTTTTATCTTTTTTCTATTTTAATAATTTATTTCTAAAATATTAGATAAAATAATAAATTTACGTTTAAATGGGGTGCAATTTATGAAGGTGGCTTGCATTTTATACCTTATGTAAATAATCTTTGAGATTTTTACATTAACTTGTGCTTTTGTCAATAATATATACGCAGATTATATTTTTCTTTTTAATATCTCAAAAACCCTACAACGCCACCTCCTTTTTTGGCTGTCAAACCGCCGCCGTTGGCCGCCTTCCACCATCCGACGCTCCCCTCCCCTCCACCTTCCTCCGCCACCCCCTTTAACTCACTCACTCACGCACACACAGATCCGCCGTCGATTTGGAAAAGCTGCCGTAGATTGGGTGAGTCCTCTCCACCGTCCACACCGGCGTCGTCGACTGGCTGCGTGCCCGGGTCACTACATCGTCCACCGCCTGCTGATCGCCGCTCATCTTTGTTGGTTGTAGATCTATTCCGTCTGCCTTCTCTTGGCGTTTCAGTGGTCTAACGGGTCCATCATTTTCAACGGTGTCGTAGTTACGGTGTCGATTGGTGGGAGGACCCGTTAAATCTTATTTTCTTTTATTTTATTTATGTTGTTGTTTTAGATTTCTGCAGTTTGGACTTTTATTTATGTTTTAGACTATAGTTTCCTTCTCCAACTTTAGCAGTTGTGAGATTGTTTACACCTTATCCTTTAATTTAATCTGGTGCTTCTACCTTCAGTACCTTGATGTTGCTTTGGGGATTCAAATCTAGTAGTGTGACAGATGATCTTGAATCCTACAGGACTTCATGTTGAAGTGCAGGACTGCTTAGAGGTGGATGCTAGTTTTAGATGGTAAAAAATCACCTTAGTGTGAGGTGTGTTATTTGTCATAGAGCTTATTGTTAGCTTCTGTCTCCTTTGTATACTCTCCATATTCTCTCCACAGGTTTGGAGTAGTTGTGTTTCTTGATTGGTGTAGTCAAGAGGTTAGGAAATTGATCTGTTGTACTTTTAATTTTTATATCTATAAAAGATCATTTCTTTAAAAAAAAAATTTAATATCTCAAGAAAAAAGTTCTCGACTTAAAATTTCAGACTCTATCAACCCTAAAAATAACTCCGTATAATATTAGTTATTGTATGATCCCTAAAAATAACTCCGTACTGTATTAATTTATCTACATATAGTATTTTCTTTATTGTTCTTTAATTAAGTCCCGTGAAATTCATTATACCTCGTTATTTTTCCTTTTAAAGGATGCCCTAAGTACCATGCGACTCATGCATAGCAAAAAAAGATCTTATTTTCATTTTTTCGGTGAAAATGAGATCAAATTTGGACAACCCAAATAGTTAATTTGTAATCGTTTCTTGTACCTTGGTACCGATTAAATACATTCAATATTTGTTATTTCTTTATTTTTTATTTGGGAAAATATTACATTATTCACAAAATTAACACTAATTACAAATTAGTTTTGTGCAGAAAATAAATATGATTTTATGCAGGAAAAAAATTATACTTTTGTGTAAATAAATTTGTAAATATAGAATATCTTTTTCATTTTTTTAAAGCAAAAGTTTCTAATTACTAACAAGAAATAATAGAAAAATCAACCACAAATTTCGCTGGGATTCTCAAAGGACCAACTACCAAGGTGCCCTAGTTTATGCGCCCGCCAAATAGGAATGACAAAGGGGCTGTTACGCGATGACTTTATCCCAGGACCTGCCAAACCCTGACAAAACTCAGCTTCGACACCTCCTGCCATGTGAACTTGATGGGTTTTTTTTATCCATCTCCTCCCACCTCTTTTTATTTTTTTTATAAAATATTATAAATTATATAAAATATATCAAATCATAATACTATATATAAATATATTTTCCATGAATAGAATTGCAAAACATTAGAAAATGATGGACTAACATTTTGTTGTTTGTGAAAATATAATAAATCAAGTCAAGATGTAATATTAAAATAATAAATTAATTAAGTATTTAATATAATTAATATATAATTATTAAATACATATATAAGAAAAAATATTAGTTTTTTCATAAATATTTATATATTTATATAGAAATAATTATTTTTTCATATAATAACACATATAAAATAATAAAAAATATATTATTACATAAATTAATATACCTAGGATTTAAGGGATAATGATTAAATTAAGAAACACATATTTGTTCTTAGAAAAGCACATTTTATTCTTACAATAACACATATTTTTTCATATAGTAACATAAATTGGGAGCAAATATGTATGTGCTACTATTATATGAAATGTTATTTACATATATTTTATTTTTTTATAGAATAAATAAAAAAATTCACATAATATAGGAGCAACATGTGTGTTACTATAATAACAAATATTGATTTTAACATATTTATTTATTTTTATAAAAATAATTATTTTTTCATGCAGTAACACATATAAAATACTAAAAAATGTGTTACTACACGAATCAATATATCTAGATTTAAAGGGATGATGATTAAATTAAAAAAATTAATATTTGTTCTTATGAAAATATATTTTGTCATATAGTAACACAAATTGAGGAGCAAATGTGTGTTACTATTAGCGCAAACGTATGTTACTTTAAGAACAACTATGTGTTATTGTATGTACACATATTTATATATTCCTTGAAAAAATATTTATGGTCCGTATAGTAACACATGAAATGTATTAGAAGCAAGGGTCCATATATAAATCGAAAATCGGTAATCAGGTGTTTTTTGGCCACCTATTTAAAATGTTCACCGTGTCTTTTCAAACTCAAATGCAGATATGATCAGGAAGAGATAGAGGGGAGGGCATATACAACGCCTTTACCTATCTAGAAGCGAAGGTTAGATAGTTGGTGACTGTTTTACTTCTATGATCGATTTATCCGCACCGGTGGTTTACAATGAGATCTTTAATGAGGCACATCTAATACTTCACCTTTTATCTTCCTTGATCTCAAGTTGTTTCTTTCTTTAATAAAATACCTCAAAGAAGAGAATATGCCTTGGATGAAGTCATTATAACAGTATTTATATTTCATTTTATATATATATAGTGGAGTTTGTAAATACAGAAAGATCTAAAGGCTCATTCATGACACGTGATGTATTTGCATGTTATTGTACTACTTTAAAAATTTTAGAGTATTACATATAATAATTAATATATGAGACCATCAAGACTTGTTCCAGTTATATGAGGATGAAACTCTCACACAATGCTATTCTTTGTTCATTGACTCGCAAAACACTGTATTAGAACCTATGTACAGATCAATGGACATAGAAATGTAGCATAATGGGGAAAGAAATATTTTTGGATTAATATCATTTTTGTACCATAACTTTTTCATTTTTTTATTTTAGTCCTATAACTATTTATTTTTTAAATTTAGTCCCATGACAATTTAAATTTGGAAGAAGTACAAAATGGTTCAACAAATTGACAAAAATTACATAATATTGGTCCTGTGCAAAAAAAAATGCTTCCGTGTAAATTTTTTGAACCAATTTATAAATATAATAATTTTTTTGAACCAATATGTAAGTAACCCTTTAAATTTACCTCTTCCTTTTCTTGGTGGTCTCCAAATGCTTGAGTTTGATGATAAAAACGGCAGTTGAGATGGGGAATACTCTCTAGTTTGTATTGTGTCCAAAAAGGTTAAAGTATCCCATCTTCAATATGTAGACGACATGATATTCTTTGGGGAAGCTTCAAGCAAAAACATCCTCAAAAGCATTTGAGTCTCAAGATTAATTTCAACAAAAGTACCTTGTCTGGCATCAATGTTCCTGAACCCCTCATTTCAGAATGGGCAGCCTCTCTTAACTGTAAAAAAGATGTCCTGCCCATTAAGTTCTTGGGACTTAAAATTTTAGGCTAACTTTAACAGGGCTGCTAACTGGGAATATGTGATAAAAAGATGGATACTCGCCTCAATAAATGGGACAATAATTTCCTCTCTTTCGGAGGTAGGATTATTCTCACTAAGACTGTCCTCGCAAACCTTCCCACTTACGCTCTCTCCATTAATTGAGTCCCTACATGCATCATTAAAAAACTGTCACTATTCACAGATGTTTCCTGCAGGGTTGTGGCAAAGGTACCGAGAGGAAAATCGCATGGGTGAGTTGGGAGAAAATCTGCAAAAATAAAGCTAGGGGCGGGGTTGGCATCAAAGACCTTGAATTCTTCAATTTATCTTTGATAGGAAAATGAGGTTGACGCCTTCTTAATAATAATGAGAACAACTTGTGGACTGAAGTTATTGAATCAAAGTATGGTAATCTGCAGGATTGTTTGGAAGGATTTTGCTCAGGTAAAGCTGTTGGATATAACTGGTCAGTGCGGTCAAAAGAGTGGTTCTTCAAGAATTGTATGTATGCGTGTTTGGGGGTAATGGAGCTAAAACAAAATTCTGGAGCGACAATTGGGCAGGGGGTTCAAATTTGGAAACTCTCTACCCCGACTATTCAAAACAAAGAGCAACCCAGAGTGCTTAATTGCAGAAAGAGTTTCCTGGGTTGAGGGACTTAAATCCTTTATTTGGAAGTGGAATTGAAACCTAGCTATTTGTCTGGGAGGAAAATCTACTCAGTGTGTTAACAACTTGTATCTTCAGCCATTTAACTTCCTTAAAGGACAATGGCCGCTGGATAAGGGGTCTATTTTTTTCTGGGATGTATTTGGTTAAGTCGACATATAATCATATCGAGGAATACATAGGCTCTTCACTTCCTTTGAGGGATGATTTGAACATTATTTGGAGCTACTCAGTCCCGCTTAAAGTCTCTTTCTTTTCATGGAGGCTCGTTTAAGATAGAATTCTTACCATCCTTAATCTCTGAAAACAAGGTGCGTTTTAATTTTTCGATAGCTTGTGATCTTTGCGGAATTGAAGAGGAAGATGTTGATCACCTTTTTTTTAAGTGTGCGAAAGTTCAAAAATTCTGGGAGGAAGCTGTGGTTGGTTCGATGTAAATTATACTGTCCGAGACACTAATTAAATTGGATCATTTCGTTAATCATTGTAGGTGCATGGATCATAAAAGGAGGAATGCTTGGGCTCTAATTTGGCATTGTATAGTTCGGTATATCTTGTCCTTGTGAAACTCGATCATTTTCAGAGGTTGCATCCTGAACGATCAAGACACCGTGCAAAGAATTCATCTCTCTTCTTTCTTTTGGTTAAAGGCAAACAGTTGTATCAATAGCTGAAACTCCATAAGTGATTGGTTTAGGGAGCCTTCATTATGTGTTAGCTGACTGAGTTGGCTCCCGTTTTTGCTGATGTAATGTTCTTTCTTGGGGCATTTCTTATGCTCTCCTAATTTAATAATAAGTTTGTTGTTTTTGTGTGCGTGAGATCGTCTCATATTATAAGATCAATACTATTTAATCAACTTATAACTTACAATGTGCCACTCATTAATTAAAAATGTGTCACTTTTAAAAGTGATGATATATTTATTAAAAGTGATTTATCACTTCAAAAAAAAGATATTATAAGAGATTAAAGCCAAAACATCCCATAACTATACCACTTTTTTTATTTGAATGTACTTTTTTAATTTAGTACCACAACAATTTAAATTTAATCAGATTAGTCTCATATCGCTGGAAATGACATAAAACGATGTTGTTTTATCCACGTGTTGTTCACGTATTAAACATTCCGATAGAATTGGCTTACGCATCCAACGAAAACCCAGGTGGCATGCTGACTTTATAAAAAACCCAATAAATTAAATTAAGAATAATATTCTGATTTCTAAAATTAATTTTCAATTTATTAAATAACTTATTAAGTTTTACTTAAAATTGTTATGGAACTAAATTGAAAAAGTACATAATTATGGGACCAAATCGAAAAAGTAAAAAAGTTATGGGACAATTTTGGTATTAATCCCCATATTATCACACTTTTTTTTATAAATTTATTATTTTTTTATTAGGTGATCTCATACTAAAAGATAGGAATGACAATGGGGCGGGTTCAAACCCGTACTCACCACGAATCTGCCCCATACGGGCCGGGTAAAAACTCGGTCAAACGGATTGCGGGCGGGTTTGGACCCATTTGATCTAACACCTGTCGGGTCTGAGGCGGGTCCTGGTATTAGGCGGATCCGCCCCGCATATAATATATGTATATATATATTAAATATATATAATTAAATGAATATATTATAATATATATGTATAATTAAATATATAAAAATTAGGTTATTAATTAAAATATTCATTAAAATATTAGATTATATATATATACTCATAAAGTCACAAACAGAAGTTGTGCAAGGGTTCATTAATTGATTTTATCATTTTAATTTGCAATGAACAAAATATGTGTGATTTTAAATATTTAAATTTAATATGTTTAAACTTGAAATGGACTATTTCGTGTATTTATTGTTGTTTAAATCATTCAAATGCATATTGATCATGTTATATTTTAAATATAAGATATTTTTTGTAATGCATTTAATACTTATAATAAAAACAGGCGCGACGGTCCGGGTAAAACCCGGCGGGTTCACAAGGCGGGGCGTGCGGGTCCAACTCTAAATTAAGGTGGGGCGGGGCGGGTTCCGAGTCCAAAAAAATTCCTAGCGGGACCCGTCCTGGAACAGGCCAAACCCATCCCAGATCCACTCCGTTGCCATCCCTAATAAAAGACGGTCTCACTCACATTAGTTTTTGCCATCTATAAAAGATCTATTATATTTTAATAATCTTAAATGATTATTTTTATTACAATAAGGGGTAAATTATATAAAAATAGTGGGAAAATATAGCTAAAATGACACTTAATTTAAAATAAAATTCTACTTTTAAAATATATAACAATTATTTTAAAATAGAATGATTAATAATATTTAAAGAAAGAAAAACATTAAACAATGCATCAATCACATTTAACATGTGAATTTAAGGATGGATAAAGTATCATCCACTGGATATATAGATAAAGCTTTATCCCTTACAGTTGGCATAGTAATTTAATGTTATTTGCCTTTATATTTAAAACAAAAGGGCTTAATCGTTTTTTTTTTTTTTTTATGCTTCATTTGATGTTTTAAATTATTCACTTAAATGAATAATAAATGAACAATTAAAAGAATTAACATGCTTGATTTTAATAGTGGAATATATAATTAAATGCAATGGTTGACACAATCAAATTGAGACAAAATGGCGTTGGAGGAGATGGATGAGCCTGAGATATATATGATACTCGGTGGAATTAATTGGATCGAATGCAAAATGGAAAGGAAATATAAAGTCATGAATAAGATAGATAAAACTTGCAATATCCGTATTTTAAATAAAGTTTTGAGTGGGTATTATGTGTATAATACACACGGAAATAGGATTCATGTGTGTAAAGTATAACACAATTCAAATTGTAAAAAATGGATACTTCGAATCGAAAAATAACAATTTGAATCAAGTTAAAATTGATACACATGAGTTCTATTTTTTGTGTATATTACACACATAATACTTTTGGCTAAATTTTTATAGAAGATAGTTAATGACAATATTTATGAAAATTATTTTGAAAAGTTTTAAATTTTATTTTCGTATTTGATAAGGGTATTAAAAATTTCATTAAGAGTATTAAAAACTGAATCGTTAGTATTATATTATTTTTAAGGAGTATCAATGATAAGTGATAACTATATTATTTTACTATTTAAATTAATTATATTTAATTAAGAAAAGTAATGTATAAAATATCCCCACACACAAAAATTAATTATTTAGTAACTGATAAGAACATCAAGCATGACCAAAAGTAATAAGAATTGGATAGAAAGTTGATATATACTATTCTTAATTATGATATGATACATATAAAATTATTTGCTTAAATTAAATTGAAAGTTTATCCATTAATCAGATTTATAAAAAAAAAGTAAAATTATCAATTTAATAATAAAACAACCGAGTTCATTTAGTATTTATTTCTTAAATTTTATAAAAACGTTTTCAAAAACATATCATTATCAGAATGCACTAAAAATAATTAAATTTAATGGTTTAATCTTGTTTGCACCAGATCCATCGTGCAATTAATTAAGTGCATCTTCTAAAAGTCACTTCTAATATTATTGTTGAATTATCATTGTTTATACAGAAAAATCACATCTTTTTAATCGTGATAGGGGTAACTTCTCAATATAAATAAAGATAAGTTTTCAATAATGTTAGGGACAACTTTTTAAAAACATAATTGAATTGCATAATGTATCTAGCGCACAAATTTTTTTTTTTTAAATAAAAACTAATATATATGAGTTCGTGAACGAATCTGCAAATAAGCTTTTTGAAAGCGCACAAAGAGGTTGGGCTAATAAGAATTATATGAATATGTGCAAGGGAAAAAAGGATTCAAACATAGGATCTCTAATGATTATGTGCTTTTAAATTTTTTTAGAGCCTGACTCGTTTAACTTGTTGACGAACTTTTATGAGCCTGATCTTGAACTATGCTTCATAATTTGTAAACGAGCTTTGTTTTGGGTCGAGCTTGAACTAAGTCTGATTAATTTCTTAACGAACTTTTGGTGAGTCGAAATTGAATTACTCACGAATCAAATATTTTACTTCAAAGGCAAATTTGAGCTCAGCAATTGAAGTTCAACTTAAGCTCATTCAGTGGTATTCATCTCAGCTCGGCTCATTTACTTTCCCGACGAGAAAGCTTTGGATTTCGCGAGTTACTCATTTGGAATTAATTGTCAATTTCAATATTATGGCAACTCCCACGTATCATGAGAAAAGATCTTTGCGTGCAACGTAAGAGAACTACAAAACACTCTTAATGAAGGAAAACAAAAGTTTTTTGGTCTCATAACTTATCATATGTCCACTTTTGGTCTTAAACAATTTAACTTTTCAATTTTGGTCAATTGGTTGTCCGCTTGATCCTAAAAAAATTAAAATTTCAATTTTAGTCCCACAATTTATTGAATTGTCCAATTTTGATTTCATTTCCTACAAAAATAGATTGTCCAATTTCAGTCCTATTTTTGACAAGGCTATTGTAGCCTCATCTCAAATTTAGATACAAAATCTACTAAATTTATTTCTTTAATTGATTACTCCTGCAACTCAATATTGGTTTTTCATTCACATTTCTTTTTCTTTTCTCTTTTATCGTCACGATCTCCTTTTCTATCAACACTTTTTTTTCCGGTCATTCATGCATATTCCTTTATGTTCTTCTGTTCAGCTCTCTTCCTCTCCCTACTCCATTTATTGCCAATATCTCTTTCTCATGTTGATCAATTTGACATTCTTTCTCAAATTTACTCTTCACGCGCTTTTAAGTTGTGATGTATATAGAAGATGATAGTTTGTATTGCAGAAGAATTAAAAAAAGTTTGTTAAGATCTTGGTGTTGCTAAGGATACGAGGAATCAAAATAACTTAATGTGTTGTTGATGGAAAGATATTGTGATAAGTTGCTTCTGGCGATTTGATTGAGGAATAATCCTTATTCGATCTTAATTTTATTTTGTGTTAGTTTAATTTAGTTTTAATTTTATTTGGCTCTATTTAGTTTTGGTTTATTTTAATATTTTTTGGTTTTATTTAGTTTTGTTTAGTTTTATTTTATTCTTCAATTATCTATGGTGCAATAAAATTAGAATACAAAAATTAAAAATTAAATTCACTTTTACATTCAGCGTCCATGTAAGCATTGCCGACGGAAACCCTCAATTTTCTGCTGTATGTGAGAGACACACTACCAAAAATGGCATTAATTTTTTCTTTCGGCCAAAATGTAACCAAAAAATTATAATCCAACAAGTTATGAGGCCAAAATTGAAAATTAGTTAGATTTTTTGGGACCAAAAGTGGACTCTTGATAGTTATAGGACCAAAAAATATTTTTTTCTCCTTAATGAAGCGATAAAGCTAGCGTCATAGAAGAGAAGAGGGTAATATTATTCTGAATTTGCAAGACGGGCGACCAAAGGGTAGCTCTATGCTGCCATCTCATTTTTTTTATCGTCATGACCCAACTCAAGGGCTTGTCCGGGAGCCATGATCGTACTCTTAATTGTAACTGCAGGGGCTTAGGTCAACTTAGCTTTAGTATCGGCTCTTCACAAGCTTGTTTAAGCTTGCGAAACCGATGTTATTTTAGGATCTAGCCCTTGTGAGTGGGTTGCATTTTGTGTTGAGACAGAATATGACTCTATATATTCAAGTTTTTTCTAGTTCATTATTGATGGTGCAAGCAGTTATGGAGCAACACATTTATCTTGATACTAATGGAAGCATAGTTGATGAAGTTTGTCTTCTACTTTCATGTGTACTTTTTTTTAAATATTTTGCATTTGTCTCGAAAAAAGTAAATTCAATCGCGGACAAGTTGACGTGTTCCTTTTAGTGTTTTATATTAATGAATGACTTTTTTATCGTTAAAAAGAAGATATAGGATATTATTTTGCCCAACATTATCATTGCTTTATTTGCTTTTTGGCATGAGTTTAAGAAATGAAACAAAGAAAAGAAAGCATAACATTCTATGCAAAAAAAAAATTTATGAAGAAGTTTCATAGTAAGATTTATACCACAAGATGTATTTACTGATACCATCGATCAGTTGTGCGAATTCAGTGATACCATACACATTTTATACTATGACATCAGTAAGTAAGCGTAATTGTGTCAGTAAATATATTTTATTATATCAATAAATACATCTTGTGGTATAAATTTCATACTATGAACAAGTTTCACATAAGCACTGCTCAACATTTTTATATGTGAGAAAATGATTACAAAGTTTTCTAAATAAATCAACTACTAATTAAAAAAAGAACTATATATATGTACATGTGGAGAAAACACACAACAGACTATCTTTTTTGCCATATTTTTTATAAAGATCTTTTTGCCCTAAATTAAAGGTTTGTCACGAGATTAACACTTGTAAAAAATAACCTTTCCACTAGTGCCAACCTGTTTAGGGCAATTTTTTTTAAAAGTAGAACAAAAAAATTATGCCCTAAGATCAATTTGTTCAATTCTGTATGTTTTCTGATCTATCGATTTCGAATTTGATTTAATCTTCTTCGGATACAAAAAAATAAGCAAGATGCAAATCAGGTCAGATTCAGAAATTAACCATAACAAGAACAAACCTTAAATAATCAAAAGAGGAAGAGAAATAGAACAACAACAAATGGACTAATTAATAACCACCATAAGTACTGGCCGGAAACAAAGTTCAGAATCATAAATAAAAATTAACAACACAATTAATCAACCATCTTATTACTCAAATCAATTAAAGTAGCCTAAAGCCCTGAGATTCAACCTTCCAAAACCCCAACTGATTGCATTTAGTACACTAATTAAAGCACCAAATACCAACACTTAAACCAACCTTATTAATTACTTCGCCCCCGAAGGACCAGCACCATCGTCAAAGAAGTAGCTAGGGCACTGCCACGGCCATGCCTCATCGTCATCCCATCCTGCAAGCCCATCGTCATCCCATCGGAGCCCGTCGTCCAGCCCCCTGAAGGCCGGACTCTCCACCAGATTCCACGGGAAACCCTCCAGATCCTCCGCACTCCTCTGCGGCAGCGCCTCCTCTTGCAACCCTACAAAATCGAAACCCATCCCCGTCGCCTCCTCCCCCACCCCCGCATAATCTAAGCTCATCCCCATCGGCACCTCCGGAGCAGCTGCCGCCGCCGCAGGCGGTGGCGGCAGAGGCGGCAACAACTTTTCTTTCCTCCTGAGTTCGGCCATCTTGGCCTTAATCTCCCGGAGCGCCTGGTTAATGACGAAGCCCATATCGGCGGCATCGGCGGGGTTGAAGTTTTGGGGGTTCCCGTTCATGTGGGAGAACATGATATTCTCCATTTGCCGGAGCCTGGAGTCCCTGCGGAGGCGGCGGAGCTGGTCGTCGGTCTTCTTGATGCGCTGGCGGGTGTAGGTCTCCTGATTGACCATCTTGCGGGTCTGGTCGATGGTGGACATTCTCTGGAGACGGGCGAGCACCGCCTGAGCGCCCTCCACCGACGGCCAGACGGTGGGCTCCGCCTCGAAGGGGCTGTAGATGATGGCGCACGCGTCGACACCGCAGAGGGTGCTCAGTTCGGAGACCTTCTTGATGAGGCCCTTCTTTCTCTTCTTGTACGAGGCCCTCCTTTCAGCCTCATTTGGAATGAAAGAGAGGGTCACTTTCTTTCTTGCCATTCTGGACAAGCTCTCTCTTTTCTTTCCAAATGGAAGTGTGTGTGTGTGTATAAACATATAAATGGTGTCTAATATATATAGAATTTTGAAGTAGGTGTCGAGTGAATTGGGTTACATACCTAACGTTTTTTCTAAAGCGTTACAGAAAATAGCGTGGCTCTGTATTGTGTTTATCGATTACACTGTTTGAAAATTAAGTGAAAAATATTACTCCCTCAGTATTTTTATAAGTTGCTCGTTGCTTTTGGGCACACGAATTAAGGTAAAAGTGAAAAAGTATAAGTGATGTGATGGAAAAAGTGAAAAAATATAAGTGATGTGATAAAAAAAGTGAAAAAATATGAGTGATGTGATGGAGAAAAGTGAAAAAGTAATGAAAATAGTGTAAAAAGTATTGAAAATAATAATAAAGAAGTGAATAGTAATTTCCAAAAAAGGTAAAAAAGCAATGAGCAACTTATAGAAAGACGGACGAAAATGGCAACATGAGCAACTTATAGAAAGACAGAGGGAGTATTAAATTGGACAGTGCTGACATTGTGTCTGTATAGTAATGATAATTTAGAGAAGAATAGGTCTCATATGAAAATAGTTTCTGATAAGCTAAATTGTTTTAAAGTATCAAATGTTTGGTTAAGTGTATCAAAATACTCATCAGGAGTATCAAAAATTGGGATCAATAAAATTTATAATAATTTGACACTTACTTTTGATACATCTTATGAGATTTTTTTATACTCCTTATCAAATACTTGATATTTTAAAGTTGGTTCATAATAAGCTTATCATAAATCATTTTTCGCATAAAATTTTATCTTTAAAGAATGAGTTCATGAGAATTCTGATTGAAAGAAAAATGTATTAATTTGCTTTTAAGGATTTCGAATTTTTGTTGCATTTGTATTAGCTGTTCAAAATTAATTGTGCATCATCACTACGGTTGGATGCTTATCATTGTCGATACTAATTTTTCTACCAATAAATGCCCGATTGTGATATTGTTTGATGCTTGAATAATTAATGAGCTTATCATCCATATGATTTAATCAGGAAACAACATTAATCATTTTTATTTGATTTTTTCGTGGTTTTAATTTTCGCGGGACGGTTATATAACGATATTTTTTAATTACCGTTGAAAATTTTCAACGACGACAACGAATAATAATTACGAATACACTCGTACCGTTACTCGCGTACTTAGGTTCTTCTTTAAATGCTAAAAAAAGTCACTAAAGAAAAGACTTAATTTTTTATATATCAAGTATACCATGCAATTCAAACATATTTTTAAAAGATAACTTTACTGAAAAATTATCTTGTTTATATTAAATAGTCGGTATAAGCAAAGATAAATTTTCAAGAAGACGTATCAAAAATACATTTGAAAATAGACTTACTCTAAAGAAAATACTACACGTACATAAATTAATACAACACTTAGTATTTTTAGTGGTACATACGTATAATAATTAACTTAATTTTTGAGGTGGATTGTGTCAGAAATTTCATATCGAGGAATTTTTATTTGAGAAAGTAGATATTAAGAGATAAAAATAAATAAATAAATAAGAAATGCCTTTATACCATTGACCAAAGCACAAAGTGAATGTGAAGATCGATCACAAATTATCTTATTCATTTGATTTATCATGTGTATATTTATTCAAGTGCCCAACAAAATAACACAATCCAATCCTGACCTCAAATTAACATACGCAACAAAATAATCATTTATATAAAACATACACACACACATATATATATGTATTTATTAATCTATGACAGACTTTTTTTTTCTTTGTATGTTTACAATTGAGTGAATTTGTTATGAATATGACCGGAATTGAATCGAACTCAATAAGACTTCAAGTAACCAGAGTGATTTGAAGAATGTCTGATGAACACACTCAACAGAAAATATCAGGAAATTAAAATAAGAACAAGCAATTTACGTGGTTCGATCAAATTGATCTACGTCAACGGATGGGGTTTCCTCACTTCACTAATAGATGAATAATGTTTACAGATTACAAGCTTTCTCTCTCTAAGATTTTGAATGTCAACTTCCAGTGTGTGTAATTCACTGGAATGAATACGTATATATATAGATCTATCCCTTAATCGCCTTTTAGCTATTAACCAATCAACGAATTCGTATGGTTATAACCGCCCAGAATAACTGTTCCGGTGTCCAATAGGAATGCTCTACCAGTTGTCCAAAATAACCAACTTTATCACTCAGCTCATAAGCTTCAGTTTGAGTGATTCAGGGAATTGGTCACTTTCAGCTCAGGATGACCTCTCAGGATAGTGCCTTCAGATTACTGAGTCTTCAGTACAAGTGCCTTCACTGATTAGAATACTCAGGATGAAAGTCAAGATCAGCACACTCAGACTCAGGATGAAATCTTCGCTCAGGCTCAGGACCAGTTTCTACAAGGCTCAGGATAATACCTCAGGAATATTCCTCCTAACCCAAAACCTCAAGATCAGGATTCCTGACTAGATTTCAGTATCCAAACTCAGCTTATCTTTACATATAACAATTCTCCACCTTAAAGTAAGTGAGTTTCCCCCATTCCACACTCCACCTCAGGACCTAACTCATGGTACATCCCATGACTGTAACTTGATCAGCTTCAAACAGTATCTGAACTTGGAAATAGGTAAAACCTTAGTCAGCATATCTGCTACATTATCCTCAGTAGAAACCTTCTGCACTGAAATCACTTTCTTTTCCACCACATCTCTCACAAAATGAAGCCTCACATCAATATGTTTGGATCTTTCATGAAAGACCTGATGCTTAGCCAAATGAATTGTGCTCTGATTGTCACACTGAACTGCAACTTCCTTTTGCCTTATTCCAAATTCTTTAATCATACCCTTGAGCCACATCGCTTCCTTAATTGCTTCAGTCATTGCAATATATTCAGCCTCAGTAGTTGAGAGTGCCACTACTGACTGGAGTACTGCTCTCCAGCTGATTGTTGTACCATATAATGTGAACACATATCCTGTTAAGGATTTCCTTGTATCAATGCTTCCAGCATAATCTGAGTCCACATATCCCTGAAGTGGTTGAGTGCCATCCTTAGTCTTCTCGAAGAGTAACCCCATATTTTCAGTTCCCTTTAAGTATCTCATGATCCACTTAAAAGCCTCCCAGTGTGTCTTTCCCGGATTTGCCATAAATCTACTGACCACACTGACTGAATGTGCTAAATCTGGCCTGCTGCACACCATAGCATACATGATGCTACCAATTCCATTTGAGTAAGGAATTTTACTCATTTGTGCCTTCTCTTCTTCTGACCTTGGACACTGACCTGATGTTAGTTTAAATTGTTGACCAAGGGGAGTAGATACAATCCTAGATTCATGCATGTTGAACCTCCTGAGTATCTTCAGGATGTAATCCTTCTGAGTTAAGAACAACCTTTCTTTGTCCTTATCTCTGGTAATTTCCATGCCCAGTATCCTCTTCGCACTTCCCAGATCCTTCATGTCAAATGTATTACTCAGTTTTACCTTCAACTTCTGAATTCTCTCAGGACTCTTGCTTGCAACCAACATGTCATCCACATAGAGCAGCAGATATGTGAGTACTTGATTTTCTTATTTTTCAAGATAGACACAACTATCATACCTGCATCTAGTAAAGCCTATGGAGATCATGAAACTATCAAATTTCTTATACCATTGCCTAGGACTTTGCTTCAGCCCATACAATAATTTCTTCAGTAGGCACACCTTCTCCTGATTTCCTGGTAGAATAAAACCTTCAGGTTGTTGCATGTGTATCGTTTCTTCCAGATCTCCATGTAGAAAGGCTGTCTTGACATCTAGCTGTTGAAGCTCCAAATCCTCCTGAGCTACCTTTGACAATAGAATTCTGATTGAACAATGTTTTACAACTGGTGAGAATACCTCATTGAAATCTATCCCCTCTCTCTGAGTGAAACCTCTAGCCACAAGTCTTGCCTTGTATCTCAGGTTCTCTCTTCCTTCTGACCCCACTTCAGATTTCTTCTTGAAGATCCACTTGGAACTGACTACCTTCTGTCCCTGAACCTTGTTCACTAGTGTCCAAGTGTTATTTTTCTCTAAAAACTGAAGTTCCTCAGTCATAGCCAATATCCATCTCTCCTTGTCTTTGCCTGACACAGCTTCAGCATAGCTTTGTGGTTCCTGATGCTCCATTTCTTCATCAGTTATCAAGGCATAGGATACCATGTCTGCCTGATCGAATCTAGTCGGAGGGTGTATGCTTCTCCTGTGTCTGTCTCTTGCTAGACTATAATTCCTGAGATCTTGGCCTTCAGTATCTGAAATTGAATGGTCAGAATGTTCATCAGTATCACTTTCCTCAGACTCCTTCTGAGTCCTTCCTAAGTTTTCACCTAACTCAGTGCCTGCTTGTCCTGAGTCCTGAGTGCTTATGGTCTGATTGTATCCCATGACTTTCTCATTGAAAGTCACATCTCTACTGACAATACACCTTTTGTGACCAGGTTCCAGACACCATAACTTGTATCCTTTTACTCCCTTGGGATAACCAATAAAGATACATCTCAGTGCTCTAGGTTCCAGCTTGTCCTGCCTGATGTGGGCAAAAGCTGAGCATCCAAATTCCTTCAGGTTGTAATCTGAGATCCTTTCATACCATACCTCATCAGGTGTCCTGAACTCAATAGCTGAGGATGGTGACTTGTTAATGAGATAACAAGCTGTACTGACTGCCTCCCCCCAAAACACCTTGGGTAGCTTTGCATCTGACAAAATACTCCTGACCTTTTCCAGGATTGTCCTATTCATCCTCTCAGTAAGTCCATTATGCTGAGGATTTGCAGGAACTGTCCTATGTCTAGTGATCCCCCTTTCTCTGCAGAATTTGTTAAACTCCTCTGATACATACTCCAATCCATTATCAGTCCTGAGATACTTAATAGATCTTCCTATTTTATTTTCTTGTTCACTGACCCAATCTCTGAACCTTGCCAAGGCCTCACTCTTCTGCTTCACTATGAACACCCATATTTTCCTGCTGAAGTCATCTATGACTGTCATGAAGTATCTTCCACCTCCATGAGTCTCCACCTTAGCTGGTCCCCAGATATCAGAATGAACATAATCCAGAGGTGCATCAGTAGTTTTCTTACCCTTTGGAAATGGATTTTTCTTGAATTTTCCCAGGACACAATGATCACAAAAATCCATTTTCAATACCTTCCCATTTCCAAATTACCTTCTGCTTAGAAAGTTCTTGGAGCCCCCTTTCTCCAATATGGCCTAATCTTTTATCCTATATTATAGCTTCAGTGCTGTCCATAACATTGTTTGCCGATCCAGTGGAAGTGCTCCCAATCAGATATACAACCCATTGACTTTCTTACCTTTCATGTATACCTTCTTGTCTTTGGTTATCAGGATGTAACCATCCTCAGTGTTGAATTCATAACCCAGTTGATTAAGTGAACCCAGGGAAATCAGATTTCTCTTCAGTTCTCGCACCAGCCTCACATTTGAGAGTATCTTATCTACTCCATCATGCAGCTTCATCCTGACAGAAACACTCCCCTTCACCTTGCATGTCTGATTGTTGCCCAACACAACTGAGCCTCCATCAAACCTCCTCAACTCCCTGAATAATGTTTCATCTGGGCACATATGGAATGAACATCCTGAATCTAGTACCCATTAATCATTCAGGTTCAGGTTAGTCACTGTCAACACCTCAGCACTATCATATCCTTCTTCAGCAGCAACAATTATATCAGCCTTTTGTTCTTCTCCCTGATTCCTATTTCTGTCAAGACAATTCTTCTTGAGATGACCAGTTTTGTGGCATGCAAAACATTTCCTCCTCTCAACAAAATCACCAGATTTTGACCCATTTGTGTTCTTCTTCTTATTGTTCTGAAAACCTTTCTTGCCCTTCTTGAACCTGACATTCAAACCTTCAGCCTGAACTGAATTTTTCTTATCAGCTTGTAGCTGAATAGACTTTATTTTCAGCGCACCCAGAATATCATCAAAGGACAATTGATCCTGCCTCCAAATAGTAAAGTATCCTTGAAATTCTCAAAGGATTTAGGCAAAGAATTCAGGAGCATCAAAGCCTTATCACCATCATCAATTTCCACTCCCAGGTTCTCAAGATCATCAACAGCCTTGTTAAATTCCTCAAGTTGTTCAATCAACTCCTTTTCTTCATTCATCCTGAAGGAAATCAGTTTTTGCTTCATTAACAACTTGTTGGTGACAGATTAGTCTGATACACCTTCTCCAATTTACTTCAAACCCCAATGACAGTCTTCTCCTTGCACACCTACCTCAGAGGCTTATCCCCCAAGCACAAGATGATTGTGCTATGTGCCTTTTCCAATATTTCTTGTTTCTTGCCTGGATTTTCTGAAGAAGAAGGAGGTCATTGATCTTCAGGCTTCAGGGCATTGGCTAGCCCATGATGAGTCAAGAGAGCCTTCATCTTGATCTTCCACAAACCAAAATCATTTGCTCCGGTGAATTTCTCAAAATCCAACTTGGTAGATGTCATTTATTGATGATTAGCCAGGCGATTCTTCCTTCTTTTCCCACAGACGGCGCCAATTGTTGTGAATATGACCGGAATTGAATCGAACTCAATAAGACTTCAAGTAACCAGAATGATTTGAAGAATGCCTGATTAACACACTCAACAGAAAATATCAGGAAATCAAAATAAGAACAAGCAATTTACGTGGTTCGATCAAATTGATCTACGTCCACGGATGGGGTTTCCTCACTTCACTAATAGATGAATAATGTTTACAGATTACAACATTTCTCTCTCTAAGATTTTGAATGTCAACTCCCAGTGTGTGTAATTCACTGGAATGAATACGTATATATATATATATATATATATATATATATATATATATAGATCTATCCCTTAATCGCCTTTTAGCTATTAACCAATCAACGAATTCGTATGGTTATAACCGCCCAGAATAACTGTTCCGGTGTCCAATAGGAATGCTCTACCAGTTGTCCAAAATAACCGACTTTATCACTCAGCTCATAAGCTTCAGTTTGAGTGATTCAGGGAATTGGTCATTTTCAGCTCAGGATGACCTCTCAGAGGATAGTGCCTTCAGATTACTAAGTCTTCAGTACAGAATTAAAAAACATATTACGTGCATCGTGTGATTATCTTTGATTGATATGTGTAATTGTATAATTGTACATTTGCACACACAAGAATTGCATATAATTTAATTAAATTGGGCTTTGTTTTTTTTTTCGTAATATATGAATGGTCTGCAATAAATTGGTTTCCCTCATGTTAAACAATTCAATTCCCATTAATTAATTAAAACTATTACGGTTTTTATTCAATCTATATGCTTGTTATATTTCACATTAGTAATATCTTCTAAATGGGTCACTATTTTTTCGAATATAATAAAAAATAAGTCCATTAATCAAGGATAAATATTACAAAAAGTACCAAGCAGTACTGGCCACAATTGATGGTGATTCAACTCAGTAATGAGAAATTGAAAAAAACTGAGCAGCTCTAGCAAGACGATTAGCCGCTGAATTTGCATTTCTACAAAATATGATATTAAATTGTGAAGATTTAATTTGTTATTTTTTGAATAGAGGATTTAATAATAGTTAGGTATATAGAATAGATTGATTTTTCCATTTTAATGTAATTAAGGACGATATTATCGTGCTTTTCTATTTCAAAATTAAAGAAGTATTTAGAGTTGCAATTAAAGGGTCAGTAGAATAGATTCATCAATAAATTGTTGTTATTAATTAATAAACGGGTAAAACTTGTTTCTATGAGTGGTTTTAATTAGTACAAAAAATTTAAAATATGTACATATGCAAAGAAATTAAATCTAACGGGGTTTAGGGATCAGGGAAATGGAGCAATTCAAAAGTGTTTTGTTGAGCAAATGGATTTGAAAATATAATACTAAACGAAAAAGATTATGAGTTAGAATCATAAAATCTAGAAATGGGAGACTAGAAATGGTATCGAGGAGGTTAGAGAGTCGGGAGATTGAGTACGAAAGGGATAGAGGTTGCACAAATGGTAACATATTAAGGTGGTCAGTGACGGAGCTAGAATTTTCAATTAGGGGGCCCAATTATTAATAATAAAAAATTTAGACATATTTTTTAAAAATAAATACATAATCCAATATCTATATTATATAATCAAAATGTTAAATGTAATTACATCAATATTCAAAAGCAAAAAAAAAACTTAATACAACTGAATTATAACATTCCTCTTCGACTCTTCATATTTTGAAAGCATTGCATGATATCTTCATTACTAACTCCCTGAAAAACTTCTTTTTCAATGAATACAGCCAAACAATCATTCAGGAATTTGTCTCCCATGCGATTACGTAGTGAACTCTTAATGAATTTCATTGCTGAAAATGCCCTTTCCACGGTAGCTGTAGCAACTGGTAAGATCAATGATAACTTAACAAGTAAATAAACCAAAGGAAAAACAATATGCTTTCTTGCAGCAATCATCTTTTGAGCAAGATCTCCTATTCCAACAACTGCAGAAAATTTTTCATTCAAACGCATGTGGACAATAAAATTCTCTAGTTGATAATCAAGGTCAAATAGACCAACTTCAGAAAAATTCGATGGATAAAATTTTGCAAGACGAAGTAGCTTCTCTTTATCAAAGGCTGAAAATGAATCTCTCGAATCAAGACAAGCCATACACAATAGCAATTCAGTATTCACTTCATTAAAACGATAATCAAACTCTTTAGCTTGCAAGTCAATCACAGAACAAAATAACTCAACACGGTAATGGTGAAGATTAGTGACTCTTTCAACTCTACGCCTTGATCTCCCACGGGCTGTATATACATCTTCCATGTTTATCACGTTTATTTGATGTTTGCTAGAAAAGTTAGAAACTTCAATTAACAAAGTATCCCAACCTTCTGCTCTCACTGTTTGCAAACGAGTTTTTGATACTTTCACAAGATTCATTGCATTAACAATATCTTGATCATTTCTTTGTAGACACTGTGACAAATCATGAGTGATCCCTAATATATTTCTCATAAGATGTAATATAAACACAAACTCAAACCGATTAACAATATCTAGCAAATCAATTGCTTCAGCTCTTTGTGCATCATCAAGACCACGCTCTCTAACATACTCAAGAACATCAACAACAGAAGAGTATAAATGCATCAAATTAGTGAGGGTACCATAATGAGAACTCCAACGAGTATCTCCAGGCCACTTCAATGTCATTTCCTGATTCTTTCATTTTCCAGTTGTAATTTCATCATTGGCAATTCCTTCCATAACTTTCTCCTTTTGCATCTCACGAAGCACTTCTCGACGCTTGCAAGAACCTCCAACAACATTACATAAGCGTGTTATCGTATTAAAAAAAGAAGCAATGATTGTATTATTTTTAGCAATCGCAACAAGTGTGAGTTGGAGTTGATGAGCAAAACAATATATATAATAAGCACTAGAATTCTTTCTCAATATCAAACTTTTGAGTCCGTTGAATTCACCTCTCATATTACTTGCTCCATCATACCCTTGACCTCTCAAACTAAATGTACTCAAGCCATAAGTAGAGAACAAAAAATCAATGACTTTCTCAAGTGATGTTGGAGCTGTGTCAGTCACATGTACTAGACCAAGAAAACGTTCAATAACACACCCACTCTTGTTCACATAACGTATAACAACTCCCATTTGCTCTTTGACTGAAATATCTCAGCACTCGTCAACCAATAAGGAGAAAAAATCATCCCCAATATCCTTAATGATAGCATCAGTAGTCTCAATTGCAACTGCATTTATTATATCCTTTTGAATCTCAGGTGATGTAAGTTTGAGATTTTCAGGAGCATTTTTCAAAACAACATTGTTGATTTCTTCATTGCATGAAGCAATAACTTTGAGAAGTTCAATAAAATTTCCTTGATTTAATGATTTCTCTGACTCATCATTACCTCGAAAAGCTAATCCTTGCATAAGGAGATAGCACACACAAATAACAGATGCATTTAATCTACATCGGTAATCAATCTTTGACTGCTCCGAAATATGTAATTATATTTAGGTAAAGAGGAGATGAGTGTGGGGCAAAATATCAATAGGTTGGTGGGTGCCACAGAGATAAATTTTTTGATACAATTTTTTCGCCTTGTGCCTAGCAGCCCAAAACGATGCCCGATCTCCGCAATGCCCACAAAACAGTCAGGTTTCGCCATTACGCCTCAACGTATATTCGATCGAATCATACACCCTCACCACATTTGTGTTTAATTATTAAGGGACGTGTGCATGTAATCATACATATATCAAGTAAATAAGCATAATGAAATTAATAACGTACAACACATCTAGCTTACGGAAACACACTCCAATCCTCGTATTATTTATAAAACAATTACAAAGGAAAAGCAAGGTTGCACACATGAAATCCAATATGGATTCCTGAACTCAAGGTTATACTGTAGTTATAATTTTTAAATTTCGTATAGGATTGTCTATCTAAGTTTTGTCGGATTAATTAATTTAAACCGTCACATGTTACCTATTCACTTTGTCCAGCATTTAAAGGTAGTTTTGTTCACTCAATAACTTCTCTAACTGCTCCAAAACCGCCCGGAAATCAAACTCAATCCGGCTAATAACTTAAATAAATCTTCAGACATGGAGCCCCGCCCGTTGCATGGAAGAGAACCCATGCACTACCCCTCGTGCTCGCACGCATCGGACTTGAATTCCCTCACATGCTCCGCATGCAAGCCATCTGTGCGCATCCATGTGTACATCCGCACACACTTGCATCCATCCAACGTGCACTGCCACAGCCATGCAGACATTTTTCATCCGTTTTGGGGCATTCCCAACACATGCATGCATACTTATCTGTCCATCCGTCATACACCAAACACAATCATACACCCGAATACCCACAAATGCACACATGCACTCCACACTCAAGCACACACTGCCTAACCACTTACACAATCCAAGTTCACCCTTAGGCTATCCTACTCATCCGTCCAGCTCATCCAAATGTGTGTCACCACCCGCAATACGAAACTAGCCAAGCTGCCCGCCATTCGAAGCAACTCGACACCATCTTGCCAAGACGTATCCATGCACCAGTACATCTCGGCAGCCAACTAATTAAGGGGCTAACTAACCACCCCTACCTAACTCACACGGCATCCTCGCAGTGGGTAGAGCACTACCTTTAACCTTGTCATACGCGATCTTCCGAGTTGAGGCTTGAAAAGACGGTCACTCTTCCTCCCAAAGTTCTAACCCTCCAACATCAACCTCCAGCAAAAGCCCACTTTTACTCACATAGGACCATCCCAGCCCTTAATTTCAGCCACTTCATGTGCCTCTCCATGCGGCATCACAATTTCAGCATCAATTTTTATTTCTTTCCCAATTTCCTTATTCAAGTCAGTCATTTCATTAATCTGTCCTTGAATTGCAACAACATTTTGTAAAGGATTAACCGTAATAGCTTCGTTATTGACTCCCTCGAGTTCAACCATCGATGCATTCAATTTTCTTGTTTGGGGCAATCTCTCATACGGTGGTCGCTATCACAAATAAAACACACATGGTTCTTCCCACCACCATGAGATTTTTTGTGGACAAGTCCGTCTGATCATTAGACTTCTTGTTCTCCTTGTGTTTCTTACATGACTTCCCCTCTTTACCCACGTGATTTTTATCTTTTTCTTACTGCACGAATCTTTCTCATCATCTGACACAACGAATCCCACAGCCTTGAAATCAACCAAACAATCAGCACTTGTAATGGCAGTGGGAAAAGTTTGAACACCCTGCCTCCGCTAATCAACCTGCACCCAAGGTTGTAAACTTGCTATAAAGTTAAACAATTTGTCATCCTCGGATATATCATGTATATCTAGCATAAAAGATGAAAATTCTTTGACGTACTCATGCACCAATCCACTATGCCTTAGTTTTCTAAATGCATCCCGTGCAAGCCACGAAGTATTGCAAAGCATAAACTGCTTATTCAATTCCTTTTTCAGCATGTCCACTTATCGATCTGACCCCGACTTTCATTGGCATCATCACTCGCATGAGAACTGCCATCATAGTTTTGCGTCTATAGCCAAACACATGCTCGTAATCAACATTTTCTCACCATCAGAGACGTGTGCAGCATGAAAATAAGTCTACATGTTCCACAGGAAATTCTCCAATTCTTGGAACTACGTGCATCCTCGACCGATTTAGGACCATAGATTTTAACCTTTGAAGACTGTCTTCCATCCACACCACCAAATCTGAAAGCATGTTTCAACACCTTCAAATCGCTTAACAGGCCTTCGAGTTTGAAGCCCATTGCCTCTTTCAAGTCGTTAATCTCATCTTGAGAAGAGACTATTCGGGCTTCAATAAACGATGGAAATCAGCCACTGATGTTTGGATATCCTCTGTCACGTTCATGCCATCTAGATCAATTCATTCTCAAGTATTCTCTAGAAAATGGCCATGATCTCAGATGATTCATGGGATGAACCCAACAACTTCTCAATTCGTTTGACCCGTGCATCAAGGCCAGCAACAGTCTCACAATTTTGTCTTGCCATCACTGCAATAAAATAGGCACCAGTACCTGCAACAGGGCACAGATACCAATTTTGTCACAGGGTAATTTCTGGTCATTATTCTTTA
This sequence comes from Prunella vulgaris, assembly GCA_026898435.1. Taxonomy (NCBI): domain Eukaryota; kingdom Viridiplantae; phylum Streptophyta; class Magnoliopsida; order Lamiales; family Lamiaceae; genus Prunella; species Prunella vulgaris. The sequence continues at coordinate 552,878 of JAPKLY010000282.1, read as the reverse complement.
AACCTGTGCGACACTGTCTTGCAACCTAATATGATGCCTGATCTCCCCTCCACGCCCACAAAATGCTGAGTTTGATAAAGAAAGTGGGGGAAAATGTCTTTTTAGGTCTGTAATTATAGGGTGGTTGTAATTTAAGGATAATATATTTTCGGGCTTGAAAGAATAGGATAATAATTTTAAAAAATTGTAACTCTAGTCCAATTGAGCTCGATTTAAACCTAATTCGGGCTCAATTGGCCTAAATTTACAACTTTTCAAAATTATTGTCCTACTTTTTTAAGCTCAAAAATATATTATCCTTAAATTACAACTACCCTAAAATTACAGTCCTAAAAAATATTTTCCCCGCAATTTAAATGTTCTTTTGGTAGGACGCTAATCTATGTGAACTTATTATAGCTACTCGTAGAATCATATGTGTTTCTTGATGAATTTATCAAAGTCGTTACGACGAGGAGCCACGATGGTGGTGGCTTTTCATTGGATCAATTGACCTGCACTTCAAGGACTGAATTGAGAGCCCTTTGAGCTGATTGAGTTATGTGTTGTGACGGAGCGTGAATGTATATATTCAAGTTTTTCGAGTTCTTTATTGACCGTGTAAACAGTTATAAGGCAACTAATTTATCTTTATTCTAATGGAGGCATCATTGATGAAGTCTGTCAGTTACTTTCACGAGTACTTAATCAATATTTCACACATATCTTGAAAATAGTTAATTCAGTTGCGGATAAGTTGACTTGTTCTTTTTCTGTCAACCAGTTGTCTGGATTTCGGGTGATTTTTCTTTGAAAATATTACAAAATAGTTCTAAAAATGGCACTAAAAATTACTTATATGCAAAAAAAAAAATTATGCTTCTTTACAAAGAAAATTATGCATCTGTACAAATAATTTGAAATATAAAACATTTTATTAAAGAAAAAGAAAAAAAGATAGAAGAATCCCATAGCCTGGGACCCAGGAATAAAAAAAAAGAACTAGATGTGTCTCGTTAAAAACCTAGTCGTTTCATTTGCACCATGCATAATCCAAAACAAAGACACATTGCGCAAGGCTAGCTTGTTTATTTTAATTTCCCTTTTAATATCTAATATCTCAAAAAGTTCTCAACAAAAAATTTCAGACTACGATCCATTAACCCTAAAATTAACTCCATATAGTATTAATAATTGTATGTGCTCCTAAAAAAAACTCTATACTATATTAATTTACGTATGTATAGTATTTTCTTTAATGTTCTTTAATTTAAGTGAATAGTGGTTTTCAAAAAAGGTAAAAAAGTAAATGAACAACATATAATGGAACAGACGGAAATGAGAAAATAAACAACTTATAGTGGAACGGATGGAATATTTGGTTTCTAGGACTTGACCACATGATTAATTTTACTAATTTACCCTCAACTTCAAACTGAAATTGACAAACATAATCTTCAAATTTCTCAAAAAAAAAACTATGAATATAATGGTGTAAATTGAACTGGGCAAAATTGGAGATTTAAGTAATTTTATCCTATTTATCTTTAAATTCAAACATAAATAAGGATTAATTTTAAGAAAATAATCATAAATATCAAACACATAATATTTTAAAATTATGATTGAAATTAATACAATCCATTGGAATTTTATCCTACTCTATATATCTCATCTAGGAAACCAATCGCCTCCTTAGGGTTTTAGATAGAGATAAAAAATAATAATTATGGTATATGTAGTAATCGTATAATGAGTGTACTCATTTTATGGGTGCACTATTAATTGACATGGGTGCATAAAACCTAGGCCTATCGTTAAATTAGTGAGTTTTTATAATGTTGGAGATGTATAAAACATGTCCAAATGAAAAAGGTAAAGCCCAAATAACCACAACAAGACACAAGGCTAAAAGAAGGAACCACCCTCTGAATTAAATCTGGCCCAACTTGAAAAATACAACTAAGGGTCCGGCTATTAACACCAATTTAACACTAGCTTTTTTGAGAAATATACTATCCTTGTTCGATATTTTTTTTTGAAATTTTTATAAATTTTTGGCAAAAAAGTTCGAACATTTTTTTCACATTTACACTATGTTCGGAAAAAATGCCGAAAAAATAAAAAAAATAGGAAAAAAAAATTATTGAACAAAAGGTAATTGACAAAACTTGTATGAACCTGAGTTCACGGTGAACTCAAGTTTTCAATTATCACTGTCATGTGTATTAACTATCATTGTTATGTAATTTGTTGTTATTGTTGTGCATATATAGTATCACTGTTAAAAAATTAAGTATATTTTTATAACAGTGATAGTAATTACACGTAACAGTGATACGAGTTCACAAGAGACCTACTCAAAGTAATATATTTTCCAAAAAAATAGTTATATTTGTTCGGTTAGTGTATTTCCCAAAAAGGATGGTGCGAATAACCTGGGCCAATAAAATTACTCTACTAACCCGATTCATAGTTGTGTTTGATTGTTTGAAAAATGTTGTACAGAGTGAATAAAGCAATACGATGGGTCGTAGTAGTTTCCTACAACTAAAGGAAACTAGCCCATCGTAAGAAAAAATTAGCCCAAATATTTTGGCCCGAAAGATATTACAAGTATTGCTCTGACATTTCTATTTGATGTATGTTTGGTTCGTAAGATAAAAGTATCTATTCATAAAAAATATGCATGCTTTTGATGGATAAATACTTTTACACAAATTCTAGTATGCACCCTTGTGCATACTATGCACTTGATTTTACTTTAATTTTGAATTTAATTTGATATTTTCAGAAACACACAGTACACGCCGCACTGTGTGTTTTTGGGGTATAACTAAATTGTTCTTTGAGTATTTATTATTTATTCTTGGGGTATTAATAATTTATTCTTCGGGTATTACAAATATGTTCTTGGGGTATTAGTTAATCTAGCAATAACTTTTTACCCTCTGAATTAAATCAGCTTCCATCTACAAGCAATTAAAGTAAGCACAAGGAAAAATGCCCAAAGAGAAAAGGTGAAACCTCAACAGTGGAGGCATTATCGGACAACTCATGAAATTAATAGGCCAAGCTATCTCAGGGAAGTCATAATCGAAGGAAGATTGGCAACTCCCGGGGCTATAAGGATAACCATTACTGAAGTTGCATGCATTCAAAGAACGGGCAGGAAAAGAGCAGGTATTGTTTTTTATGGAAACATCAACCAGATTGATGGTGAAATTGTGGTAATTGATTCCTTTAACTTTGTATATCTGGGAGTTGATATATAGCAAGGTGGCATTGTTTTCGCACAATAACTCATGGTCGGGATAGCCGCAGTATTGGGATCATGTTTGAGTCGGAAAGGGAAGCTAATATTGCTGATAATGCCACAGGAAGAGGGGCTGCAAAAATGGGGATTAATTGTTTGGTTAGTTGCAAGAGATGTTTGGATGAAAATAAGGCCCAGAATGTAGAGCAATGTCAAGAAAAGTAGGTATCTT